>VYZT01011868.1:0-21703 GCA_013400735.1 Pomatostomus ruficeps
CCTCCCCCCGCCGTGTCCCCGCTGTGTGAGTGACAGTAACTCTGCAGAGGCTCCCTCTGCCTCCTTCCCCTTCCATCCCGGGCACACCAGGGCATCCAGCAAGGACCAGGATGCTGCTGCCCTGAAGCATCCTATTCACAAGTGAAATGCTTCCCAGTGCCCTCCGGTTAATCCTGCCTCACTGCCAAACCATCCAGGGGAGATGCCGAGCTGGAGGCATCCAGGGTTCACGAGCCAGGGGAGAGGGATCAGGAGAGTGGGTTTGGGGGAAGCCAGGTACAAACAGCGCCTCCCAAGGATCAGTCACCCTGAAATGCCCTCAGCTGGGAGGGCCTGGGCTGTCCCAGGGAGCTCCGTTGTGCCTATGCCGGGACACAGCAGCTTCAGGCTCCTGGAAACCTTCATCTTCCTCCCCTGAGCCACAGAGTCCTTCTCCTTGGTGGTTCTCATGCAGACTCTGACCCCCCACCCCACCGTGGAGCAGCATAGATACCCTGAGCCTCCTTATCACCAGCCAAGGAGCCAGAGACCAATTCTAGCTCCCCTGAGTCTCCAACACACCTCCTGCTCCATCCAGGATCCCCTCTCCCCTCCTTGTGCTCCATACTGCCTGTTTGTATGCTGCTGCCCTGGTTACTGGCCTCTGAGTCACCACCAAACCTCTCTCGTAGGCAGGGAAGCCCGCACTCATATTTTCCGTGGGATCCCAACAACTCATTCAACCTTCCAAGGTGGGAAGAGATGTTGACAGAGGTGGGCAGAGATGTTGACATCACAGGGATGTCCCAGGGACCAGGGCTGTCTGCACAGGGAGCTGCCAAGGGCACATCCAGGCTCGGCAGGAATGCTGGGGTTCCTTGGGGCTGTACGATAGGGAATTCCTTCATCTTTTTGGAGGATGGATGCAGGAGAAATCTTTCCCCAGCAGCTGCTCTTGCAGCTGAGCAGCCTTGGTGCCTGCATGTGGGTTCACTCCTGACATGTGCTTTGTGAACCCACCCCCTCATGGGTGCTGAAGCTCTTCAACCCTCCCCTTCATATCTCCAGTTTTGGAATTCTGCAAAATTATCCCCAGCTCCCCATAGCTCCCCCCAGCACAGGTCTGTGAGGAACCAGCATCTGGAAGGGATCAGCACAGTAACCACTGCGGGGAAAGGGGAGGGCTATAAATAGCAGCAAGTTTCCAAATCAAAGCTTTAGAAATAACAACAACAACCAAAGAACATAGGCTCAGGCACTGGCTTTTCTGTCTGGCATGTTTATATATATAGTCATTTTTTTATTCCTAGCTTGTTTTCAATCTTGCCTCACTGCTGGGATGTTCTGGGTCTGTCCTCTTTCCCACTGGGCAGCTTCCCAGAGATATGTTTCTTGGAAGGCTGTAACCCCTTTTAGTAGATTTTAAATTAATCTCAGGCAGGAATGTCCCAGGACTCATTTTCTACTCATGTAGCAAAACAGGCTTGTCCCTGGTTTGGGGGTGCCACAGGGCTGGCCATGGTGGCCCTGGGGTGTGGTGGGCACCACAGGGAGGATGCCAAGGTTCCGTCCAAGTGGAGGGGTGATGTTTTCTGGGGGAGCTCATTGGTGATGGGAAGGTCTCAGCACCTGCAAGGCGAGGCTGGATGCACAGCTGAGTTTAGCCCTCATGGCTAAGTGGTAGTGCTGGTAGAAAATTGAACCTAGGAAATATTGCCTGGGGTTTCCTTTGGACCATCCTCAGACAGTGTCCTTTACTCAGGCATGGACACTCCTTGGATAAACCAAGCCCAATCCCAGCTCTGGGTCCCCTAACCCTAGCCCTGTTCTGGGAACAGGCACTGCACCTCCTGAGTTCTTCCCACTGTCCCTGTTGGGACCCATGGACTGACATGATCCGACAGTCAGTCTCGAACCTCTCTCAGACACCACAGCTCTAGCAGTGCATCCTTCCTGGATGATTTGTGGCCCCAATGGCATGTCCAACAGGACATCTGTTCTGCAGCATAGTGGCCCCCAGCTCCTGGTAGGGCAACTCAGATGTTGCAAGACAAGGGAACAAGGAGATATTGCGCCTTTTCCCCAGCAAGTTATTCTCCAGCTTGAAATCCCCAACACAGCTCAAACTCCTCGAGCCCTGGTGTGTCCTTGCTCCCTCTCCCTGCCCAGGGCTCCTCAGTGGCTGCAAATAGCAGCAGCCTGGCCCTGGGAAGTGTGGATGTGCGGCCTCCTGTGCAGACCAAGCTAGTGCTGCTGTGTTTATCCCAGTTTTATTGCCCACTAGAGTTGTTTTGCTGGAAGGGCTGTGGTCTGGCAGGCTCTGCCCTGGCAGCAGTGCTGTGGTGCAGCCAGACCAGGATGGCATGACACACACATTTGAGAAATAACCTCATAAATCTGCTTAATTCAGTTGATGAATCACTCCCGCTCCCTGTGCACTCCCTTCCCATGACCCAAACCACACTGCCCCTGCGCTGGGAAACAACACAAGCGAAAAGTACCCAGGCAGTGTCCCCTGAGCAACTCCAGCAGCACTGCCTGCTCCCTCCCCACAGCCCTCTGCCCTGCCCAGCACACCCGCCCTTCCTGCAGAATGTTGAGAGCTGCTTGGCACCTTGATGCCACATCCCCAGACTCCATGGCATTCCACAGCTAGAGCAGTCAGACACCTCCAGCTCCCCTCTCCTGGCCTCCCCAGCCTGAGAGGGGACAAAGACAGCAGGCACTAGAAGCAGCCACAACTGAAAAATGCAGGGGCAATTTAGCAGCCACCCCTTGGGATGCCAGCTGCTGTTGGCTAAAGCCAGGTGAGAGCAGGCCCAGCTTCCTGGGGACCCACTGGCACCCGAGGCCACAGTGCTGGACTCAGCACATGGCTGCCACCAGCATGGGCAGCTGGGACACCAGCAGCCAAATGGTGAACAGCAGCGTGGCCACAAGCAGTACCTGCAGACAACAGCTTTGTGTTCCCATCTCCAGGCAGAGCACAGCAGGTTGCGCTGGCCCAGCCGACACCGAGCTGCTGAGGAACTCTGGGCTTCCCTGTCACAGCAAGGATTATGCCATCGGCCTGCAGTAACGCCAGTGTATTATTTCTTCAAATGATGGGCACTCTCCAAACTCATCCCACAAGGAAGCAGTCAAGTGGGCTGCGTGCTAATTTGGGGCAGAGAGATGATGGCACAGCCTTGCATGCTTTCCCTTGTACAGTGGGAATCCTATCCTACAGCAGAGACAGGATCGTGGGGGACCTGGCAGAACCCTTGGCAGGACTGGGATTACCATGGGAGTGGGAAGGCTGGGTCACACTCCACCATCTCCATCTGCATGGATGAACATATCCACCTAGTTTAATGTCACAGCTGACAATAGTGCCAAAAGCACAGGAGCAGTGCAGGATGTTCCTCACCAGGTGGTGGTCCCTGCCCTGGCATTGGCGAGGGGCTGGTGCTCCCAAAGACTGGTCCATCCACACAGCAGCACTGCTGCCTGCTTGGGTCCACGCTAACGTGGGAAGGGCATCAGCCCTCTCCATCCCCTCCTGGGATGTCCACAGCCCACGGTCCGCAACCACTTTTTTGGGAAAAAAGGGCAGAGTGAGGGGTGTGGATGTCTCACACCCACTGGTGCATTGGTGGATGCATCTGTGTCCCACAGGTGCGGTGGAGCTGCAGCACCTCCCTGTTTCCATCACACCCACCCCGTGACAGCGTCCTGCCCGAGTCAGAGCGGTCTGCCCCACAAAAGTGGCACATGAACACTCGTCATGTCCCTGAAATAACAATGACCTGCAAACATGGGCTGGGGTCCATGTCGAGGGCTGTGGCTGCAGGAGTCCCAGCGTTACGTGACAATCCTTGTTTTCCTTTTAAAGGCAACGTCACCGAAACGAGTTTCCTGTGAGTTTCCTGCATTCCCGGTTATGGAGGAGAAAACCTGGGAACCTTTCTAAATCCATGCTAATAACATCAGCAAAGGAAATGTCGTTAATGTGAAAGATGTGACAAAACCCCAAAATCCCATGGCACCTTGGGGACTCGAACTCCCAGGATCACAGCCTGCCCGGCTCTGGTGCCTGTGGCAAGCCCCACCCCTCTTACGTGACCAGCTCACAGCATCCCGCTCAGCCGGTGCCAGTCTGGACAGCATCCCAGTGCTGTGCCCTGGGGAAAAGTCTTGTGGAGAGGGAGGAAAACCTAGGATGAGCCATCAAGCGCTCTGCTGACACTGCACAAAGTGGAAGCACTCCACTCTGCGGACGCGCTTGGCCAAGTTCAAGGTCGATGGCTGTAATTCCTTGTTATTTTTAACTCCAGGATAGTAGCTGGCTGAAAACAAAAGGAAGAATAGCTGGGATTCGGAGAGGGAGGGGAGGTGCAGGGAAGGTGGATGCTTTTGCCTGTTAAAATAAAGATAAAACCTTGAGAAATGCAGGAGGGATAGGAGAAAATAGGAGCTGCAGAGTGGCAGCATGTCCCCAGAGAGGGCCCGTCAGGGCGAGTGGGGTCCCTGTCTGTGCCCCATCAGTCATGGAGTTGCAGCTGGACACGTCCCAACGGCTGAGGTGACCAATATTGGGAAGGAGACTTTTCTCCTGTTTGGTGCAGTGTCCAAAACAAGGTTGGTATCCCAGCTCCGTCGTCCTGCCCCGCCCATCTGACAGTGGGCAAGGGTGTTGCACTCAGGGCTGGGGGCTCCAGCCCCGGCCACAGTAAAGCCACAGTGCCCAGGACACAGTGTCCCCTGGCCCAGGTCTTGGCATATGGCTCCATCAGATGGACATTTCCAAACCTGCCCACACATCGTGTCACATTGCCTCAGCAACGGAATGCATACGGTGAGGGGACAGCACTGAGACCATGTGTCTGCAGCTCCACATGTCCCCCATCCCACACAGGGCACCACTGTGGCTGCCAGGAAAAAGCAGTGATGTTCCTGGAGTGTGAAACGATTAAATGCTGGGGTCTGAGGAGAAAAAAACAGTCAAGGAATAATAGAAGAGAGAACAGCTTTGCAGCGCTCGCTGCGAGCTGCGCAGAGCTGAGCCGTGCACAGAAGCGTGCTTGCACAAACACCCACACCCACTCTTATGCTGGCATTCAGATCCTGTGGGATCTAGCTACATGCACAAGGCATGTGTGCCCCCTCGTGCCTATGCATACTCCCACAGGGATGTGTGATCCCTGGGATCCAGCTACAGGCAGCCTGTCCGTGGGGGCTCAGGGTGTCCAGACATAGCTTTGTGCCCGCCACAGTTCCACTCGGCTCCAGACCCACGGAGCTCTGCCTCAGGTGGACACCCTGTACTGGGCTCAGGGATGGTGCTCCAGGGAAACCTTCAGATCCTTGTCCTTGAGCCCAGCCAGAACAAACTAGGCAATAAAAGGGGATTTCCTTGATCACAGCCTCTACTACATGCACAAACCTGTGCCTTGGCCTTCTCCCAAGCCTGCTCTCCTGTTGTGCCTCGTGCTCCAGCTCTCCCTTGCCATCATCTCTGACTGCATCTGCTCCAACATCCTGGCCACTCCATACACCCTGCAGACACACCAGGGACAATCCCAGCCCCGTGATGCCTCTGGGGTGGGTGGTTCTGCACCTCCTGGCTCAGGGCAAATCCTCCCTTGTGAAAACCAAGGCCTGACTTCAAAGACACTCAGGACTGGCACTCTCTGGGCTCCCCAGGGACATCCTGCAGATGGTCTCTGGGCAGCTGGGGTCTGAGACAGCCACCATCACTCATGGCCCCTGTCCCATCCCAGCTCTGGGCTGAGGAAGCTTTCCTGGGTTGAGAGACACAGTCCTTCCACCACACTCCCTGTCCAAGAAGTCCAAGAGCCTGAGGGCCCACACTGCCCTTCCGACCCTGCCACAGTCCTTAGGCGACATCCAAGCTTCCAGAACATCACCCCTCCCGAGGTCTGCACCCCTGGGCAACACAGCCATCATGCCCCAATGCACACCACTGCAGGGTCACAGGCAGAGGCACTGCCCTATGGTAACGTGGGGACAGAGGCAGAGGCACTGCCCCATGGGACTGTGGGGACACAGGGGACACACCGCTGCAGGGATGCAGACACAGGCCCTACCAGCAGAGGTGACAGCCAGGGAGTGTCTCTCCCTGCCTGGCAGTGCCAGGCTAGACAGCTCTGCCAGGAAGATGGATGCATGTGAGAAGATACTTCATGGTCTGGTCACAAACCCAGTGCAAACAAAGCAGCATGATCCAAGGAAGGAGGGCCAGACCCTGCATGGGGACAGAGCCACTGTGCTGGCATACAAAGGCTCCTTCACTGCCCTGGAAAGATGAGCAGTGTGTGCAATAGCATTGAATCTGGGACAGGGACAATCACAGTGTGAGCCCTCCTCAGACAGAAAGGCCTTTGTGAGATAGGAGCATCCCCAGCTCTGCAGTCACCATTGGCCACCAAGCACAGCCCAAGCCATAGGGCTGGGCTTCCCTGGAGCCAGGTCATGCCAGAGCCACCCCAGACGCAGTCTGTGTGATATCTGTGGGAAGCGCTGGGAGCACTGGCTGACCTCTGTCAAGGCTGGATGGCACCCAGGCAGCCAGGGAGACAGGAGCCGACTGCTTCTGCAGCTCTGCTGGATCACCAAATCCCTGCTCCATCCCAAAACCCCTCCTCTGGCCCATCTCCCATCGATGTGACTTATGCCATGTGGCCCCTCAAGCTACACATCGGAAGGGTCTCGGCACCCCACAGCCATCCCAGTGCCTCTGAGTGCTGTGGGCAAGCGGGAGAGGCAGCACCCCCTGAGTCACACCAGCAGCACCCACCTCCCACCCTGCGGCAGCATCAGACCTGCTGAGCTTCCTGGGGACCCTCTGCCACTGGGGGATGCCATGTGGGGTTTCTCCAGAGTGCCACCTACCCGGCATTGCCCTTCCAATGTCAGAACTGGCCAGGCAGGGCAAGAGGCCACCAACAGCAGCTTGCTCTTGTCGTGCATCCAGACTCAGGATGCGGGGGGCTGGTGCAGCAATCCCCCTCTCTCGAGACAGGATTTAGGGAAGACCACAGTGCTCCCCTAAACACAAGCAAACACAAGGAGGTGCTGCTAGACCATGACCTGATGAATGACAATGGACAATTCTCTCCATGGTCATGCTGGGCAGGCGAGGAACAGGCAAGCTTGGGCAGCAGCCTCACCAGACACCAGTGAAGCCCTGGCATGTGACATGCCACCTCCCAGAGCCAGCCTGTTCTTACCATCACCACATCTCTGCTGGCTCCATCCAACAAGAGGGTGAGCCTCAGGGTGTGGCCATGGCTGGTGGGGACCATCTTTGCCACTGACACTGCCAGACTGGCCTGGGATGCACAGTCAGGGGCTGCTGCACCCCCTACTCCCTGATCTGCCACGTGTGTCTCTCAGTCCCCCAGCCAGGTGACGCTGCTCCTCTGTGAGGACTCACTCCAGGGCCCAGCATGTGTCAGGAGGAGGCCAAGACAGAAGAGGAACCAGACACAAAAAGCCTCAAGCCTTTTCCAAAGAGGCTTGTTATTTCTCTTCTGGCATGTGGTGAGCTGCCAGGCCATCGCATGGCCAGGCCATCCGAGCTTTGTGGTAGGGCAGAGCCAGGGCTTGCAGTGGGGACAGGTGGCACCACAGGAACCCCAAGCAGGGGCTGTCCCACAGAAGCCACACAGGGTGAATGGGAAAGGGGTGAGAGGAGTGCCAGGGATGTGGTGCCCGGTTGATCAGCCCAGGACTCATCACAGGGCCCAGCCCTGGCTTCTCAGCCCTGCCTGGGGCCCTGCTGCACCAACAAGAGTGTTCCTCAGTGTTTCATTCCCTGAGGAAGGACCATAAGTCTCGGGCACCTGGAAGAGCCAAGCTTGGAAGCCACACTATGCTCCAAGGACAATGCGGGGAGAACATGCTCTGCTGCCAACAGCTGGTGCCTCAGCCCTTGTTTTCAACTTTATGTAAGCAGGGAACCTAAGCCTGCTCCGGGACGTGGTGAAACTGGATCCATACGGAAACAATTAGAAAGCGGAGGGATAAGGAAGTAACTTTGTTTTGTTGGCACAACTCTCTGCCCAAGGAAGAAAACAGAATCCATGAGCCAGCCCAGATGTATTTTTGCTGGGGAAAAACAACCCATGAGTCAAAGAGAGGCACGGAGTTGGGGCTCACTCCACACCCCCCTCTGGGACCAGCTTTGGCTGAGAGTGATAGGGGCAGATCCTTGAGGACAGAGAGGCTCTTAAGGAGTAGAATTATAGAATACCCTGAGTTGAAAGGGACCCACAATGATCTTCAAAGTCTAACTCTCCTACCAAGGAGGAGAAGGTATCTCACCAGGGAAGTTCTCTCTGGGTTGGAGATAACCCACCTTTAAGCCAAGCCCAAGGCAGTCAAATGAGGACTCTGAAAGGTCTGCTGGGATCCCCTCTGCAAAGACCACCTACGGGTCCCCATCCCCAGTGTCATGCTGCTCACACAAACTGGACATCACCTCTGCCCTGGGGATCCATCCGCTCCACAGGGCAGGGAAAGGACAAATGTTTTGCTGACACTCTGGGTTACGAGCCCAGTGTGCACTCTGATGTGCTCCAGCTGCTCATACAGGCCCCACAGGTCCCTGGCTCCTCTGGGATGTGTGATACCTGCAGGGCTTGTTGACAAGAAACGCTCTCCACCACAGCTGCTTGGGAAAGGCACCCCACAGGCACAGGGTGTTCCAGGATGAAAGCAGACTGTGAGTCAGCTCAGAAAGCGGAGTCTGGACGAGCATCTTCAGGGGTGATTCCAGGATTGCATCACTGCAGTGGGAGAGGTTCACCCTCTGCCTGTGCTCTTGGAGAATTCCTTGGGCAGCCTTTGTGGGTAGGAGTCCACCTGGACAGTTGAACCAGTGCTGTTTCTGCAGGGCGATGCCTCTGCCCGCAGCACAGCACCCTCAGAGCCACATCAGCTCCCAGCCCAGCTTCAGCACCCTCCTCGAACCTCACCCTCCAGCCACAGATCCTGCACAGCCCTGGGCCAAACCCCCTCTCTGCTCACACTGTCCCCAGGGCAGCTGAGGAGAACAACCTGTTTTCAGGGTACCCATGGAACGTAGCTGTACTCTCCAGCTCCCCTGCCAGTCTCCCCAGAAGGACAAAATGGCACCAGCTGCTTCCTCATCCCTTTTTGGGACAGGAGGTCCATGAGACAAACGGGAGCACAGCCGGGCACAGGGTGCTGGCTGTGCCTCACTCCAGTGAAACCTGGGAGCCTGATGCAAGCACATGGGGAAGTTGCTCTGCTGGCAACTTCCACTGTGTCTTTCATCAGCCAAACGGTCTGTTCCAGGTTTGTGTCTTTCATCAACAAAGTCCTTCGGAGTGGGAATCCCGGGAGGTAAGTATCTGGAATGTGTTAGGAACAGCTAATCCCAGGTTTGTCCTTCCCTGCAGGAGAGGAGAAGCAGGGCAGGTGAGATGTGGCTGCAGGTGCTGGCTGCCTTCCCGAGCTGCTCAGCAGGAGTGTGGGCTGCCCTCCCAGCAGCAGCACGGCCACTGTGCTGAGCAGGGGCTCCTCCTCACCCTGACCCTGCTGCAGTCCCCCCGCAGGGACCATGACTGTGCCTGCAGCCATCGCACCCAGAGCCTGCACGTGGGCCTTTGTCCCCTTCTCCCTGGCAAGGGGACATGGTCTCTGCCAAACTGCTGGTGTCCTGTCATTGGACGTGTCCCTGCTGTCACAGTTTGGTATCTGTGATGAAACACTTTGGATCCCCAGTCTGTCCCTGGATGAAGGCTGTTCTCAGCTGGTGCTCGGCCAGGTGAGAGATGGGATGGGGCAGCAGGAGAGGAGACCTGCCAGCCCTCCCAAGCTCCTGGGATTCATCCAGGAGCTCCTGTGCAGTGTTCTGTGCTATGGCTGAGACCCCCAGGAGATGTGAATGGCTCAAGCCAGCACTGGAGCCAGGAATCCACAGCCACAGGACAGAGGATGTGACTCAAGGGTGGCAGAGCCAGCCCAAACCACCCCAGTTTGTGGCATGGAGCTCACTCTCCATGGGAGGAGATGTACCCACGCTCTACCCAGTTTGCCTCTTTGTGACAAGTCACCACTGGCACTGGAGCCACTGGCTGACACTTCCCACCCTGTGTCCACCAGTGCTGAGCTCTTCAAAAGCTGATGGCCTGCCTCCAAAATGCCCTAAAATACCCTAAAACATCTCCCTCAATTTGGCATCCTTTGGGCTTCCCAGGGTGACCAGCAAGACCACTTGCCCCAAACCAGGCAGCCCAGCTGGGCCACCAGAACCTTTTTAGTGACCCATTCAGCTTGCTTAGGTGGTTGTTTCCATTCCCGACCTGGCTCCCTGCCAAGTGTGGATTGGCTTTGAAATTACGGATTCCTTCTTTACTTCCAAATGTGAACATTGTTTTCTCTTGCATGTCTTTTGTTTTTTTTGTGTTGGACATGGAAAGTTCCCAGCATTTGTCAGTCTTGGAGCCCAGGCAGGGAAGAAAAAACAAACACTGTGCTCAGCTGAGGGCAAGGAGGCTGGAGGGCTAGAAATTTTAAGCACAAACTAACCCCAAACACTTTCTACATCATTCAGCCAGGCCTGGACTGAGCCTTTCACAATGACCAGGTGTCTTCAGTGACTTAGTTCCTCATTCCTGGCTCACCATTTCCCATGAGTTCCAGAAATCATGGCCCAAACTGGAGCCACCTCAGCCTGACCTGGATGATGTAAGCCATTCATGGGAGCAGGTGAAGGATGCCCCAGAGGGACACAGCCACCTCCACTCCAGGCCACACACTTCTGTCCACTCCCAGGAACAACCTCCAAACTCACTCTGATCCTTCCCTTTCTGTCCTGTCTGACCACTGCACCAGCACTTCTCCAGCACAAGGACATGCCAAAACCCCCTCTCACCCTTCCTCGTCCCCCCAGCAGTTCCCAGCATTGCCCTGACCTTTTTCTACTGCTTCTCCTCTCCTCCCACCCATGGTGAACACGCACTCATGTGCTCAGGGGAACCATCTGCCTGCACCCAGAAATGCAGGGCACTTGTATGGGCATTGGTGCCTTCTGAGGGCATCCTGGAGTGCCTCTGGCCTGAGTTTCATGAAGATCAAGGTCCAGTAAAACTCTCAGGTGTCCATTTTGCCCATTGAAACACTGAGCTGTTTCTCTTTAATACAATTGAGAGCAGTTACCCTGTAACAAAAATCTCCTGGAGGGTCTGTGATGGGCAGCAGTGGAGCTGGGTGCCAGCCCCGGGAGCTCTGCACTTCTGTCTCCAGCTGTGCCCACAGCAGCCGCAGTTGGGTGCGCTGCTCACCACCCCAGATAATTATAGCTCCACTGTTTATATACCCTCAGCCCGGAGCCACAGGAAGGAAGGCTGGAGGACACTCAACGTAACAGAGCTCTCCACCCCTTCCCCGCTCCCCGTTCCACCTGCACTGCCCCCCTCCCCCCGCCACCCCCGTGTGAATTTGGCATGTGTGACAAGACACCACAGCCCAGCATTGTTTGCCAGAGCTGGTCACAGCCCGCAGCTTCCCCTTTCTGTCACCCATGGAACCCTGCTCTGGGCTCTCCAGGCACTCTGTCCCCCTCTGCACCATTCGCAATCTCCTCTTGCATCCCTCAACCTGGCAGCTTCTTGATCCCACAGCTTGACTGGGGACATGAACGCTTGTCCCTGTCCCCATGTATGGCTGAACCATGTGGGTCCTGCAGCCTGCGCCCATCTCCAGAGCTGTGGGTGCACTGAAGCACCCGGTGATGGTGGGTCAGGGCTCTCCTCTTCACACAGATCCTCCGTGGCACCTCGGTGTCGATCCTGCCTCCCTGCCGCAGCAAATGGCATCTCCACAGCAATCCCGTGCTGGTTGTTGGGGCTGAGCAAGGCCGAGCAGAGTGCAAGGGAGCTTCTGAGCCATGGGGTTGTCCATCTCTGCAGGGACAAGTGACCACCAGTCATCACTGGGGTAGGATCCCAAGAAGCTGACAGGGTGGCATCAGTGGTGGCACTGAGAGGGGATGCACGGCTGCAGTGAGGAACGGGGGAGCAGAGCCCCTTACCCACCCACGGAGAAGCAATGGCCCGGCGAGGCTGGGCTGCAGGATTAGCCATGGGATGGGCTGTGTCCCGCGTGAACGGGCCAGGCCAGCCATCTGCGGCTGAGCCAGCACTTTCGTGTTTGTTTGGGCTGTTAGATAACTTCGAAAGCAGAAGCTGGAAGGGCTGGCAGCTGAACAGTTTGTTCTTTCTGACTTCCACAGGCTGCTGCCTCAAACCTCAGTGCTGTGCAGGGCTTAAACCACAGCCCTGCTGTGCCGCTCAGAGCCGCCCTGTCCCCTCATCCTCACCCCAGCGTGTCCCTGGAACCCCTCCAGCCCAGGGCCGAGCTCTGCCTCTTCACTCTGCCAGAGGAGGAAACAGCAGTGGAAACGCTTCTACGGAGGGGTCTCAGCACCACACCCCGGGCCTGGCACAGGGCGAGGGGCTGCTGCCACCTCCTGGCCACGGCCCGGGCTCAGGGCAGCCCAGGGCAGCACGGCACAGGTGCTCCCGGCCGCTCCCTGCTCCCGACCACGGCCGCGCCCCGAAGGAGCGAGGGTCATGCAGCCCGTACCCGCCTAACACGTATCCACTGGGAACTGGGGCAGGGAACAGCAGAGGACAAGGCCACTGCTCCAAGGAGTGTGTCATACGGCTTTGCCAAAGGGCGGCGATGGGAAGTGCAGCCAGGTTACCTTTGAGCACCCGAGCCTCCCCAGGGACAGGCAGCCTCACCTCCCCAGGTAAAAGGGACGACTGGGGCTGCAGCACTGAGGTGTCACCTCCTTGGGGACCAGGATGGTCCACACAGTCCCTGAGCCCAAGAGGGTCCAGACCCTGGCATAGTTCTCTGCCTCACTTTCCTGGCCACCAGGCACACAGTGCTCTGCCGTGAGCAGAAAACAAGCGATGCTGAGAAACCCTGCAAGGGCACGCTGCTCCTCTGCTCCTAGCAATGGCAGCACTGAACAAAGGTGCCTGGCTGTGCAGACACAGCTCCCACGTTCCCTCAAGTCACACAAAGTTCACCACACAAGGGGAGGCACCCCTCCTTGGTCACAGGGAAGGCTTTTTTGCCATAGCTGGTCCCAATATCCCTCACTGCACTGCATCACACCTCCCTTCAGCTGCTGGAACATCCCTTAAAGCAATGAGGTCAGACTCCTACGGAGCCCAGTCCTTCAGTCACAAGTCTCAAGTCCTTCAGGGGTTTCAAGACCCCCTGCTCCCACCCACGAGACTCCTCCAAAGCAGTCAAGGTGCTCAGTGCTTTGGGTTTTCCTGGCTGCGGGAGGTCACAGCCACCCAGACTGCTCCCTATGGGCTCAGGAGCCGCTTCCCAAAGGCAGGACTTGGCCGGGGTGGACATCACAAGAGTGATCCCCTAAGGGATGTGGCTGCTGCGTGCTGAGGAGGAGCAGAGCCCAGAGTGTTTTATTTACCACTTTGCAATCACATTGCTCCACTGGAGGAGCAGAGCCATGGCACAGAGTGAGAGATAAGGTATCGCTGCTGCAGCTGGGCTCGTCAGAGCCACCTCTGCTACTCCAGGTCTGCAGGTGTGTTTGAGGTCAAGCAGAAGAGAGACTCCTGACGTGGGGAGCACTTGCTTTGTTGCTCTCCATGAAGGGGAGGGCCTAGCAAAGCTGTTGGCAGTCCTAAGCAAGCTGCTCCTGCCCCAGGGAACTGGCCTTGCATGCCACAGGAGGGATGAGATGTGCTGGGATTGTGCCGGATCCACTTGACTAGACTCTGTAAATGATTTTTTATATAACTCTGTTTTCTCACTGCTTTCAGCACCTTCCAAGTGAAAGCCACAGGCATCCATAGTCTGCATGCCTGGTTGCTATGAATGGGATGAAGAGGATGGTTCCCCCAGTCACTGTGAAAAGCTGCCTATTCCTGTAGCAAAACCTGGTGAGGCAGCAGCGATGCTCTCAGGTCAGAGCCAGGGTACCGTGATAGTGAGCGGGCTGTTCCATCACTGCCACACAAGGAGCCTATGAGCTATCCCACAGCTGGGACAGACCCAGGAAGGGGACACACACAGACTGGCTCCCCTCGCCCTGGTTGTTTCTCTCAGGCTTCCCCAGCCCCATCCCTGCTCCCCATGCCAGCAGCTGCTGAAGCCCAGCAGCCCAAGCCTGCAGTCAGCAGCACCAGCGATACCCAGTATATGGAGACAAACCCCGTCCTGCTATCCCCCACAGGGGAATGACTCCTGGGGCCACAGGCAGCTGTCCTGGCAGTGGTGGAGAGCATCCTGCTGGTGTAGGGAGGGGTCTCTGCATCCCCACTGCGAGCATGGCGGGGCACAGATCTTGGATGTGGCTCAGGAGCACAGTTCCCACGCATTTGGCCCACGCAGGCAGCAGCACATTGCTCCTGCTTGCAGGAGACCTGGGAACGTGGTCGCCCGGGCTGGCTCCCTGTGAGCGGATGTTATTTTAACTCCCAGTTCCTCTCTGATTTTTGCCAGGCAACGACTGGTTCTGCTGTTGGCTAAGCAATAAAGAGCCCCTTTTTTTTCCCCTCCTCCACTATTTCTAGGTTATTTTTAAGCTTTTCTCAGTAGGTCTTTGCTGCAGACACTCAAAGGGCTGGAGAAGTTGTCCTGCTTCACATGCCCAGAGGAAGGCGAGCAATGTGCAGAGCAGAAGATGCCAGTAAGGAGGGCTTCCCGATCCAGATGGGGAAGCACATGCCTTGGAGCACCCACTGCCCCATGCTGCACACCGGAGCAAGCTCCTCTTCTCCCTCACAGCTGTGCTGTGCAAGAGTTGGCCTTCCACACAGGAGCCGTGATGCCCTCATCTTCCCAACCATGCCAGCAGCAGCCTTCACCCCCCCAGAGCCCAGCCAAGGCAGCTCCTCCAGGCAGGGGGAGGTCCCTGTGCTGGTCCAGCTGTAGCCCTGGGCAAGGTGAGGTGCACAGGCATAGGGAGGAACTTCTGCTGAAGGACCTGGGCTTAGGGTGACCAGAGGGGGTCATACATGGCCGTAGCAGTGCAGGAACTGCCAGATGGAGCCAACAGAGCTGGTCAGGCAGTGTCACATTCAGGCTTGGGATAGGGACCAGGCCCCATGAGGGGGAGAGAGGAATGTGAGGGGTACCAGTGCCATGACCAGAACCCCCCACTGAGAGTACTGATGGGAGTGATGCTGCCCTGTACCCAAAACAGGGGAATGAGACAGCACATCCTGAACCCCTTGTCACATCAATGTTCAGGAGAAGGAAGTGCTCTTTGGGCAGCAAAGAAACAACAGGCTGTGTCTCCACCAGACAGGGACAGTCCAGCCTAAGGCTGGGATCCTCTGCACTGCCCCGCCCCCCCNGCTGTTTTGCTGTTTTGTCCCCGGGGGCAAAAGGACTCTACACTTGGGGCAGGAGGTGTTACTGTGTGTGGCCCCACAGCCCTTTGTCTCCTGGAAAATTGCAAAACCCTGAGCTTCGCTGCAGTTCCAAGAAGCTCAGAAAGAGCCAGAACCTGCTGGAAGGCAGACGCCTGTGTGGGCGCTGGGCCAGCTCGAACCTTCCAGGCTGTTACGGAGCGCTGAAGCCCCACGGCTGCTTGGCAAGGACACTGCCGACCTTCCCACGTCACAGCCCCAAGCAGCCCGCGCCAGCTGTGTCCAGGCACTGGGCTGGGGTTGCTGTTTTTCTGCTTTATCAGGATCTTGCTGAGATCGGCGGTGAGTGGGTCATGTTTGTGCAGTGGTTTGTGCAGGCAAGTGGTTATGTAAGTGCTCAGGGTTACTCCGGAGGCTTGGCGGGCTGTGCCTCCCCAGCGCATGTGCCGCACACCGCCGGCTGAGCGGGACAGCAGCACACGCAGCGCTGTGCTCCGTGGAGCTTTGTTACTGTCCCAGCGCGTTAACAAGGTGCCCGGCGTGTGCCCGAGCTGCCGCCATGCCCGGTGGGGTCAGGCTGCATGCCAGGGGGCTGGTGGCCGAGCCATGTGCTCGGGCAGCGCTGTCCGAACTGCAGCAGCCGTGTTTACCCTGCACTGGCTCCCGATTCGACGCTGCCCTGGCCGCTGCCAAAGCGCCTGCTCCAGTAACCCAGCTCCTGAAGGTCGCTGGCTGGAGGCCGGGCTAGCGTTCCATCTGCCTGCTTTTATTATTGATTGTCCTTATCATCACTTGAGAGAACAGCATGTCCCAAACACCCGGGGGCAGGACGGGGCTCACTGCTGCCGCTGCTGCCGCCTTTTTCCCAAGCTCTGTCTCTCCCCAGTGGAGAGGTGCAGGCACCAAAAGCTGCGTTGCCACTGTCACCTCTGCCCACATGCACAAGCCACAATGCCACAAGTTGGGGCCAAAGGACAACAGTGTTCCCGTGTCTGCTGCCATGAGCAAACCATAAGTCCCTCTTCCTCTTGCCACGGTCTCCATCCAAAGCGCAGCGTCCCACACAGCAACAGACCCCTGCATGTGTCCTGCTCCCAGCAGGACCCTCAGCAAGTGCATCCCATCACTCTGCCGCTATCCCGGCTCCCACAGTGCCTTGGTCCAGCATCCACAGGCCTGGAGACTGCAGGGACATGGGAAGGGACAGGGGCCCCTGCTCAGTCAGAGCAAGTGGTGCTGCCCCACCACAGCCCAGCTGGGCTGGGACAGTCACCATGCACAGCGCAGGGCAGCAGCCAGGTGTGAAATGATACGAGCAGCCCTGGGCTGTGAGCATCTCTGCTGTTGCTAGCCCAGATGCCAGAAGGATAAGCAAGGGAGCACCAGGGTGGCAGTAGGGGCATGTCCAGGTGGCAGCAAAAGACAGGAAGAAAGGGAGGAAAGAGAAACAAAAACAGAGAGAAGAAGGAAGGAAGGAAGGAAGGAAGGAAGGAAGGAAGGAAGGAAGGAAGGAAGGAAGAGCATGTGCGTTGGGGGACAGGGACACATGTGGCACTGTGCACAGGTGCATTGTCCAGGTCGATGATGCCTCAAATGAGCTTTTCATGCTTCTGTTGAGAGCACAGTAGGTTGGCAGGGTGGACGAAAGGAACTGCAGCTCCAGGACACACCTGTCAAATCAAATTGGGCTTTCACATGCGAATTACCAAACACTGGCCAGCATAGGACCGAGCACACCCTCTTCACACCACAAACCCACTGGTTTTTGAGGCATTTCCAGCTTGCTAGAAGACACACCTGGGCAGAGCTGACCCAGGCAGCCTGGAGGGCCCTGTCAAGGGTCACCCACTACCCTCAGGACATATGGAAAGGGGACCAGAATCGCAGGAAGGCAAATCCTTGGGACAGGGAATGGAGCAGCATATGGCTCACCCCAACTTGGCCTGTGTGCTTGGAGAGGGGAAGCTGAGGGGCAGTTTATTGCCAGAACACGAGAATGGCTCCTAAGGACAGCCCTTGCATGGGGGGTTTATTGGGCCTGACAAGCCAGCTGGGACACCAGCAGATAATCTCTGCCTTGCTGGGGACAGTCCCCCAGCAGGGTCAGACATGCTTGCCACAGAGGAGTGGAAAATTCCTCTCACTGTGCAGGCAACTCCCTACAGCCCGGGCACATCAGCTGTCATCCAGCAGGACTTGGCATGCCCTGGAGTGTTTATCAACACCGTTTCACAAGAGCCATGGCACACAGCCTGGCAGAGGCATGCAAGCCACTTGGGCAACCAGCTCTGCTGAAAGCCCGTGCTCTTGGGAAACATTCCAGGCTGGGAGTCCGGTGTGGGTTGACATCATATGAGTGACCATCAGCACCTTCTCCTTTCTGGCCTCCTGCGTTCAAGGACGGAGCTGTGAGCTTTGGTCTTGCAGAACCCTTCCCTTGGTCTCACCTGGCAGGGGTGTAAATGACCCAACATGCTGGTTCCCCACTCACCCAGGGCCTGCTGCTGCATCCTCACAGGATATATGGCTTGAGGAGGGAGTCACCCCACTCCCTCGTAGGGGTTTGGAGGTATCACCTGGAGCAACAGCATGGATGTGATGACAGCACATCTGGCTGAGGGCTGCCCTGCAGGCATAGACAGACCAGCAGCTGCATGATGCCTGAGAGATGACACAGCAGGGCCAGCCTGTCCCCAGTTAACTCCAGATGCACACAACTGACACAATCCCCTCAGGACGGGAAGAAAGCAGGCACATCCTGGACAACACTGGTTGGACAGGACAGGGGACAAGCAGTTGCAACCAGGCCAGCCCCGGGAGTCAGTCCGAGCCCTGTGGTTGCCCCGGCCAGGGCTCTCTATGCCCACCCAACTCCAAGGTGCTGTACATGGCCATGATCAGTGGGTGCAGCAGCAGGGTGTCAAGAAGGCACAGTGTCAGAGTGTTCTGCTCTGCTGGAGGCACGTGGAGCCCAGGAAATGTCTTAGCTGCTCTTGAAATCTCAACATGAACCTCAAAGCCCTGCTCAAGTGGGAGATGGGTGGTGGGTTTGTGGGGTGGGTGTCACTCCCTCAGGGTAAAGAAGCAAAGCATGGCCTCCCCCCAAGCCTTTCAAAAGGGCCAGCAGCTCCCCTTGTACCAAGGGGCTGCAGGGCACAGCCTTCCCCAGCAGACAAGGTCCCTCACAGTGGAACTGGGGGTGCAGGTACCGGGGTGGGAGGGTGTCCCTGGAGTGGGGACCATCCCAGGAAGGCCAGCTGGCTCCTGAAGCACCGCACAGACCCTGCCCCAATTCCAGTGCAGCCGGAGCAGCAGCAGCAAACAGGCTTCGTGCGGCCGCCAAGATGTTTGCTGGAGCAGAGGCACGCATAAGCATTTTGTTTAATCAAGGGCTGGGAGTGACCACAGTGTACCCTGGCTCCGTGCGGAGGGAACAGCTGCGGCCCTGCGGGGCAGGGCCGGGGACACCGATCGGCGGTGGCAGAGCGACCTCCCGTGGCACGGTCCCGACTCCCGCTGCTCAGCACCGCGGCTGCGGCGGCAGTGACACCGCGTTTGCTGTGACACCGCGCTCGCCGTGACACCGCGCTCGCCGTGACACCGCGCTCGCCGTGCCCCCACGCTGCTCGGAAGGGAGGCTGTCCCCGGCCGCTTCCCGGGCAGGGTATCCGGCAGCTGTGCGGTGCGAGGTTTGGTTTGGCCCAGCCCTGCTGCAGCCGTGCAGAGCCGAGGGCGAGCAGGGAGAGCCCCGAGCCGCCCTGCCGGTGGGACTGTGAGTGGTGACCTCACGGCAGTGTTGTACCCAGAGAGCCCAAGAGCCTGACAGAGCCAGCTGCTGTGTTCCCACACAGGCAGGATGGGATCCTCCTGCCCGTCCGGGAATGAGGTGTTGAGGCTGGGGACCTCCTGTGCCCCACCGGGCCCCGCGACCGTAGCGAGAGCAAGGTGAGGTCAGAGCCCTTTCTCTGCAAGCCCCGAGTGAGCAGCACGGGCACCCAAGAGCTGCTGATGGGTCCCGGGCCAGCACGCAAGAAGACAGCTGATGGAAACGTGGAGCACAGAATCCCTCCGGGTGGGTCTGGCTAAGGGCAGGCTTGGAGGAACCACCATCAAATTCAGGGTTGGTTTTTTTCTGGGATCAGCTACGAATTAGGCATCTGAGTTGCAGTGTTTACACCTGAACCTTTAAACATCCCTCCCCACTCCCCCCCACCACCCCAGCACCGTGCTGCACAAACCCCAGGCTTCTTTGGAAGCTTTATTTTAAGAGTAAGATTTAAAGGACTCCTTTCACAAAGAATTGCACTGTCGGGTTCTTTTTCTTCTTTTAATTTCCAGGTATATTCCAGACAGGTATTTTTTGTGCATTGGGGCTAGATCCAGAAGAGCTCTGGAGAATGCTGTGAAGGCAGCCAGACTGTGGTATTGCCAATCAGCGCACGCCTCTTCTTCCCGCCAGCCTCCCGCTCGGCTGCCAAGCCTGTTCCATGGCTTCCTGGGCAATTAGTGGTTACAACACACAGCCGGCAGAACCTCTCCAAGTTTCCAGGTGTCCTTGATAACCTCTTGTGGTTTTTTAAGACTTTGGTAGTAATGAAATGACCGAGGATAATGACAAGCATAAACTCCCGGAGTGAGAGATGCGGAAACATGTTTTCCTTCGAAGCAGCTGGTGTCCGTTGTTGGGACAGGTCTGAATGGGTGAGCTTCACTCTGCATTTCCAGCCCCCATGCTCTTGGCAATCAGATTGGAATTAACTGGCTTCTTAGTGTGCATCGAGGGTGGTGTTTGCTCGGTTGGCGGGTTCTGGTAACTGAGAAACAGTTCAAATCACTTCAGCCTTAGGTTTCCAGACCTTAGTGCTTTATTTCTAGAGCACCCTGCATCCTATTTTTTCCATTTTTCATGGAAACAAAGCTACCATGAGCTCTGGTAGCTGTTCTTTTTGCTTGGCTCCCAGGAAGTTCATCAGCTTGACCTAATGGAGGAGCAGCCTGAGCTGATGTCAGGGACAGCACTGATGTGCAGCGGGAAGAGCAGGGACAAGGGGAGCTCACAGATCGGCAACACAGCAGCTGATCCGGTGTGAATTTCAATGCTCTGTTCTTGAAATGTTAAAAGACAAAGACTAAGGAAGACACTTTTCATGGCAAACAAAATGCCAGAGCTTAGGGAAGGTTTCTGCAGAGCAGCAACAGAAGCAGAGACCCAGGACAGAAATATTTTGGTTTACATCTCTCTCTGCCAACATTTGGGCAGGATTTGGAGGGGGTAAACCAGCAAATCCACCAAGAGATTGAGGGAAAAAACTGACAAAAGCACTGCTGGGATTACATTTACGAGAGTAGTTCAAAGGCGTTTTACTATTTCTTCTCTTTTCTCTCCTCTCCTCTCCTTGCATCAGGCAGGGAGAAGAAAGTCTCTGCTAAGATTGTGAAAAAAGAACTACTATCAAGATGACTTCAATATCAGCTTAGGTTTTAGGGGACAGAGGTCGGCTGATGGCCTTCTACGGAGTGTGTGCTGCAGATTGTTTTATAAATGTTGATGTGTTGACTTTGCGGTCATAAAGATTTTTCATAAGAAATGTATCCCTTTGCAGCCTTGCTTTGTGCTGATAATTCCATTGCCAACTATGTGGAAGAGATGCAGTAAGGCCCGCTCACATGCTGCTTAAATCCCTGCTTTAAAAGACATGATTTTCCCCCCAGCATTACCAGTTCTTTTGCCCTGAGGGCTGAGGATTACACAGTGCTCTTCCACTTTCCATAATCAAGCATCTGAGCACCTCAGAGCATGTTTAAAAATAAATGTGATAATAGCTGTATTTTATAAGGGGAAATGAGAGAGAGAATGAGGCTCGGTGTTCATAATGCAAAAGAACATTAGAATTTTATGTCAGCCTTAAACTGATGGTTGTTAATGTCCCGCAGGTAGGTAACACCCATGAGAGCTTTTGTGTGCGCAGCCTGACCCTGAGGCCAGGCTTTCGGATAGGGACGGGCAAGCTCCGCGGGAAGGGCAGCGTGTCCCGCACAGGGCACCCCGGGACGCTCCCGCGGGCACCCCGGGGCGCCTCAGGCCGCCGCCGCACCCAGAGCCGCCAGGGCAGCCTCTGCCCGGGGCGCGTTTCTCCAGCCCGCACACGCCACGCGTCGGGAGCGCCGCTGTCACCTCGCGCCGACACAGCTCGGCTGCCGCGTGTGCTCCCGGCGCAGAGGAGCCCAGGGCGGGCAGAGCGGGTCCGAGCACCGCGCAGCGAAGCAGAAGGCGGGCGAGGCCGCCCATTGCCCCGCCGGTTCCCCCGCCCCCGCGGGCGGGGCTGCCG
>VYZT01011868.1:22409-73531 GCA_013400735.1 Pomatostomus ruficeps
GGACCACCTGGGACGGGACGGGGGGACACGGCAGGTGTCCCGGGGAGATGGGACCGTGGGTGTCCCGCTCCCCGGCCACCCGGCGCCTGACGGCGGCCCCGCTGTGCCCCGTGCGCAGGTGACGTGCATCGAGGTGGTGGAGGCATACGTGGAGAGGATCAAGGAGGTGAATCCCCTGATCAATGCTGTGGTTAAGGACAGGTGAGCTGGGGACAGAGGGTGCAGTGGCTCCCCGCTGCTGCAGCGGGGGGCACAGGGATCGCCACGCCGGCCCCGCACAGCCCCGTGCTGAGCACCGGGATGCCCCTCGGGGATGCCACTCCTGGCGGAGGCCCGACGGTCCCGCTGACCCTCACAAGCTCCTGCCGCACTTGGGGTCTGCCTGCCCTGCGGGGACCCCGCTCTCGCTCCTCCACCGCCAGAACATCGCCAGTGCCTTGTTGCAGGTTTGAGGAGGCCCTGCAGGAAGCCCAGCAGGTCGATAAGCTGCTTTCGGAGGGCCCTGGCGATGACAACCTGGAGGAGAAGTTCCCCTTGTTGGGGGTTCCCGTCACTGTTAAGGAGGCCTTTTCTCTCTACGGTGGGTTTGTCTTTGTGCCTCTCCAGGCTGTGAATTGCTTCCTCTTGGCCACGTGCTCCCCAGAGCAGTGGGTGGCTGTGGCAGGTGCTTAGAGGGAAGTTTCCCTTAGCCTGGTTTGCACCAAGTTCTGCCCGGGCTTCTGCATTTGTGTTTGTTTGTAGCACACAGGTGCTGCAGAGCTTATGGTGCCTCAGAGGAGCAGCCCTCACTGGGAACCTGCTTCCTGCAGCCCCGGATCATCTCGGGGCACTGGCCCTGATGACTCCCTCCTGTTGACCTTGGCACCACAGGGATGCCCAACACCTCTGGCTTGGTCAACCGCCGCAACGTGATCGCCACCTCGGATGCTACAGTGGTGTCGCGGCTGAAGCAGGCGGGTGCCATCCCGCTGGGTGTCACCAACTGCAGTGAGCTGTGCATGTGGTACGAGTCCAGCAACAGGGTCTACGGGCGGACCAATAACCCCTACGACCTGCAGAGGATTGTGGGCGGCAGCTCAGGTGAACCCCGGCACCTCGGCACGGTCCTGCATGAGTGGCAGGTTAAAATGCAGCAAGGGAAGACTTCCAAGTCTCTGCACACAGCTGTTAATGTGTCCCTGGGCTCTTGCGGAGCTTATGGGCGTCTTTCCTGGGTACCGCTGTAGGGTGTTGAGAGTCCAGCTGCTTTGGCTCTTCTGGGTGTTCTATGGGGCATTGCTTCAGTTTGCTCTGTCGTACTTTGGCAGGAAAATCCCTTTGGCTCACATTCCCCAGCTGTCCCCTAGCCACCATTAAAGACAACGTGCCCCCCAGCCCCCTTTGCTTTTTGGGCCCCCACCCTCACTCTGAGGTGCTCCTGCTTTGCTGGATGATTTGCGCCATAAACCTGTGGGGTTTTGCCACGTTTTCTCCTGTGCAGGTGGGGAGGGCAGTGTCCTGGCAGCTGCCTGCTCAGTCATAGGCGTGGGCTCTGACATCGGCGGCAGCATCCGGATGCCTGCCTTTTTCAATGGAGTCTTTGGCCATAAACCCACAACAGGTAAGGCGGGTGTTGGGGTCTCCTCCTCCTCCCCGCCAGCCAAAAGGCCTTGAGGTGGAGTGGGGGCTGTGGGATGAACCCATTCAGGACTGGTTGCTGGTGGCATTGCTGTAGGGAGTCAGATAACTCCTGGCATGGGACAGGCCTGTTGAGGGAGCACAGCTTGGCTTGGCAGCTGGGAAGCTTTTGGTGGCAGAATGCCAGGTGCGTGGGAGACGGGAGGGGGTTTACCCAAGTACTGTATCCTCAGCGTGGGATGTTTTCACAAGATTGGGATCTGCTGGGATATTTCTCTGGCTTTCAGTATCCTGGCTGGGTGCTCTTCTTCCTCCCTTCCCCACCCAATGCAACTTGCCGTCAGCACCTGTGGGGTGTGCAATCCCTGGGGAACCATGCCTCCCTGCACCCAAGGACTCCCAGCAGAGCTGTCCCGGTCTGGAGGCAATACTCAGGGTGGTACCTGACATCTCTGCTCTCAGGAGTGGTGCCCAACGATGGCCAGTTCCCAAACGCTCACGGGGTGCGGACCAGCTACTTGTGCACGGGGCCCATGTGCCGCTACGCCGAGGACCTGGAGCCTGTGCTGAGAGTCATGGCTGGTCCTGGGGTCAGCAAGTGAGTTGTTCCTACTGCTCCCAGCTCCTGAGCTGGAGTCAGCAGCTCTCTGGTCCTCACAGTGTATCAGTCCTTTGTACCAGACAGGTCTGCACCTCACCCAGTTTGTTTGTTACTGATTTCCTTCCTCTGACCCTGGCTTCAGCAGGACTTTGGCAGCTGGGATTGCCCTTCCTGCCACCTGCGTTCTCCTGGGAACTGGCAGGCATGGGCAGACTG
The DNA here is from genome assembly GCA_013400735.1 of Pomatostomus ruficeps. Lineage (NCBI taxonomy): Eukaryota > Metazoa > Chordata > Aves > Passeriformes > Timaliidae > Pomatostomus > Pomatostomus ruficeps. The sequence goes on from VYZT01011868.1 coordinate 24,844, forward strand.
ATAGGTCCCTCCTCACCAGTGAGCTGCTTCCCAGCTCTGTCCCACACAGCCCTCTCCTCCCAGGGCTGGCCCTGCTCCTGGGTATTACAGGGCCTTTTTCCCGTTGTTGAATGAGGAGTTTTCCATCCCACACTGTGGTCAGTTCAGTTCCTTCAGTTCTTGGTCCCTGCAACCAAGAGTATGGTGTGTGCCAGTGAGGAGCAGAGCAGAGTTGGGGCACAAGGGGCAGCCCTCCATTTTTCCATGGCCTGCCTGCAGTTGCTCTCTCCATTACCACTTTGGTTTTTCCCTGGCTCTTGTGCAGTCCCAGCTTTGACTGCAGCCGGGGTTTGTAATCACAAGGTGGTCCTGGAGAGATGAGAATTCTCCCGACAGAAACTTGCTGGGACTGAGGGGGTGGGTGAGCAGCTGGGTGGGTTGTGGGCAGTAGGTGTCTGTGTGTCCTCAGGGTCTCACCTTGCCTCCCTGGGTGATTAGGGTCTCCTGAGGACACAAGCATGTGAGAACCTCTAGCAGCTGCAGACGAGCTAGGGATGGATTTGTGACAAAGCACCATTCCCTTCCCAGGCTGAAACTGAATGAGAAAGTGTCACTGGAGAAAATCAAATTCCACTGCATGGATCATGACGGCGGGTCCATTTTTGTGTCACCTGTGGACAAGGAGATCTTGCAGGCCCAAAAGAAGGTAGGAAGCAGCAGAGGATGGTGCTCACTGGGGTAAGCCTGAAGATAGAACCTGGGGAGACCAGTCAAAGGAGCCCTGGGGAGGGGAAAGAGCTGCTCTGTGTGTGGCTCCTGCAGGGGCCAGCGGGCTGGGGAAGCAGCCTTGCATCCCAGTCCTGTGCTTTCAGGGATTAAAAAGTGGAAAGAATTGTTTCATCTTCAGAGCTAAAGAATAAACAAGGGGAAGATTTTGCTAGTAGGTCCCCTTACCCTGTTCTCTGTGGTTTCCATGGGCTGATGGCAGTGCATTACATCCTTGTGGAAACAAACCCATCCTTGCTCTTCCCTTCAGGTAGTGGAGCACCTCGAAAGCGATCTCGGGGTCCGAGTTCAGCGTGTGGCAATCCACAAGATGAAGTATTCTTTCCAGATCTGGTCAGCCATGATGTCATCCAAGGACAGCGAGGGGCAGGTGCGTCAGAGTGAGCTGGCAAAGGCACAGCTTTGGTGGCAGCAGGGAAGAATCAGCTGTTTGGGGCCAGCTGTGGAGAGCTGTAGGCTTCCAAACCCTGCCAGGGGGATTTCCCTGCTCCGTTTGCCCCCTCAATCCTCCTTTCATCTCTTTCTAAAGCTGCACAGCCCCTTCTCCCTTGCTGTCATGGGGGATGAGGCCGTGGCGCTCAGCAGAGGAGCAGTGTGGTAATAGGGAGGGGGAGGTTGTTTTGGCACATTGGCCTTTTCCATGCAGGTTGGTAAGTCAGCCAGGCAGGGGGCATCCTGCCTTACTCTTTGTCCCATGCTGTGTCTTCTGACTTGTAGACTGGGATTAACACCCTCTGGGATGCCAGGATAGGCAGGGGACTAACAGCTTTCCCGCAGGAGGCCTGCCTGTGTTATTTTTTTCTGGAATCGCAGCTGCTGTGCTATGCTCTGTACATGCAGGAAAGTATTTTGTAATAAAACAAATTTCTGGGAGTGTCATAACCTGTGCATTCCTGGTACAGAGACGCAGTGATGAAACAGCCCAGCCCTACCATACTGAGGAGGGCTTGTCTGGCTCCTCTGCCTCCTTCTTCTTGGTCCCATGGTTATATCACAGGAGGAAATGCCTCTGGGACATTATCCCTTGCATCATGTCCATTGGGTCCTGCTTTGCGGGGCTCTCCTTTCTCCTTGCTGTCTCTGGCAGGGAAAGATACTCCTGCTGCTGCCCAGGATCAGTGTCAAAGCTGTGGAGCACTCCTGATGGGCATCTCCGCTGTGAAAGCAGGAACATCTCACACTGGGATAATGGGACAGCTGGAATTTCACTGTCCGTTGCCAGCCTGTGCCTCCCTGCTGCATGTTGGCTGTGCTGACTGGGGGAGCGGGTGTGTTACAGGAGGCACAAAGATTCACAGACCTGCTGGGGGACCACGGGAAGCCAGTGTGGCCGCTGTGGGAGCTGATGAAGTGGCTCGTGGGGATGTCTTCTCACACTCTCCCAGCGATCGGTAATGCTGGGAGGGGCCCTGGGAAGTGCAGAGGCAGTGGTGGGGTGGGCAGGTTGTTAAATGCGGGTATTACCCTTCCAGTGCCCAGTGAAGGAACTCGGGGTTTGCCCTGAGCAGCTTCAGCCTGGTTTTGTGATGACACTCTGTGTCTTTGAGTCACGTGCAAGCTCCAGAGAGCTGAAGGGATCTTGGATGAATGGGAGTGGGTATCCTGGGAGAAGAAGTGAGGATGATGGAGTGGAGGGCAGGGTTCGCTCCTGCTGTGAGCCCTGCCAGAACTGATAGGGGCTCAGAGGGAGCAGTCAGGGTCTGCACTCATGGCAGCAGGTACTAGAGAACCCTAATGAGCGCAGTCGTGCTGTTGTCTAATGAGTGCTGCTGGGATCTTTCTGCCAGCTCTGCTCAACCCCACTGGCTGGAAAAGCTGGAGGGAAGGGGCAGGCTGAATGCCTTTCCCTTCGCAGGGTTGAGGAGATGCTGCCCACAAAGCTGTGCTGGCGCAATCTGCTGTGGATACTGACAGGGAGGGGCACTAGGGGGGCAACACCGGAAGCAGGGGATGCTGCTGGGCATCATGTTTCTGCCCCACACAGCCCACAGTCCTCTTACTCCCTTTTGTCCCCATTTCTACCTTTTGCTGCAGCTCTTGGCCTGACAGAGAAGTTTGTGAACCTCAACCTCAGTGGGAAGGCCAAGCTGGTGAGCATGGGGAAAAGCCTGCAGGAGGAGATGGAGGCACTGCTGGGGCCAGACGGGGTGCTCCTGTACCCCTCACACCCCACCATCGCCCCCAAGCACCACTCCCCCATCTGCATGCCCTTCAACTTTGCCTACACAGGTGAGCTGCCCTGGCTCCTTCGGGGTTGCAGGTAGGGCTGCAGGGATGGTCTTGCCCGTGACAGCAGTGTGGGCTGACAGGTGGGGTGTTGGCATTGCTGAGAGTGGGCTGTGCAGCAAAGAGAGGGTTCTTGCTGCCCCAGAGAGTGGGGCGAGGGTTGTCATGCTTCATGCTGTGTGGCATCTTTTACCTTTTGCCAAAGGTGACTGTCACACAGCAGGGCAGGTCTGACTTGTGTGTGTGATATCAGGGACCTCTGTACCCAGAGGCGTTACAGCTGTCACTGCAGTTTAACTGGAACCCGAGAGCCGCCATCTCTTGGGGTACAGCCTGGGGCTCCCTGTGTGGTTCCCATGCAGTCTGAACACCTCGGTGCCAGTGTCAGTGCTGCCTGGCTTTGGAATGATGCTGGGCTGGTGCCTGGGGCAGGAACGTCCCGGATTTGGCATGCCACAGTGTGTGCCATCCCTCATGGGTGCCGTTTGTACACGAGATGTAGGCACTGGGAACCTCTGGCCAGTGATGTTGCTTGTCACCGTGTCTCTGCACTGCTGCATGAAGTGCCAGCTCCCAGGATCTCAGTGCTGTGTGTGGCAGCAGCTGCCTGCCTGGGGTGGGAGAGCCGGGCAGTGATGTATCCCAGTCAGTGTGCTCACACTGATCCATCCAACTTTCTCTCTTGCAGCCATCTTCAATGTCCTGGGCCTGCCGGTGACACAGTGCCCGCTGGGGCTGGGCAGCGAGGGGCTGCCGCTGGGCATCCAGCTGGTGGCAGCCGCCTACAACGACCACTTGACGCTGGCAGTGGCCCGGTACCTGGAGAAGGCCTTCGGAGGATGGGTTTTACCAGGGAAAGTTTAGCCTTGGGAGGCAGGGATAGAGGCCGAGGCAAGTGCTGATGCTTGATCCCATCAGAGCACTGCCTGCTCCCTCTGCATCCCCCTGTGCCCTCATGGGAGTGGCTGGTGGTGCCTCCAGGCCAGGAACAGCTGGGCTGTTGCTGCTGGAGTCCTCATCCCTGTGGCACGCTCTGTCAGGGAGAGACCTGCGCTTCCCAAACCCCTCAGGAGCCCCGGTGCCGCAGTCTGAGGATATCCTGGCTGCATCCTGTCTGCAGTGGGCACCCACCTTTTCCAGACCGTGGAGTTGGCCAGCTCTGTAACCCTTTTGCTTTCAAAACGCTGAGTGAGAGCTGGGCAGAGGATGTGCTCCAGAATGCTGGGGGCAGCTGCGCAGCACCCCCTGGACCCATGGGGGTCCTCCTTGGCCTGACCCTACCCACAGGGCTGGGCTGTGCCTTCTGCACCCAGGTTTGCCAGCCCCCACAGTCCTCCCAAACTCCTGCCTGCTTCCCCTCACCCTCTGACCAAAAAGGGAGAGGGGTTGAGGGGGCTGGAGGAGCTATAGGGCTGCCTCACCAGCAGCACTTCACGGGGTGGTGGGTGCTGGGCTTTGCCGTGGTGCAGCTGTCAGACACAGCTGAGCATTTGCAGCACTGGCTAAAGCATCTCCTGCCTGTCTTCCCCTCATCTCTGGGGGGACCATCCTGCCTGACTGGCGTCCCTGCCACCTGTCCTGCTGAGCTGCCTGGCCTCTGCCCCAGGAGCAGACGTGGGCAGCGATGTGAGTGGCTCGTCTGACCAGGCAGCAAGCACAAGGTGTTCTCATTGAGGGAGGTATTAAAGAGCCTGTCAAGACTACTGTTCCTGTGTGTCCTTGTTCCTTGTGGCTGTCACCCTGCCAGCTCCCACCAGGCCCCAGGCCTCTCTCTGCTAGGGATGTGTTGGGGCTGCCCAGCACTGCTGGCCATTGGAGTGGGTGCAGGGACAGCAGTGGAGATGCTAGCATTAGCCCCAGGGGTGGCACTTGGCCACTCCGGGGCTCTTGTTTTGGAATGCCCAGGCTGACAGTGGCTGCTGGGCTACTGGCAGAGCTGAAGGGTGCCTGTGAGCCCCACAGGCTGCCGTCAGTGGCTCTGTTAGTCTTGTAATGGTTGCACAGCTCTTGGGAAGCACAAGTCCAGCTGTGTTTCGTCCCAATGGGCTGAAGCCTGGAGCTCAAGGGTGATGCAGAGCCACATGCAGGTCCCTTGTGGTCTCCAGGGCAAAATGAGGGGCCCCAGCCCTGGGTGCTCAGCCTGCAGCACTGGTCGTGGCAAGGATAAAACCTTCTGGTGTTGGTTTTGCTGGGATGTCCCGGGCTGTGTCACCCGTGGCTTGACCCCTGTGCTCCTCTCTGTCCCCACACCACTGATGGTCCCTGCAGGGGTAGCACAGGGTGCTGGGACAGGCTGTGCCTCAGCTCTGGTGTGCAGAGGGCACTGCTGAGCGCCCGCGCCCAGCTGGGACGCTGGTAACGAGGAAGCAAGGAAGGAAAAAACCCTGGCTCAGGAAAGGAGGTATAAACCCAGCGTGGTGGCACAGATAACACGGACCTGTCCCCCGTCTGGAGGAAGCCTGGCAGCTCAGCAGACCTTGGTGATGCTTCCTGTGAACGCTCAGAGCCAAACGTGGGGTTGCTGAGGTGAGGGACTTGCGTTTAACAGAGCGGGGTGGACGACGTGGGTTCCTGATACGGCAGAGAGGAAGTGCTGGATCAAGGTATGGGGGGAGTGCTAGTGCTTCAGGATGGTGTGATGGGGATGCAGACAAAGAAGAGGATGTACAGAGAAGAGGGGGTAAATCCCCACGATCTCAGTTTTTGCCACAGCACGGGGAGGGTTGCTGGGGAATGCATGTGCTGGGGTTCAGAGGGGGGTTGGCAGGGACCAGCCTGCAGTCACCCTCGCTGCTTCAGGGAAGCATTGGCCCCCTTGAGCTGCCTTCTGCAGTGGGAGCAGCCCTGTCCCTGCCTGCACAGGCAGCCGGTCCCAGGGTCTCCATCAGTTCCCCAGCTCTGTGCCTCCACAAGCCGTAGGAACAGTCCTGGGGGCTCTTTCTCCCTCCAGGCAGAAATGGAGGACAGGCTCTGCTGCAAAGCCAGGAGGGCTCTTGCTGGCCTCAGGGTGGGAGGAATCCCTAGACCGACTGCCTGCGCTTGGCTCTGGTGTTTCAGAGGTCTCACCTCAGCCCTCGCCCACAGTTTGCAGCTGCATGTCCCTGCTTGTTGACTGTTCCTCCTTGTTTCAAGCTCTTAATGCTGCACGGGACAGAGAAAACATGGGGGGAATGTTTGGTACCCACACGCCGAGGTGGTTGCGCTTGTAACGTTAGTGTAGAGCCAGTGTGAAATAGGAAGAGTGAGAGGCAGCGGCAGTGGTGAGCCAGCCCCATGGGTGCCCCATCTGGCCAGGGGTGCTCCCAGCCCTCTACCTCTGCAGGTGGCCCTGGGTTCCCCACCATCAGGGGGGAGTGTGTCCCCACAACCAGGAGGCTGGTGTTGGTGGCCTCAAAGCCCTTGCACGTCTGCTGCAGGAGAGGACGGTCACCTCCACAACCGGCAAGAGCAGGGAAAGATTCCTGGTGGCTGAGTGGTAGGTCAAGGCCAGGGTAAGGAGGGACTGGCCAGGTGTGAGATGCAGGTGCCCAGCGGGACCAGCCTCTGCTGTGGTTCACAGTCTGAGGTCTCTGCTTACAGCCCGAGGGTCCCTCATTGTGCCCCATTTTGCCTCATGGGTGCCATCACACACGGTGCCCTCCCCACACCACAGAGGCGGTGGGATGGCTGGGGGTGTTCTGGCAGTGATGTCACAGGTTGTGCCAGTGTGAGTCATGCCCAGAGCTGGGCTGAGTCATCTTCTCAGTGGTGTGAGCACCAGATGAGGAGCTTTCTCAGACCCGCATCCCAGTGATGAAGGCAGCGTGGCTTCTCACCATGGGGTGCTAGAGGTGGGTGCAACAGAAGGTGGCTGCAGCACGTGCACTGTGCCATAGCAGGGTGTGGCAGCTGCCCACTGTCCCTGCGGGTCCAGTTACCACTACAGCCCTGAGGTGCCTGCCCTGCTACACCCCCAGGGTGCAGCAGAAGGTCCCCTGCCCTTCCACAGTGGACACCTCTGTGCCACAATAGGCATGTGGACTCCATGGGGCAGTGTCGCTGACTGAAGCTTCTGGGAATAATACCCTGTTTTTAATCCCAGGTCCCAGCAGCCCCTGATGTCTGTGGGTAGCGGAACAGCTCCAGCACACCCATCTCATGCCCTGGCCCCCGGTGCGGCAGCGTAGTGTGGGGGCAGATGGCCGGGTTGTGGGAGGATGAGCCCTGCCCTGTGCCTGCTGCTGTCCCTGGCCAGCTGCACCCTGCTCCAGGGTAAGCCAGTGCTGAAGCTGTCAACACAGTCTGGGGGGGACCCTGGCTGCAGGGCAGGGGGAGGCACAGGGACACCTCTCAGACCTACTGAAGGTAACTGTGAAGAGGAGGGGCCCAAGTGGTCATTAAGGTGTGATGAGAAAAAAACCCCAGGGTCGGCAGCAGCTGTGTCAGGGTGCTGTCTCTCCTGTTTTGTTATCTGTGTCTCTGCTTTGGCAGAAGCACGGAGAGGGTGCTCTCAGTGTGCAAGGGATTGGGGGGATGCAGATGCTGAGCACCTGCTCTGAAGTCAGTGTTTGCCCATGCCAGGCTGAAGCTGGGGAACCTGTGCAGCGTGGCCACAGGGGACCCTGCAGGACGCTGCCTCATGCCCCTCTGCCCCCTCCCCAGGGATGCTACTGCGGCCACAGCATGTCAGGCTGGAGGCACAGAACTTCCACGTCCGGCTGTGCTGGGAGCCAAACCCCAGCTCACCCAGCTATGCCACCTACGAGGTAGAGTGGAGGAACAGGTAGGTGGGGAGGAGGGGGTGAAGGGGTCTGGTCCTCTTACACCCTGGCAGAGGCTGTTGGGGACCTCTGGCAGCCGGAGGACTGTTGTCTGGCAGTAAATGCCTCAGAGTAACAGAGCAGTGGAGTTGGCAGGGATTGGCTTGTCCCACTCCTGCACATGCAAGGTCAGCTCAGGACTGTGTCCTGGTGGGTTTTGAACAACTTCAGGACAACTTCCCTGGACAGCTTGGTCCCTTTCCTGGCCACTCTCCCAGTAACAAACTAAGAGGTTTCTTTTGGACTGGGGTTTTGGATTTGGGGTTTTTTCCATTATGTTAAATGGGATTTCCTATATTTCAACCTGTGCCTGCTGTCTCTTGTCCTTTCACCAGGCACCACTGAGAGGAAGTCTCTATCTTCTTTTCTCCATATTGATGAGACCCCCTCACCCAAAGTCACCTTTCTCTGAGGCTCAGCTGTCACCACTCACTCAGTTTCCCTCATATGACAGAGCCTCAACAGCCTCAACCCCTTGGTGGGTTCTCCCTGCCATGGCTGTGTGTTTTGTCCTTGTGGAAAGCACAGGTTAGGGCACAGCACCAGCTGCCATCCGTCCCCAGGAGGGAGTCAGCTTGCTGGTGCCACCCCTCCTCACACATCCTGGGACACTGTTGGCTGATACCTGGGCTTTCCTACGCTTCCCACCTGGGCAGGATGGCGGTGACTGGGCAGCCCTTCCTTTGGGCTGGGAAGGGGCTGAAAGGAAGCAATCCCTGTGCTTTCTCCCTGGGCAGAATCTCAAACTGGACCAAGGCAGGTGCCTGCGGGGGGAACAGCTCCTGGGTGTGTGAGCTGTATTTTGACAGGATTCACGATACCTACTGGGCACGGGTGAGAGTGGTGGCCGGAGGTGAGCAGTCCGAGTGGGCCGGTTCCAGCGAGCTGCAGCTGTACAGAGACAGTAAGGACCGGGGAGCTCCTCCAGCTGGGTTCTTCCTGGGGGAACCAATGGGGAGAGGGGTCCTTGGAGAGATCTGATGGGATACAGTGGGGAACCGTATGAGGATACTGGAGGGAAAAGAGCCAAGAGCCCTAACCAGAGGAAAGGGGTGGGGCAGAGCTGCTGGAGGAGGGCGGGGGAAGAGCAAAAGGACAGAGGAGACACAGTGAGGTGAGAACCATGGATAGGAGGCCTCAGACCAGCAAGGCACGGTGAGAATTTGGGTCTCTGGGGAATGCAGCGAGATGGGGCAGGAAAGAGGATATGCCTCTGGGCTTGGCTTTTGAAAGGCTCACCTTCCTCTCCTCTCATGGTCTGGGAGTTTTTGCCGCAGCAAGATGAAGCTGGTGCAGGCCGGGGCAGACTCTCTAGTGATCCATTCACCCTGACTATTGTGTTTGCCAGGTGTGGGAATGTCCCTCTTCTCAGTCACAGGCTGGCTATTCTGTCCAAAAAGCCTGGCGGTCTCTTGGAGATAGAAATTTTTCAGGACCCTCCCCTGACCCCCATCACAATAAACTGAATGTGTGAGCAGCTAAATGGGCTCTGCATTGGTGATTTGTGTTCCCTTGTTCAATCCCTCTGCATCCAACTGGCATGGCAATGGGTGCACTCAGTTAGAAAGTGATTGCTGGCCTTGGCAGGGGTCTCCAGGCCCTGGTGGATGGCTCAGGGGTGAAGGTCTCAGCAGCAGGAGCCGGTGGTGCTGCAGGTCTGTCAGTGTGAAGAGGCAGAAGCAGGGCTGGCTGTCATGAAGATGTGGTGGCTGCCCTTCTTAGAGCTGGTTTCAGAGAACAAAGTGCCACCAGGCAAGACCTGAGGAGTTTCTGTGCTCTGAGAGGGGAATGTCAGACAGAAAAATATAATTTCTAGAGAAACAAGATGCCTGCCTTCCTTTGAAGGCCTTAATTTTCTATTTTTTTCCCCTCCCTACAGCAATTGTTGGCCCCCCCAGGTTGTCCTGGCTGCTCCAGGATCATATCCTCAGCGTAAACATCACCACACCACTCACTCCCTACAAGAGAAGAACTGGTTCCTACAAGCCAGTCGACCGAGTGCTGCTGAAGCTGTGGTACTGGCTGCACCTGTACGAGGGGAACCTGCTTGTCCAGCAGGTGTGTGGTAGCTGTGCAGGGCCCAGAGATGCAGGGTTGCACGAGCTTTCTTTGCACAGCAAAGCCACCATCTCAGGTTACAGTGGCGTGGGGGTACCTGTGCCGCAGCCCTGCCCACACCCAGCTGTGCCTGCAGGTGTGAGGTGCTCTTCACCCCAGTCTGGGGCTCCCACCTCTGCGAGGCAGGAGTCCCCTCCCCTCCTCTGGGTAAGAAGAACTGGACTGGTTCTGTTCAGATGAAAAGTGATGCCACAGGTGTTTCAGGAGATGTTTTGGGACCTGAACATCTGGGGCAAAGAACCGTGTTGGAGGTGCCCAGGAGGAGGAACCATAGGGCAAGTGGGATGGTGAGGCTGCACAGAGCAGTGGAGCCGTGCACAAACCCCACCTCCAGCCACTGTGGCCTCCTGTCCCATCTGCTTTCAGGTGCCCTGCAAACGGAGCAGTGAGGAAGTGCCTTGCACCTTTGGGTACCTGAAGCCCAGCACACAGTACTGTGTCCGGACGGTGGCTGCAGACATGGCCAGGGAGCAGAGCCGGGAGGCTGAGCAGTGCCTGGTGACTCCGGCAGGCCCTGCAGGTGGGAGGACTCTCACCAGCTCAACTGGCATAGTTGCATCTCAGGTCCTGCTTACAGCTCAAACTTGTATGGAGGTGTGGGTCCCTCACCCCCAGCCACTGTAGTCAGGGTTGTGGCCCAGTGCTGCCCAGCGGGGATGTCTCAGAGCGATGCTTTCTCATCATCTGCCTTGGGCTTGCCTCCTGAAACATCCCAGCCTGACATGGATTGGAAACAGTGACGGAGGGTGGGCTGGGAGGGATGTGCTTGAGTGACCCCTCAGGCTGCTGTGACCTCCCAGCAGGCTTTCCATGGGTCCCTGCCATGCTGAGTGCCTTCATCCTGCTGCTGCTACTGAGTTTGGCCGGGCTCTGCTACATCCGGCTGCGTGTCTTCCCCAGCCCCCCAGAGACACGCCTCCCAAGTGCACTGGTGAGTGACATCCTCCTTCAGCTTCCGCCTTCTGTGTAGCTGAGCCAGGGCTCCCTGTATTTGCAGGGGCTCAGCACCTCCTTTCCTCCAACCCTCACACCACCAAGCCCATCTTGGTACCCAGGTGCCTCCCCTGCTGTCTGAACCACTGTCCCCCAAGGAGAAGGTACTGGTGGAGGGCATTGCCCAGCCATGGGTCACCGCGGAGAGTGGGGTCTGCGGCAGTGCAGCCCCCGGTGTTCAGCATTGTTTGTCACCCCAAGCTGGCAGGGCTTTGGCCGGGTGAGGCTGACCGTGTCGCTGCTTGTGTCCTCACAGGCTCTCCAGGACAGCGGGCCCAGTGTGGCCACACGAGTGCCTCCCCTCGAGCTTGAGGACGACCCGCTGGCCCTGCTCCTGGAGACTGTGCTCCCTTCCCATGGGCCATCCACATCTGGGCAGGCACCAGCCACAGTCCCACAGCTCCTCGGAGGCCTTGCCCAGGATGTGAGCGGCTACTGTGCCAACGGGTTTGGCCCAGACTGCCCCGAGGGAAGGGCCCCATCCTACACCCACAACCAGCTGGGGCACGCCTCGGGTTCCCAGGTCGCATCACTGCTGGAGAAGGATGGGGACGCAGGCGATGGGGATGATGTGCCAGAGCAGCTGGTGCCCGTGGGACTGACTGGAAACAGCTACGTAGGTGACAGAGACAGCCAGACACCTGAGATATGGCTCCCCCTGCACCTCCAGCTTTATTCTAAATGCCAGTGCTCGGCCCTGGGAGCAGGCAGCCACCTTCCCCTGTCCGTGCCGAGCGGGAGCTGCCGCCAGGAGTGCCTGCAGGAGAGTCTCGGCACGGCTGGGCACTGCGTCCGGCTCAGCTCTGTGAAGCTCCCGGCCAGTGTGGAGGCGGAGGGAGGGCAGCTCCCCTGTGCTCCCCAACCCCTGCGTGGCGGCGGGACTGAGCCAGGGGCAGGTGACAGCACCGTGCAGCGAGGCTGCTCGGAGCAGGCAGAACTGGGTGTCTCCAGCCCCTGCCAGCTGCCCCCCTCGCCCCTCAGGACCCTGCGGGCAGTCGCCTTCTCTGGCTACGAGCCGCGTGGCCCGTGTGGCAGTGACCCATAGCCAGCGGGGACACCCCGGGAGCCTCCAGCTCCCAGCAGAGCCCAAGGCACCTCCCGAAGCTCCCCGGCCACCACGGCCACCTGCCCCACCCAGCTGGGGCTGGGATTGGAACAGGCTCCCACGGGCAGGCACAGGCAGAGTCCGGGCAGGGCCGGCAAGGATGGGCAGGATCCAGAGCTTTCCTCTGGGGGTTTGGTGCTTTTGAGCCAAAGCATAAGGAGCATTGCTGAACCCCCAAAACTCTTATCTATTTATCTATGTGTGTGTGTGCATGTATGGTACAGTATCTATACTAATGCAAATGTATGTAACATTCATATATACATATATATTTATAAAGCTCTTTAATGAAAGAATGTTGGGGTTTTTTACTTCTGTGGAAATGTTGATTGTGTGCTGGAGCTGTTTTAAAATATCACTGTTTTATTATAGAAAACTGGCTTCTCTACTCATTGTTTCTGTGTTACTGACCCAGCACGGCCCTTCCCTGTGCAGCAGTTGGGAAAGCCACTGTGTAAGCTTGGGGTTTTCCTGGCAGAAAATCGCACCCACAATCTCTCTCTTGCCGTCTTGTGGGAAAAGACTGGTTTTCAGCACCATGGAATACATTTATTGCTCCTGCTGCCAGCACTGAGGCGATTTTCAGCTGAGAAACCCTGCCCTGCAGTTGTCCCTCGGGATGTGGCCTGAAGCCACAGAGGTGAGGGGAAACCTCCTAGTACTGCGCTGCAGGCTGGGATCAGTGGAGTCAAAATGTTGTGGCAGCAGGGGCTTGCCCTGGCCCAGGGGTTGTTGAACAGCTGGAATGTTCCCACTCATATGAAAGAGTTGTGCATGAGGAGTGGAAAAAGACAGAAGGCTTGTGACATTTCAAGATGGCATTTAGCAGGTGAAGTTTCCGAGTGGATGCGAGAGGGGGTTTCTGCTTTGCCTCAGAGGTGCAAGCAGCATGCAGGGTTCTGCAGAGCCACAGAGAGAAACTGCAACATTTGCTGCAGGGTGAGGTCCCAGCATGTTCTGAGAGAGATCCATCACCACCATGTGCAGCGCAGGGCCTGGGTGGAGCATCTGGATTAGATCCCACTTTGGTCTGCCTGGCCAGGTGTTACATTCTGAACAGGACTGGGCTGTGCTGGAGGATGGACCTGGGTCAGGGTTAAGCCCCCAGCCCCAAGCAAGACCTCAGCCCCAGGCAGGCCTGTGCAGGACACAGGACCAGTCCCTCCATCAGCACTGCAGCCCAGGACGTGCATAGAGCCAGCTCCTCCCTCAGCATTCTGTGCTCCCTCCACAGCCTGGAAAGGGCTGAGCCAGGGACTGGACCTAGGCACCCAGCCCACCCTATAGCACCATCATCTCAGGTCAGATCCCATCTCTGGTGCTGCCCCAGGCCCATGGCACAGTGCTGTGCCTGCAGGCACTGGTGTGGGGGCTGGTGAAAGCTCTGATTCACACGATCAGTTGGCTGTTCCTGCCTTCTCTCTGTGGTGCTTTCAGCTTCTGCTGGTGCCAGATCAAAGCAACGAGGGATGCAGCTGCAAACAGCTCTTTATTAGAAACAGCAGGTCTAGGACTGTGCAAGAGCGTATTTCATATTACTAATTCTCAGAGAGTGGAGCTGCCACCCTATGAAAGTGGTAGACAGTGGAAAATTGCTCTTTGGGGGCTAATGGGGCTTTCACAGTCACTGAGTGGGAACCATTGTGCCTGACAAACATGAGAGAGATGGTGGCCCCTGAAATGATGGGGGAAAATCAAGCTCTCATATTTTGCAGGCTGCCAGTACCCAGGACCATCCCCATTTGCCTTTGAAAGCCATGGGAGGCAGAGCTGCAAAGAGCAGGGTCTGTGCTGCCCCTGTGCCCACCCTGCTCTGTCCGGTCTCCCACTTGCCTGTCACTGCAGCTACCCTGGCACCTCTCTGGGACAGCCCAGAGCCACCCCAAATCCTCACAGCCACCTCAATCGCTGTCCAGCACATCTGTGTATATGGCAAAGACCTGGGACCTCACTGAGGCCCTGTCGCTCAGCCTCCCTGTGCAAGTTGCCTTTGTGGTGGCTCTGTAGCTCCAAGTGGGTCCCTGAAGCAGCACAGAGCAGCACCGTTGGAACTGTCCTGCTGGACCCCATTCTTCAGCCCAAAAAGGCTTTGTGGTTTGACAGGTCCCAGTTGCAACATCCAGGCCACTGGCTCCTGTTGCACCTCCCTCTCAGTGGTCTTAGCTGCTTGGCTTGGTTGGGAAGCCCACCAGGATGTGGGTAGGGACTGTGAGAGCCTCAAAAGCTGCAGCCTGAGTGTGGTGTGTTTGGAGGATGTGCACGAAGAGGGCTGCAGGGCTGACTGGCTGCAGAGAAGTCAGCTTGCTGGCTCAGACCTGTGTGGTTTCTCTCCAGGCAGGAGCTTTCCTGCAACTCAGTGGATCGGGACCCAAGCAGGACAACTGGGAAGCCCAGGTCACCCTCGGGCACTGTTGAGCAAAACTGGTCCCACTTCATGTGGTGGTCTGGGAGTGCCCTCACCTGGGGATGTGCGGCAAGTGTCTGCCCCCAGGAGGTGCCGTGGGCACCCTGATGGAGTCAGGTACCACCGAGCTCGGTCACCAGGTCCCCTCAGACCGCAGGACAAACTCCCGTGTGTTGGATGGAGCTGCCTTACTGCTCACCACTGCTCCTCCCAGGGTCTGTGATACACAGCCAGTTCTTGTGCTTCCCATCCTTCAGATGCACGGGAACAGCAGCTCAGCTCAACACCTTCCCACTCACTGGCACTGCTCCAGTAGCTCTCTGCCCCTCAGGATCATTTATGCTGCCGGTGACAGACAGGACTAGCAAGCTGCGCTCTGAGTTGGGTGCATGCTGGCTCACGATGCACTCTGAGTTTGGGGAGGTTCTGTGCCTCCTCCTCATGGCACCACAGCAAATGTGATGAGCCTGTCTCCAGGATTTTTCATTCTGTGACATGAAACCTGGCAGGAATCTGGTTTTTTCCATCCTCTATTTTCCAGAGAATGGGAAACAGGCTAGATACAGAATTTTGTTAGGAGAAAAGTCCCAGCTGAGTGGTGTGCCCACTTGGAATGGATGATAGCTTCATCTCAGCTGCTCCCCAGCTGGATCCATGCCTGACAGATGATCCAGGCCAGCAGAGACTGGGGCTACAGCTTCACTTCTGCTAAATCTCAGAGGAGTTTCTGCTGCAGGAAAGCCCCCTCCACTCCACAGCACCCTCTATGCCAACAGCTTCGGTGCCTGGCTGACAGCACACCAGAAAGGCATATTAAAATATAGTTTATTGCTGTTCTTAGTTTAAAAAAAAAAAACAACAACAAACTAAAACCCATTAATAACAAACCCAGTCCCCAAACCCAGCACTATCTGAGTCAGGCTTGCGAGGACACACCTTTAGTGCAAAGAGGAAAGTGGCAGTGAGGGCTGAGGGGGCTCCGCTCGCTTTTTTCCCACAGAACCACCCCGCCCACTGTACAGTATTGATTTGCCCTGGGGATGGTTAGGGAGGGCTGGCCGAAATCTCAGGCTCTGGTGGGAGTCCTGGGGGAGCTGGAGGTGTCAGAGGGGGAACGTGGTATGTCGTGGCTGTGCCGAACAGCTCTGACACCTCGTGTCAGTGACACAGGATGTGAAGGCATGCGGAGCCAAGGGGCACCAGACCTGCCCACACCTTTCCACGGATACAGTGCTTTGCCAAACAGCTGCTGTCTGTTCTCCTGGGCTTTCCAGTGGGGAAACTAAACGTATGCCCTACCCTGTGGGTGCTCCCAGCCTCAGGTGCCAGAAGTGTTGGTGGGGACTAGGGGGGTATGGAGCTAGAGCACGGCTGCACCCTCTGCAGGGTCCTGCAAGGCACAGAGGCTTCTGAGCTGGGAGGAGCCACGTGGGACCTTGCAGCCAGTAGCACATGGCCCTGGGCACTGGCAATCGTAGGAGGGATGCCCTGATCTTCAGCCCTTCACCCTCAGCACTTTGCAGGTCCCCTGGTCCTTTGTTCCCTCCTGTAGCTGGTCCTGGCACTGTTGCATCAGGCATCACCCCCAGCACCCGCCTGCCCCCATGTCACAGCCCTCAACAGTGCGCACAATTCTTCACTGCGATGACCTGCCAGGGCAGAGCCTTTCCATATCTTCAGAGGGAGCTGATGCCTTGGAAGAGACAAGCACAGGATGGCTGGGACCACACAGGGCTGACAGATGGGGATAGGGAGGCTGGGCTGACCTAGCCATTTGGGGTCTCATCTCTTCCACGAAAGTGCCACTGCAGGAGGCTAGTGCTCAGCTTTTCGCATGACATGTAGTCACAGGCTGTGAGACACGCTTTTGGGGAGTAGGGATGCAGCTACATCCAGATGGGAGCAGTGTATACATGCGGTCAGCACTGATGGTGCTCAGGGGCTGCAGCCAGCAGCATGGAAGGAGGAGGCAGTGGCAGGGGCTGTGAAGCAAGGTGCTGTTTCTGAAAGGCAGGAGCTAGCGATGCTCTAGACCCGCTCCAGTCTCTCCATTGGCTGGTTTTGGTTGTGTCAGGACTGCAGAGTCAGAGGGCTCAGCCAGGGCAATGCTGCCAGCCCACCCCACCCTATTGTTAGGTCATCTTCCTGGCAACGCTGGCATATGTGTGCTCGATCTCCTCATCTGCAGGACAGGTGTGATTGAACTCATCGCAGGCATAGGCGTTGTTGAGGTAGCGCCAGACGCCTGTCATGTCCTCTGGGATCTCGAAGTCACGGTACTTTTTGGCTGCAATCTAAAGGAGAGCGAAGGAGAAGGAAGCTGAAACTTCCAAGACCTGGGAGAGATTCATTCTCTGGCTTTGGCAGGGGGAATCCCTGTCCACCCCTCCTGGAGCAGGTACCCCCCTACCTTGGCCCTGGGGGCCGGTGCCATTACCTTGATGATATGCAATTTGGGCAGGAGGTTGCAATCAGCCAGAGTCAGATGGTCTCCATCCAGGAATTTCCTCTTGGAGATGGTGATGTCCTCCACACTGTCCTGGTCAATCTCCTCTGGGAGAGGAGTGTTCAGGTAGACATCCAGGCGCTGAAACTCCCGCAGCAGGGCCTTCTCAAAATCTGGGAGGGCAGGAAACCAAGAGTAGTGAATGGGTGCCCTGGACTCCCAGGCAAGCTTTAGGCTGTGCTGGGCTGGCTGAGCCTCCCACAGGCTTTGCAGAGAGGGGAAAAGCCCTCACACCATCGGGACACAACATTGACCGTGGCCAGCCTCTGATCCCAAGGGACTACAGCAGCATCACCCCATGCTGTGTTGTTATCCCTGTGGAGGGAGCAGAGAACTGTCTTTATCCTTCCTCTCTGCCCCTCCACTTCCCAAGGAGGCTTTGGTGAGGCAGGCAGCAGGAACCTTAACCCAATGGCGGCATTTGCCTGCAGACAAAACCATCTCTCCTGCTGCAGCATGGTTGACTAGAGTCCAACAGCCCTCAATCCTTACTTATATTTGCTTCCTTGCGTGGGTTCTTGATGTACGCCGAGAATTTGGCAAAGATGTCACTGCCCACGTCAAAGGACTCCTTGTACTTGGGGCTCAGGTGTGGATACCTTGAAAAAGACATTTGTGTCAGTGCAGGCAGGGGTGGAGCAGGGATGCATCATCAGTTGCTGGGCTATAGAGCCCAGGGCAGGTGCCAGAGGATGCAGGGGATATTCAGCTGGCTGTGGGAGAATCAGGATGATGTTGTTGGGGAAGCTGGAATAGGGAAAACGTATAAATATGATTACCTAGCAAAAACTGTAGGTGAGATTGAAATGAAGACAAGCTTTGAGTTACCCAACCTCAGTTACTGAAAACTTGAGAACAATAGCATGGCTGGCTGGAGGTAATCCCCACTTGATGGAACAATGCCTTCAGCTTGCAAGCAGGTCCAAAGGTCAGAGAAGACCCCGCAAACTTATCAGAGGGTCCAAAAAGCAACTTTTGGAGTTTAAAGTGTAACGCCATAGGCTAATGTAATGATTCTTATAGGCTGTAGGCAAATGTTATAAGATTTGTAGCTTATTCTAGATTGGTCAATGGAAATCAGAATATTCAACACAGAAGATGATTTATTGTATTGTAAATGCTCATTCTGGCATTCTGCTCTGCTCTCTTCACTCTATTCTGCTTTCTTCCTTCTCTGCTCTGGCCTGCTTGGAGCTGCGCCTTGCAGCCCCAAGTAAGCCTTTCTCTCCCCACGCCTTCTGCAATAAACCTCATGTTCTAAAACCTCAACATAGAGATCTCAGTTTGTCCCGAACGACCGTCCAGCGGACACACAGAAACTTCCACAGATGTGAATTACTGCAGCTACCACCCTTTCTCCTGTTTACCAGGAGACACTCTCAGGACAGGAACTCCGCAGTTTGGGGACACTGGTGGCAGTGCAGCCCCAGAGCAGAGCTCTGCCTGCAGGCAGTTCTGGCCCAGCCCAGAGCATGTACATTGGCACAGAGGGGGCTCAGGAAGCCAGAAGCTCCCATGACTTCCTCAGGAACTGTCTTCTGCTTGCTGACGTGTCCCAGGGTGTGCTGCAAGGGCAGACACATTCAAGGAGGCGGGTGACAAATGCATTTGAGCTTCCTCTTCTGCAGCAATGGGGGGGCTGGCCTGGGGGGCTCCCCAGTGAGTTCAGGGAAGACCACCCCCCAGCAGCCCTACAGGCCACCTGCATTGCTGCAGTCAAGCAAGGGCATTTGCTTTCACTCAGCTCAGTGCACTGGATATAAACAAGCAAAGGGGTCTCGCATTCCCTCTCCACCTCAACACCTGCTGCCACAGCCAGTAGCAAACCCACCAGTGCTGGGGTCCCTGCAGGGACCTCCCCACATTCCCCCTCTGCCCCCAGAGTGGGGGTGCAATGACTAGTGCATTTCCTCTCACTGTTTTCCCCATGCCCTCCCTGGTGGACCGAGCCCCGCAGCACCGAAGGTCCGGCCCTGCAGAGCAGGCTCAGGGGCTGGGGGAGAATCCCCCTGCCTCGGGCGCTTCCTGGCACCCTGCCCTGGTTTCCCAATCTGCCAAGCCCTGAGCAACACTGTGACAGGCCCCGAAATGGGAAGGAGTGAGTTTGCAATTACATGGGTGGACCCAGGGTCTGCTCCAGGAACTCCTCAATCTTAATGAAGTCTGTTTTCAGCTCCTTGTTGAACAGCAAGAAGGGTGGGTTGGTGCCTGGTGCTAAATCTTTCAACTCTTCAGGTTTCCTGTAACAGAGGAAACAAGCTGGCTCAGAGCCTGTAGCACATCTGCCCCCACCAGCCCCCAAGGGAAGTGGCCACAGCAGAGCTGGGGGTTAGGAGGGGCACAGGACCAGGAGCATTCCCAGCTCTGCTGGCTTTGGGGAGCTGACAAGTGCTCCCCAGCCTCTGGATCTGCCCTGTGGTGCCTTCAAGTCATCCTCACATCCAGCAGGACAGGGAGTCCCTGGATCATGCACACTGGCAGGTGGCCCAAGTCTGTGCTGGCCCACACTTGCACCCCACGTGAGGTGGGCAGTGTGCAGGCAGCAATTGTCCCTGGGCAGTGACACACTGGCTACAGAGCGGGCAGGGGAAGAAGTGCTGATGGGGGAGCTGAGCAGGGTATGACTCACCCCACTGCTGGCCCAGGGCTTCAGTGCCACCTCACCTGGTCATGTCCACCGTGGTGACATTGAACTTGACCCCTTTGAGCCAGAGCACCATGAAGAGGCGCTGGCAGAAGGGGCAGTTTCCAATGTTTTCTCCATCCAGACCAGCCTGCCAGGAAAGCAGAAAAATGAGGATTTAACCCTTCCGCAGACAGGATGCCCGGAGCTGGAGAGCCGCTGGGCACAGAACGCTACAGGGAGCCCCTTCCGGCTCCAGCGGAGCTCAGCTGTAGGACCCACCCTGAGCCATGGCCCTAAGGGCCACTGAAAGGAACATAAGAGCCTCCTCAGGATGCCAGGGGTCGGATCCTTCCCAGAAATGTGAGATAAAGCCAGGAGGAAGTGGAGAAGGAGGCAGGGGGGAGAAGGTGGAGGGTGATTGCTAATGGATGGGGAGGAAGGGAGCGTCCGCTTGGCCAGGAGGCCGGGCTGGAGAGGGTGGGAGAAGGGAAATGAGCTCATGTTTGCCAGGAAAAGAGCAGTTTGTTTTCATGTGCTGTTCATGTCTGCCTCCGGTCCCGTGTGTGTTTAACAAACCCAGGCACGATGTCCCCAGGCCAAGAACCACCCAGCAGCCTGCCCTAGGCTGGGTGCAGGAGGGTTGTGCCAAAGAGAATTTGTGCTGGCATCCCACACAGCATTGGTAGGAAACAGAGATGACTGTCAGCTGCTAAAAGAGCCCTTTTCAGCCCCTCTGCATGAGCACAGCCACAGGCAGAGTGAAGCACATTTCCTTGCTATGTAGCAGCTGGAAATATCCTTTGCAAAAATTACTGAAATACCTTATGAGGAGTTTGGCAAGAGGAATGTGGCAGGTTCCCCTGTTCACAAAAACTGGCCGAGATGCTGCTGTGAGAGGGAAGTTGTGGTGTGGTGAGAGGTAAAATGGCTCACAGGAAACTCAACTTCTTTAAGAGAATTAATGGATGCCTAAGCTGCAAGTGAACCATGGTGCTCCAGCTCATGTGGCCACCCTGCCCTGGCAGGGAGAGGCAGCACAGCTCACACCAGCCCTGTCACAGAGGGATGCTGCTCCCATGGAGCAGTGTGTGGGGGGACACGAGCCCCAGCGGGAGAGCTCTGTGCTAAGCCTTGATAACTGATAGTGAGCTGAAGTCCCAAGGCTAAGCAGGAGGGGATGAGATTTAAGACAATCTGGCAGAGCCAAGTAACAGCAAAAACCTCCAGGGTGGGCAGCTGGACGTGGCTCTAGAGCTCAAAACCCTTTGGGGACACAAAGACAGGATGGCTGAAAAGGCAGAGACCTTGTGCCTGGTTCCCCTGGGCTGGAGGTAGGTGCTACGAGTCACCACAGACACCCAAAAACCTACGGACTCTGGAGTGCTCAGCTTCTCCAGAAAGAGAACATTGACATCAAATTCACCTTAAGGGGGACAGTAAATGGATCAAAACAACCCCCCAACACTCCAGGTAGTGAACTGGAGCAGGGGGTCTGTTTTTCCATCATGCCAAGACCTTTTGATCCTTCCAGAGGAAAGAAAATTACTTTTAACAAGTATTTTTTATGCTCAGCTACCATGAAATTATGTTTCTGAGGCAGGAAATGGGAACCAAGAAACATTGATTCCCTGAGATGTGCCCAACAGTGAAGCTGAATCTACACATGAGGCTGGTCAGTGTCTATTAATACTGCAAATACTCCTGGAGAGGTGACAGCGCAGGAGCATCCTGTGTCATTAACAGCAAATAGGCTTCTTGGGAAAGGGATGAAACTGGGTCTCAGACTTCCTCTGAAGGAGCTGGAGGGGAGAGTCAGAGAACAGCCTCGAGGGCTGCCCATGGGCAAGAGCGCAGGACATCTCTGCTGCCCCTCTCCAGCACCCCTGCCACCTATGACCCCAAACTACTGCCATTCTTTGGAGCATCTCCAGAGCCAACAGCTCAGCAGGTGCTTTTGTGGCTGCTTGGCATGAGGACCAATGCTTTCCTCCCTGCTCTCCCTGCCAGCTGCACTCTCTTCAACTTCCCTGGCCTGGCACAAGGCTGGGAATGGGAGGGCTCAATTTGTCCTGTGTCCCCCCAGAAGCTGCTGAGCCGTGGCAGCACACAGTCCTGGGAGAGCTGCATTGGGACAGTGGTGGGGTGGGGGCTGGTGAGGGGCGGGGAGGCTCCTCGCTCAGGTGGCTTTGATCAGGCATAGACTCTGATCGCCTGCTTCAGGTTTTTCCATGCTTGTCTGGCAGCTCCAGTCCCCAAGGTGTTCAGGTTGGTCTTCCCCCTCATCTTTTAAAAATAGGTGAGGAATTTTGGACTAGTGTGAAAAGAAAATCAGAATGGCCTCTGCAGGGAGAAAGAATCAGGCTCATACCAGGGCACTTAGAGCCAAAACCTTTATCTGCAGGAAGTGGAGGGGAGCTCCATCAGCGCCCGGGTACTGCCGGGGGAGCATCAGGGTCTGGAAGGGCTTTGCTGGCAATCACTGGCCATGGGCGGAGCCTCAGGGAGCCAGGAGCCCTCAGGGAAGACTTGCAGCCACAAGCTCTCTCTCCCTGGCAAACGCAGAGCAGCACAGAGTGGGGGAGTCATTGCTCTTCACTTCCTTCCCCAAAGTGCCTCTGCTGCTCCTCCCGCTGCAGCAGGAACTGGGGTGAGGCACAGACTGACATTCCTCAATCTTGTGCCCTCAGATGATGGATAAACCCAGCGTGGACTAGCACAGAATCTCTCGGGGAGCTGCAGGCTTTTAGCCCCAACTTTCTGGGCTGCACAGGGCATTCAAACCCCAAAGCTACTTGGCAGTTCCTGTGGTTTCCCCGTGGTGAAACAGCCTTGAATGCTGTGGGAGGAGGGAACAGCTTTGCCTGCTTGGGGCACTGCTAAATACTTAACCCCCACGGGACCTGTCACAGCTCCTACAGCCGCCCTGAGAGCCAGGAAGCAGCTAAATGCCTGATGGAGCTGCTGAGCAAAGCCTCCTCCCGGGCAGGGAGAGCCTGCCAGACGGACAGATGATGCTCTTGCCAGGGACATGGCAGGGTGAGAAACTGCCAGCCCCTTGGGAACCACCCACCCCAGCCTGAGGGTAAAGCGGGAGTTGCTCTGTACTGTCCATCCTCACCAGGGTAACTCCAGCATTTGCCGGATTGAAAGTCAGGCAGGGTGCTATGCCATGCCGTGCCGTGCCGTGCCAGTAGGCGCTTGTAGGAGCACCAGCTTCCCCCATGATTTACAGCTGTCACTGGTCACAGCAACAGCCGTGTCTGGGGCATTCTCAGCCCAGGGAGGTGCCGATGGCACAGGAAGGTGCCTGTCAGCCGTTAGAACCATTGTGTCTTTGGTAAAGCTGGGTCCTGAGTGCTGGGAAGGGGAAGCACAGCATCAACTTTCCTGTGAACAGACAAGCCAGGAGGGTTTTTTCACGCTAAAATACAGCACAGGGGAAGTCCGGAAAATGCTGCTGGTTTTCTGTTTCACTTCTCTCTGGAAACCCCCTAGAATGTGCTGCTGCCATTGCAGTCACCTCATGTATCACTTTCTTTTCCAGCCATCCCAGGGAGAAGTGTTAAGCAGAGAATTCAAGACTCATATTACTTTTACCAAGAATATGCTTGTCCAGATTCAGCTTAGTCAAGCTCAATGTCCAGCAGGAAGTGCTGTGGCTACAGTTTTTACAAGGGGATGAGGGAGATCTCTCCTGGGAAGGCTCAGATAATCCTTTCTAGCATGTATGTTCAACTACTACCCAAGGAAGGCACCGTTCTGTGCCAAGAACTGCTGAGTGCCTGTGCCAGCGAAGCCGGTGCCTCTGACCCAGTCGTTTTGGGCACCAAACTGCCCCGGGAGGAGAGGAATGAAGCCCATGAACCTGAGTGGCTACAGAGAAACCATCCTTAAAACCTCGATGAGATTGCACAGAGAGGCATCACCCCCTAATCATTGTCACTTGACAGGATGTCCTGGCCCCCCCGGCATTGCTGTGGTCAGACACAGTCACCAGCCACCAGCTTTGGCTCCTCTCTTTTTTCGCTGCCCATGGCCACTGCAGATGTGTTGAACTTGAGTGTTAAAATATTCCAAGGAAAGGGTTCAGAAAATTGCTTAACAGGGAAAAAAACAGAAACCATTTCCAGCGAATGCCCCTCTGTGGTGCCTCCCCATCTCGCCCACACCTGCACTCCCGCACTGGTTCCCCAAGCCGTCCATGCTTGTTTCATAACCCTGCTCTCAGCAGAAGCTGAAGTGGCTGCTCCCAGCCCTCCTGCTTGCTGTTCCCAGGCTGGGGCTTGTCTTTTCTGGGTTTTGAGAGGCATGTGTGTTCCCTCTCCTTCATCATGCCGCTGCCAGCAGTGCCACGTCTCCAGGGTGCACAACCATCATGAGACCAGGGCATCTTTCAGACTGCTGGATGTGACACCCCACAGCCCCCACACCACCACGTGGTCCCCCCGTTTGGGCTACCGCTTAGCCAGCCTTTGTGGCGAGTGACACTGAATTTGGTACCCATCTCCAGCCTCACAGAATGTGAGGACACCCATGAATTTCCACCACCTGCACCCAGCTGGATCTTGGTGAGGGTGAGCCAAAGATCCACTGTCCCCCACTCCCGAGACCCACCTTCACAAACAGCTCAATCTCAGGCTCCTTAGTGGTGGTGTGCTGCCGACTGTCCATCCCGGCAGTGTGGGGAGGGACTGCTGACGGGGTAAGGCTTTCAGAGAGCTGGTGGCTTGGGCCTCTTGGCTGCTCTTACCCTGCAGAGGGCTGGAGCTCACACTTTCCTTCCTTTTGAAGAAGGGAGGAGCAATGGGGTGTGCGCCAGGACCCGCCAGCAAGGGGAGGAAGCTGCAGGGCCTCTCAGACGTGACTCAGCATGGGTCTATCTGGTCACATTCAGAGTCCCAGTCTATCGCACCCACCCAGGCGCTCCTCCAGTGCCTCCAAGCACTGGGCTGGCATCCCCAGCACCTCTGGTGTCCACAGCACTGCTGCCATCTCCTCCCAGCTGGGAGCAGGGGTTTACAGAGGAAGTGTCTTGGCTGTTGCTCCTCCCACTGTTCCAGTCTTGGCCCTTTGCCACTCTCCCACCCTCATGCCGGTGTCCAGTGGCCCAGGGCTTCTTTACCAGTTTGGGGTGAACCCAGCTGACCTTCCCACTGCCTTTTGCAGCTGCATTATGACAGGCACTGCCCAGAGGGAGGGTACAGCTCCTCTCCCAGCCCACCACCCTTGGGGGATCCCTGCGTGGGCTCCTCTGAGCAGCCCTCGCTGCAGGGAGCTGGCTTGCGCAGGGCGAGCACTCAGGGGAGCTGAGTGGAGCAACCTGGGCACTGTCACTGACTTTTTGAAGCTGGGGCACAGCCCTTGGGTGGGAAGGATTGCAAAACAGCTAAGGCAGGAGAGAAAAGATGCCAAAGCATGCCGGGGAGCAGTGGGGAACCCCAGAGTGCCCCTGGCAGCCGTCCAGCTGCGTGGTGCTTGGCAGGATGGTGGGCTGGGAAGTCTTCAACGCTGACCTTCAGCAGGGCCCCATTCCTGGAACTGGGCTGTTTCACAGGAAGGATGAACAGCTTGCTTTCCTCCCCAGGATGGGAGGGAACTGTTTGCTGTCAGATCACCCTGGCTGCAGAGACAGTAGAGACACCTTCCCAGCACACACGGGATTAACTCTTGGGCAAGACCTGTCTCACACTCCCAGACCACAGAGCTGGTACCATTGCACAAAATGGGGATCCCCAATGCTTGACTCAGCTCCCCCNACTTTCCCAGAAATAATCAAACCTTGATCAGACAGAAATCCTCCCCAAGGCAATTAGGATGCAAAATGTTTTTGCAGACCCCTGGAGGAGGCTCCCCAACAGAGATGTTTCCCCTGGTCCTGCTACACAGCCCAGAGTGGTGCTAACACTGGGGGCTGCAGGGGTGGGGAGATGGGTGTAGCTCTCGTCAGGCTGGCCTACTAGGCCGAGAGCCCCAAAGGGAGCCAAATAACAGACCACACCAAGACAGCAGACCGAGAGGGCAGAAAAAGAGAGAGGGCGGAACCCTCTGCTTTTATTTATATGTTTTCACAAATCACCGTGGATTGGAGGTAGAAATCAACACCTTCATAATCCACTGGTCAAAGCATTTGTCAATCATATTTCTCCACCCAGTATACTGGAATTATAAACATAGATACAGTTTAGGAAAGCATAGATAATTACTAAGAGAACCATGGCCATGTTTACAGAAAAGGTCTAAGAATATTTACAGAAGGAAAAACACTGAAACACTGCAAACTCAGGGCAACAGATGGGGGGTATTTTTTTCTGCTCCATCAAAACTTTGGGAGAACTTGGAACTCTACTCAACGGGACAGGACACTGACTCACACTCTCATGAGCAAGAGGTATGTATTGATGGCGCTGTGAGTGCCCCCCAAGCAGCCATGGCAGCACCCTCACCACGAGCTCAACACCCATCACCCAGCTCACACTGTGGACCCCCAGGTGCTGTGTGCCAGTCCCCGCTGCTGCCACAGCCTCCCCAGCTGCCCCTGCCTGGGCAACGCTGAGTCTCTGGGAGCTGTGATGGCTCCTGGCACTGCCAACTGCTGCTGTCTCTGCTGATCTCAGCTGGGTGCAGAGCCAGCAGCTCCAGTCCATGGCATTTCGCTCCAGCTGAAGCAGCAGGCAGGGACTTAACTCCTGCAGGTGAGAGGCACAGCATGACACAGTGCCCTCCTCACGAGGTGCCAGAGTGCCCAATCCCTGGCCCCACAGAGGCTGTGGGGCAGAAGTGTGGCAGAAGAGGTTCCTTCCCACAGTGTTGGGTGCAAGAAGGGTGTTTGTCTTTTCTGCAGGAACAGCCGCCTGGGAGGCAGTTCAGGGAGCCTTTCCCTTCCTCCTCACAGAGTGAATGGCCGGACATTTGCTGAGATTGAGATTACAGAACACATATATCTGGATTCCTGCCTCACCGTGTCTAGGAGAAAGCTGGGGGCACTTTGGAAACCTTGCCAAGCTCTGTTCCTCTGCCCAGGGGAACAGAGGTGGGAGGGAAGGGGCTGCCGGTTTCTCTGCCAGCAATGGGATGCCAAGGCACGGCTCACCTGTAACAGGGTGCTCTGGGGAAAGTGTTCCTGTGCTGAGAGTGAGCCAGCTGTCCCGAGCAGCCTCTGGCCCTGGGCAGCAGGCTCAGTGTGGGTGCACGTGTGCCCGCCCAGTCTCGGGACTTCGGCGGGGCAGAGAAGCGAGCCATTGTCCCTGCGCAGTGCCAGCCCCGCGGCACCACCCGCCCCGAGGCCCCGGCTGGTACAGGCTGCCTAGTGGGACACAGCAGTTGTGCCATGGCCGGACTGGTCCGGCCAGCAGTAACCATGGTCCTCCTCTGCTTGGCTGCGTGTCTGGAGGCCAGCCCGGAGCTGTCCGGTGAGTCAGGGTGAAGGCAGGGAGGAGGGGGAGGCTGAAGACTGCGCTGCTATGATGGGAGGGCGAAGCAACAGCAGGTTGGTGGGGTGGGGACAAGTGAGGTATAACCCATGGCAGGCCAGAGTCAGTTTCCCCAAAACGCTGGGATTTCTTTATCTCCACACAGGGCTGTGCTCTGAAATCACACTGCACACATCCCACAGCCCTGGTGAGCATGAGAGTGGCTCCCCAAATCTGCTGTGCTCCCTTGGACAGTTTGGAGGCAGAAATGCAAAGAAACAAAAATCAAGTCAGTCCCTGAGCTTTGCTGAGCATCCCTCCCAGCCACGATGCTCATGTCCTTGGTGCTGGGCAGTGTGTAGGGCTGAAGGAGCACCCAGGGCTGCCCTGCCAGCCTTCCCTGCTCTGAGAAGGGGAGGGAAGAGTTGCGCTGAAGCTCTACCTGGTCCCTAGATGGAGCTGGTGGCTGTGCCCCAGCTAGAGCCACTTGTGAGTAGGGGTGCCGCAGGGTGCCCTGCCACGAGACACAGCAAGGGCCGGAGGCTCTCCCCAGGGCCATGCTGGTGAGCCTTATAGATGTAGACAAGACAGAAATTTGAGATCCCTTCTGCCCCAGCTCTTTGAACAGTCAGGACAGGTGCAGGCAGGCTGGGCACCAGGCATTCCCCAGGGATCATCTGGGAACAGCTATGCACACGTTTCCTCTGCTCAGCCAGGCCCAGGTGGGTGAAAGCCTGATGCTGAAGGGCAGGCTGCGGTGAGGGGGATGTGATTTCATCTGGGCAGAGCTAACGGCACAACCACAGCACCGGACACTGAGTCAGCTGTACTGGCACAAATCACTCACAAAGTCTGCCTACAGCCTCCCTGACATGGCTCCACCCAAAAAACCATCTTCACAACTGTTCACTGGCCCAAAATAGTGTGATGGAGAAACCTCTGCCCACATGGCAGTGTTCAAGCCTCAGTTTTAAAATACAAACCACTGGTGCTGCCAGCCAGCATGAGAGCAGAACAGGCTGCCTGCCTCAGGGTTGGATTTGGGGAAACCCATTTCTTCTCATATTTTTCGCCTGGGTTCCCTGCCAGCCCCAGGACTTGGCTGAGCCCTCTGCATCCAGGGCTGCCCAGCAGTGGAGGGTTTACGCAGCCCTACATTCGGCAGTGTCGAGTATGGGCAGGTGGGTTTGGAGTCAGTGCCAGGCAGAAGTCAAGACTGGGATGGCTCTGAAACCTTCAGGAGAACCTGACTGCTGAGAGGTGTGGGGCTGCTGCAGGGGATGCACAGGAAGGGGATAGGGGCTGGCAGCCTGGGCAGGGCCCTGTGCCCCTCACAGCCCCCAGCATCCAGTGATATAGGGCAACCAGAGGAGAGGGACAGAACAGGGTTTGTCCTGCCCCCTCTTCGTGCGTACTGCACCCCAAGGGGCTGATTCCGCCCTGTGCAATTCAAAGAGCATCTTTACATCGCACTGGAGCTTTGACCTGGCTGAAACACCTTGTCTACTGCCATCTACCCTCTTCTACCTCTCCTTTCCTCTCCTCCAGCATGCAGAGAAGCAACTGGGGGCTTGCTTCTGGGATGCTGTGGCCATGCACTTGCTCATCCCAGCTTGCGATGGATAATGCCAAGGGAGAAATTAACCCCAGGCTGGAGGCAGCTCCCAGATGCACCCGCTGACATCCCAGGGAGGGGATGGGTTAGTGGCAGCAGCGAAGGTCAAAGGGGCCCTTTGTGCTGCTGAGCCTGGCACCGGCTTGCAGAGGGCGGGGGGAGCTGGTGCTCCCACCTTCTTGTCTTGGTTTGGGGGAGTTTAACACACTGGAGGATGGGGGACAGGGTGCATGTCCTGTCCTGGGCCCCAGCACTGGGCGGAGGCTGAGGTGCAAGTTCCTCCAAATACCGCACAGCTGGGGATTGGGGTCTGTGATCTTCTCAGAAGCCCCGTGTTGCCCAGCTCCCATCTCCCAGCCTCAAAATGATGCTTCCCCTTTTATTTTATTCAAAGGTGCAAACTGCTTCATTCAGGGCCTACACATCACATTTTGTCAGCTTTTCTTGCTTCCTCAGCCTTCTCCAGCAAGTGGTGCCTGCTCATAGCACCTGGCAGCTTGAAGAGCTGTTATTAAAACAGCTTCCTTGCCCACCCAGTACAGCCAATGCCAACTGGAGCCAACACTGCATGTTAAGCCTGGGCAGGACAGTCCCACTTTGCTGTCCTCTGTAGGGAAAACAACAGGGGCAGTAGTTTGGGTCACAAACTAGGCAGGATTGAAAGAGAGAAGCATTCTGTGATGGGAATTCAAGGAGGGGAAGGCCAGTCCCAAAGCCCATTTTCTCTGCTGCTGTCCTGCTCTGATCCTGCTCACCCCATAAATGCCTCATCTCAAGACATCCTCACTGCCACCAGCACTTGGGTGCCCAAGTGACACCAGTGCCGTGGCCCTGGCATCTCCTCTGGACAATGCCACCCCTGCTTTCCCCTTCCAGGGTACCTGCGCAAGGTGCTGAGGAACCACACTGCCCACACCTGCGATGGAGAGCAGCTCCTCATCATCTGCCCTCGCAAAACCACCATCAGCATCCTCGGAGCCTTCTATGGGCGTCGTGTGCCCAGCGCCAACCTCTGCCCCAGCCCTGACAATGCCTCCCAGGAGAGCACCGAATGCACATCTGCCACTGCCCACCTGGTAAGGGAGGGATCCCAGGGGCCAGGTTGCACATCCCTCTGTCTCTGCATCACTTGAGCTGCCTGCCCCTCCACTTCCCCTCACAAGGAAGTTGTAGACTGAAACGAGGTCCCCCTCAGTTTTCCCCAGGCTGAACAGACCAAGTGTCCTCAGCCAGTCCTCATAAGACTTCCCCTCAAGGCCCTTCACCATATTTGTTGCCCTCCTTTGGATGCTCTCTAACAGCTTAGTATCTTTCTTATATTGCAGTGATGAAAACTGTACACAATACTCAAGGTGAGGCCGCCCCACTGCAGAGCAGGGCTGTATAATCCCCTCCCTGGCCTGGCTGAGCCTGATGCCCCCCAGGACATGGTTGACCCTCCTGGCTGCCAGGACACTGCTGACTTATATTCATCTTTTTGTTGACCAGGACCCCCAGGTCCCTTGCTGTGGCACTGCTTTCCAACATCAAATTCCCCATTTTGCCCATATACCCAGGGCTGCCACATCCCATGTGCAGAATCCAGCACTTTCTCTTGTTGAATTTCCTACGGCTGGTGATTGCCCAGTCCTATAATTTGTCAAGGTCTCTCTGTGGGGCCTCTCTGCCTTCGAGGGAGTCAACAGCTCCCCACAGTTTTATCTGTATCATCTGCCATTCACTCTGGGGCCTTTTTTCTAGACCATTTTTGGAAGATAAGGGTGAAAGAGATGTTCTGCCAGGAGTCCCAGAGTGGAGCCTAGCAAGAGGGACTGCTGTGTCCTGGGCTGCATTTTGGAGCAATCTCACAGGAAGCAGCAGGCTCAGAGAAAGCCCTGGCAGCTGGGGCTGGCTTCTGGGAGAGGGTCAGTGCTGTAGCCAGGGTGTTGGGCTCATGAAGTGAGACGGGACCCCACGAGATGCCACACTCGCCCCTGTGGCTGCATCCCCTGGGGTTAGCACAGAGCTTGGCTTTTCCCCAGCCAGAAGCAGCACTCATCCATGCTGGCAGGGCCCGGGGAGTGGATTAATGAAGCAGACCAAATGGGTGCCTGTTTGATGGCAGCAGCTGGTGCACGGAAAGGGTAGGAAAGCAGAGGCTGGCAGAAGAAAAGGGACGGAACCTCCCCAAAGCTGATGCCTGGGTCCCTCGATGGGAACATTGTTTCATGTGCTGCTTTTCTACGACCCAGTTCCAGCTCCTTGCTAGGGCTGGGGCAAACTTGCAGCAAAGGCAGTGACTGCAGCTGCCTGCAGGAAAAAGGAATAAGCTGGAGAAGAGGAAAAAAGCTGAGGAGCCAGTGCCCTGCTTAGGAGCTTGCAGGGCTTTCCTGCGTGGTCCTGCTCCAGCCATACACCCCCATCTGGATGCTTGCAGAGCTTCTGGAGAACCAGATCATGCTGGCACGGCACCAGGCTGGCCCCATGAACCACCCTGCAAACACAGGTCAGGGTCCCCCTCCCTGCAGGGTGGAGTGTATGGCCTCGCACAGGTGCTTGGAGACTGAAGGGCAGGTCTGAGAGCAGGTCTGTGTAGCTCGGGTTCATCCTGGGTGAAGAGTGGGATGGCCATGCTGACACAGGGCTGGGATACCTGCTGCTGCTTCAGGAGCAGGGATGTCTGGAGGGCAGAGGGCAGAGAGCAGAGCTGCTGCCAAGGTTCAGCTCTGTTTAGGCAGCAACTGGGAAGAGAGATTGTGTTTCCTTAGTGAATTTCCCTTCTGGCAGCCAGTGAAGACCAAGGGGAGGCTCAGTCCTGAGCTGGGCGGGAGGGACAGGAACAGAGGAAGGGAAGGGAGATGAGCAGGGGCTGCGTTCTGGGTGCTGGGATCCCCGGGCCTGAGTCACGAGGCGGCAGCATGGAAATAAACCGCTCCCTGCCGCCGGCAGCGGCTGCTCCTCTGCGGAGCCACTGATGTGGGACTTGCGGGGGCAAAGAGGGGCGACACAGGGGCAGGGAGCCCCACAGCCCGGCCGCGCTACTCCGAGACTCCTGCCAGAGCCGAGGGCTGGCGGCGTGTGCAGGACAGGACAGCGGCGCGGCCACCTCGGTCCCCGCGGGGCCCGTCCGGCCCGTGGGTGACCCCTCGTCCCCACCTTGTGGCCGCACGTGGACACTGCAGGGGACGGGAGCGCCCGGGGCAGCGTCAAGGCGCACCTGCTCAGGTGCTGGAGACGCGCGGCGGGTGTGGCACTGGGGTGCCAGCGCGGTGTGACGTGGTGTGACACTGGGGTGCCAGCACAGGCAGTAGCAGACCCGTGCTGGCACTCAGCTCACTGCGGGTGCAGGGAGGAACTGGTTCAGGAACTGGCACCGGAATCGGGATGTCTGTATCAGGGGCGGGCGGGAGCAGCTGTGGGACATTTCTGTGGGGTGAGAGGATATCTCACTGAGCCTGGTGATGGCACTGAGGGACAGGAGGTGAGAACAGCCTCAGGACTTCTCACCCAACTCACACCTGTTCCACTCTGCTCTCCAGAAGCTGCTGGCTGAGTGCCAGGACCAGCAGTGGTGCCAGTTCTCAGTGCACAGCCAGGTCTTTGGGCCAGACCCGTGCCCTGGGACACACAAGTATCTCATCGCTTCCTACAAGTGCCGGCCAGGTAAGGTGGGGCACGATCTGGGCAACACTACATGGGCTTTTCTTGACCTCAGATGCTCAGAAAGGGGCAGGAAGGAGAGCATGGTTGTTCCTGTACCTCGCAGCCCTCTTTCAACACTCCCCTTGACCTAAGAGAGGGGCTGCAGGTGATTCAGGATGCATTGGGACACTCTGCAATGTCACTCCCCAGGGAACCATCGAGTCAAGACCGTGTGCGAGAATGACAAGCTTAGGCTGCAGTGTCGACCAAAATCCATCCTGGCCATTTATTCTGCAAGTTATGGACGATTCCTAAGGGGCAAACCAGAGTGTGATACCTTGAACACTGGAGGACCCCATATAGGTATTCCTGAATGGTTTGAGACAGAAATGGGGCAGGAGCCATGCACAGAGTGTGGCACAAGTCCTCCACTGGGCTGTGCCTGTGTCCCTTGGCCTCAGCTGGCCTATGCCCAGCAGGGAGGGACAGGCAGCTCTGCCCACAGGTCCTTGCCTCATTTCTCTGCAGAGTGTGTGGCTCCGGATGCTCTCCGCAGGGTCTCCAAGAAGTGCCACCGCAAGGGGAACTGTACCGTGGCTGCTGACAAGGCCACCTTTGGGGACCCGTGCCTCCCCGGCATGAAGAAGCAGCTGCGAGTCTCTTACACCTGTGGTGAGAGCTCCCCACGGAGCCAGGGGCACAGGGGCCACTGGTGGCGTGTCTCCTGTGCCCACCCCATGCCAGACAGGCAGGGGCATGGGGCTCCCCGGGGAGGCAAGGGCTGCTGGGGAGGAGCAGGGTGGTGATGCTTGGTGTGTGCTCTCCTTGCAGTGCCCAAGCAGCTGCTGGAGGAGGTGGGTTCTGACACCTCGGACCCCTTCCTGCTCTCGGACTACATGCATGGTAATGTGGGGGGGGAGGTTACACAACAAGCAGTGTGGCACCGTGTCCGTGCTCGGGTGAACCAGCCCTTCCATGGCCTGTCTGCGTCCCTGGTACCAGCTCCAGCCTAGCGTCTCTGTCCCATGGTGGAAGCCATCCCTTGGTCAGCGCCCATGCAGGCATGTCTGAGGGGCTGGAGATGGCATCTGCTGGGAGCAGAGGAGAGGAAGATACACAGGGTCATCCCTGCGGGCAGCAGAGCACCTGTGCAGGAAGGATGGAGTGTGGTATGGGGAAGGACAGGCAGGAGCAGGCAGCCGGGACACGGGGCACCAAGAGCACCTCGTGTCTCAGCCTGCACCCCCTTGTCACTGCAGGTGGCTGGTACAAAGGGCCCAGGTTCTCCAAGCTCCAGGAAGACCACATGATTTTTACTAGTTCTCTGGCAGCTTTTGCCCACCTTTGGGGTACGTGCCCTCCCTGGGTCTCACGCAGTACCCGGGGGAACAGGACAGGCTGGGGGGTGGCTGAGGTCCCAAATGGCCCCAGCTCAACCCCGGGCTCATCTCAGAGGCAGCCAGACCCCAGACCTCTCCAGCAGGGTCAGCAGTCACATGAGGGAGTAGAGCACCAAACGCTCATACTGGGTTTGGGGTGGATAGGTAGGGTGGGAGCTCAGAGGTTGAACAAGCCCCAAAGTCCCATATCCTGATGTGGCTACAGTCCTGCCTGTGGACCTTCCTTTTCCAACAGGCCAGATTACCCACTGGGTCTTTTCCTTCCCATCCTGTCTGCAGGCACTGATGAAGAACACCTCTCTGCAGGCAAAAATTTCCCTTGCCAGAGGAAATTACTCATTTCATCCCCCAAGGGATTATTCTTTCCCCTGTTCTACCTACCCCACATCCCAGTGGAGGTTTCCTTTGGGGAAAGGCACATTTCAGGACTGGTGGGTGCTGATGAGGCTCTAGGTGACACTTCCATGATCACTGGGGCAGGGTCTGTCATGCCTCTGCAGCCTGGGTGGTGAGGGCATCCCTGCTCCCCTCCTCTTTCTCCCCTATGCCTGGCAGAGGGGCATTGCAGGCACTGATACCCCACAGGCTGCAGAGCAGTTTGTACCCTGGTATCTTTCTTTCCTTTTCCCCTCAGGTGTCCCAGAGAAAGTTGCCCTCTACTTTCTTTGTGGAGTCTCAGGAGGCCTCATGCTGCTGCTGTGCATCATCAGCCCCAAAACGACCTTCCTGCAGGAGGTGGGGGAAGCTCTCAAAGACCCAGAGCTGGGGAGCAGCTCGGAGCTGGGCAGGACCAAGCTGCGGGATGAGCAGGATGAAGACGTCCCTGATGACAGCTCCTCAGACTCCTCCTTCCGCCGCCTCACCCGCACCTACCAGGCCACTGACAGCATCTTCGGCCCTGAGCTGACAGCAGCTATGGAGGGAGCAGTGGATCACCAGGGCCACAGTGGGGAGGAGATCTGGATGCCCAAGGAGTCAAGCCCGTATGCCATACACAAGATCAAATCGGCCACCAAATAAGAACTGAAAGAAAATGGCTGGAGAGCAGCAGAGGGGTGCAGGCTCAGTGGGATCCAACATCAGAGAGACATAAGAGTTTGGGCTCTGTGGGGACATCCCGAGCAGCAGCAGGGTCATAGCAGCTCCAGCTCAACCCACTGCTCCACCAGCATGGAAACCTCTAACTTGCAGGTGACTTGCAGTCCCTGGGTATGATAAGGGGCTGTGCAATGGCTCTGTGGGCCACTGGCTCCTTTGCCACAGACACACCACTAACCCGAACCTAACCTCCCTGTTCTCAGCTCACATCATTGGGCTCTAGGGTTTAACCCTGATCAGCTGTGCCAAGCCCACTGTGAGCCCTTTGAGGCTGTTTGCTCCTATTTGTCCTTGGGTACTGGCTTCCACTCCTGGTGCTGCAAACACATCCTGCACTCAGGCAACTGTGCCAGCAGCGGAGAGGCAGGAATGGCCAGGACACAGGGAGAGGCAGGGGAGTGGGTGTGCAAGCACAGCAGGCATCACCAGCACAGCCCCACCACAGTACATACCATGCAGCCCTGTATGTACTCCCCAGACTGGGGCCACTGGCAGCTCAGCACGACCCTGACTCTCACCTCCCTGCAGGCATTCAGGAGCTCTTTCACCCCACACTGCTCTGTGCTTTCCTTTGTGCTTTCCCCAGTGGCAGGAGAGCCCCAAGTTTTAACTTGCTGTGTTTTTTTCCAGTAAATAAATGCAACAGCTCTTGGGCACAACACCTCTCCCTGGCCTTGGCCATTAGTAGTGAAAAGGGGAAAAAGGAAGAGGCAAAGTTCAGCCCTCCCTGTGCAGAGAAGTACCTGGCCTCCTACCAGTGCTTCTGGCACTGGGCCACGGGAAGCAACAAGTTGGGCCTGTTTAACCACAGGAAAGGATAAGGTTTTAGCCTGGGGAAAGGAAAGGGGGAAAAGCAGTCCATCTGGGTCCCAGGAATGATGGTTCCCTGTCCTTGATACTCTTCTTGAGCCTGGGGCTTCCTGTCTGGTAAGCAATCCTGGAGCACAGGTCCCCACATACCATGCAGAGGGGCTTCTCAGCAGTCCTGCAGTGCCAGGAAGCCAGGCTGGGGCTGGGGGCTGCTCCAGCTCAAAAAGGCAGTGCAGGCATTTGTAGTGCTGTGGGAAGAGGCTGGATGGAAGCAGCAACCCAGCTCTCCTCACAATAGGGACATGCCAGGCACAGATGCTCTTGAGCTAGCACACAGCAGAGTCTTGCAGGAGGAGCCAAGGACCTGCATTCTACCTGATTTGGGGGTTTGCTGAGGAAATGTCAGAGCCCAAGGAGAGCTCACAGAGCTCTCACCTCCAACTGGCCCCCAGCATCCTTAGATTATGGGCAGGAATGAGACCACAGCCTTGCCTCAATGCTTGGACAACTGGCACAGCTCCTGCTGCACACCCATGGCTTCACCTCGCACTTCTTGCTCTCCTCATCTTTTTTCCCACAGCCCTCATGTCCAGGGGTGATTTCAGCTTGTGTGCTGTGAGTCGCACCCCTGCAGCAGGGCTGGGATTCCTAAGAGCCTCCCCAGGAGCACCAGCATGGTAGTGCTTTGGAGACTGGAAAAGCCAGCTTCCCAGAGCCAAGCCTGGGCAGGACAGGCAGACACGAACCTGTCCCAAAGCAGGCAGCTCATCCCAGCCCCCAGAGAGCCATGGGCAGACTTGGATGGGAGTTTTGGCTGAGGATCTTATCCCACAGAATAACCACGTTTCCATTGGCAGTGGGATGTGTCCTGCTTCTGCCTGGCTAGTATGCAATGCACCTGACTTGTATTTTTGGCTGGGCTATGCACTGCCTTAACATGCACGGGGAAAGGCAGGCACCTGGATCCCACAGGATCCCAAACCAACAGCAAGCAAGCCTCAGGGAGCCCCCGGGCCTGGGACAGAAACAAGACACCAGGGGAGCTGGAGCTGGGGAGGACAAGTGGCCAAGGAGGAAACAAGATGGGCTGGAGCTGCAGCAGCCCTGACCAGTTTTGGGGACTGAAGGGACCCAAGATCTGTGGGACCCAGGTTTAAACCTCCACTGGACTGTGAGCAGAATTCTGCTCCTGGTTGTCCATGACCCAGGTCTTTCTGCTGAAGTTGTGCCAGAGCTGCCTGCATGCAGCCCAAGCCATGTGCGTGATCCTGCCCACGCGGCCCTTGGAGCAGCAAGTTTAAATCCCCTCAGATGCTGGCACTGATGTGTTTCCCTAGCCAGGGGTTCATCAGCTCCACCCACAACAGCAGCACCTGGGTGTGAGATTATCTGAAAATATTTTCTTGGGTTAAATTTAGGAATTTGAAAGGATTTTCTGGGAATTTGGTGGCTCAGGGAAGCTCTCCTCTGCTGCAGTGCTGAGCTGTGCTGAGTTTACCTCAGTGAGGGCTTCACTTGAGCCAGAGCTCGGTGCAGTGCTAAAGCCCCCAAGAACTGTTGAGGGCATGGCACCACTGCATGGTGGTGGCATGAGAGCAAAGGACAGCACTGGAAACTCACAAAGGAGCAGAGTGGTACAGTGAGCATCAGGTATATGAACATGGATCACGTGTCTGTCACATGAAAGGTGGGTGGCTTTTCCAAAAGTTTATCAAGGAACAAAGCAAGTTGTGGGTGTGAGGAGTCTGGTTAATTCCTTTCCTGACACATGGAAATGGACTATAAGCCAACTGAAAGCCTGAATGAGCCTTCACCCAGCTCTCCCTGCCCGGCAGCCTGGCTGCATGGCAGGGGTCTCCCCAAGAACTGCAATGCCCTCAAGGCTGGTCCTTGACACACACAGAATGCTCTTACCCTCAGCAGATGTTTCATAAGCAGCCGGTATCGCATGCAACCCTGAAGTACAGTGACTGTGACATGTGCCTTGGTAACTTTGACCGGGTCCTGGGGGCTGATGAGCCTCACCCTGAACTTGGTCAGTCATGCCTGTACGACGCCACATGAACACTGATCCTGTGGTACCCAGACAGTAAAAGCAGCGTTAGACTAGATATTAGAAAAAATATCCCTGTGAGGGTGGGGAGGCCCTGGCACAGGGTGCCCTGAGAAGCTGCGGCTGCCCCTGGATCCCCGGCAGTGCCCAAGGCCAGGCTGGACGGGACTTGGAGCACCCTGGGACAGTGGAAGTGAAACATGGAATTTAATAAAAGTAGAGTTTAGACAGTAAAACACTAAGACTTTAGTGGGAGTAGGCAAAGCAAGCAACAGCCAAAACTAACTGACAGGGCTGGGGATTAGTAGTNAAAAGAGCTGTTTGCGCATGCTTAACTAGTTTTCAGGTAATTACCATACGAAGTGGGGAGTGGGTGGTGGCAATGGTATGACTATGCATTTATGTTGAATTTTCTCTAGATAAATAGACCTTGTAATGCTTTGTGACTTTACCTGCATATTGGGAAACGATCTCGATGCAGGTCTGGCCGTAATAAAGCATACACTTTCTAACTTCGTTGTTAGAGAGTTATTGTCCGTCTCAGTTGGGTATCGATATTAGATCTATACCCATATTTTGGTAAATCAGGTGACCCTGCCCATGGCAGGGGGTGGAGCAGAATAAGTTTAAGGCGTCTTCCCTCCCAAACCGTTCCGTGATTCTCCGAGCGATCCGAACCTTCTGTTCCCGACACCGGGTCAAGGAAGGTGCACGGCCAGCAGGGGAAGGTGCACCTCTTCCCCCAAACCAGAGTTCCCCAGCCCGGTGGAAAAGGGCAGCCCCGAGGTCTAGGACGCACAGCCCCGGCTGCGGGCAGGGGCAGGGGCAGCGGATGCACGGAGGCCGCTCCACCCGCCCCGCAGGCCGGCAAAGGCGGGGCCGCTCCCCCGGAGCCCACGGAGCCCCCGGAGCCCACGGAGCCCCCGGAGTCCCCGGAGCCCCCAGAGCCCCCCGGCACCGCCAGAGCCCCAGTGAGCCCCGGAACGGAGTTAAACGGCACCCGCGCCCACCAATCACCGCTCGCGCTGCCCACGATCGCCCCGCCCCTGCCGCGTGCTCGCCCTCCCATTGGCCGCCGGCGTTGAATTTTAAACCCTGCGGCCCCGCCCCTTAGCAACCGCATCCCTCCGCGCCCGCCGATTGGCCACCGCCTGGCACCGCCTCGCGCGCTGATTGGACGAGGCTCGGCCAGTGCTGGCCGGCCGCTACCGAACTGCAACTTTCAAAAGCGCCGGGCCGGGGTGCGGAGAGCGCGGCGGGCATGGGTGAGCGGGGACGACCGGTCATGGGGGAGCGGGGACCGGGGACCGGGGGATGCGGGCATGGGGGACCGGGCACGGGTGAGCGGGGACCGGGGGAACCGGGCATGGGGGACCAGGGACCGGGCATAGGTGAGCGGGGACCGGGGAACCGGGCATGGGAGAGCGGGCAGGGGTGAGCGGGGACAACCGGGCATGGGGGAGCGGGGACCGGGACAACCGGCCATGGGGAAGCGGGGACCGGGGACCGGGCATGGGGGAGCGGCGACAACCGGGCATGGGAGAGCGAGGACCGGGCATGGGGGAGCGGGTACCGGGACAACCGGCCATGGGGGACCGGGGGGAACCGGGCATAGGGGACCGGGCAGGGGTGAGCGGGGGGAACCGCGCATGGGCGAGGGCGGACCGGACACCCCGAACATGGGTGACTGCGGGGGACGCCCTGGGGATGGATTAGTAGTGTCTCCAGGGGCTGCGGGGGAGTGGGCAGCGCTGGCACCCCTAAGCGGTGGCAGGCGTGGGGACCCTGGAGGGTGCAAGAGTGTGGGGGCCTCCAAGATCCCCGGCTTCCCTAGGGAAATCCGAGGGGTGCAGGGGAGAGGGGAACTTTGGGACTTCCGACTCCAGCAGGGGACCCTGAGAGTTGTAGGGGAGTGGGTATCTCCAAGGCCACCGGCTCTCCGAGGAAGTGCAAATCCTTGCATCCTTCTCTGGGATGCAGGAATCTGGGAATTGCCTGTCCCCCCTCCCACTTCGCCCAGCAGAGTGGGTTTTGCTGGCAGTCTTTGTGGTCCATGTCCCTTCCTCCCTCGGAGCACCCTTAGCCGGGCTTCTCCCTTGCCTGAGCTTGTCTTGGGGCATCACCCGCCTGTCATGCTCAGGGAAGGGGTCAGTCCTACTGTGCTAACCCCCAGGAGGGAAAAATGCCCCCTTGTTCTGCCCCAAGCTGGGAGGGTGTCCCTGGAGGCAGGCCTGCAGCAGCCCCTATCACATCCTGCTTTGCCCCCAGCTTGCTCTCAGAGACCAAGGGAGAGGATGCCATTGCCACGCAATGCCAAGATGCTGACCACCAAGCAGTCCCGAGCAGGCAAGGCAGGCCCTGCTGCAGAGAATGTCGACCCCGAGAAGGTGAGCACCGACCCAGGCCAGGGCTGTGGGGGGGCTCCTGTGGGGCAGCTGACACCATTTCCTAACAGCCTCTATTACAGGAGGAGAGCTGTCATGCCAAAAGATCTTCGTCCTCACCCCAGGGCGGGCCCAAGAAGAGATCAGCATTTGGTGACATTACCAATGTGAGTGCTTCTCTGAGGGTGGGGGCTCTGGTGCTCCCTAAGAACCCCCCGTGGCAGGGGGCTGTGTCCCATGCCCATTAGGAAGAGGAGAGCTCTCCCTGCAGGGTATATCTTGCTTTCCACTGTGCAGCCCCTGCATTCCCCTGTTCTGTCCCAAATAGGCTCGAAAGAACCAGGTGGTGGCAGGGAAGAAGGAGGCTGTGAAAGTTGCTCCACCCAAGGTGCAGAAAGCACATAATGCCTTGGAGGTGGCCAAGAACAATGAGATCAACCTAAAAAAGTGAGTAGCTGGGGGCAGGGGTTTGCTGCAAACTTGTCCCATGGGGACAAGTAGTGGGGGCTTCCCTTGGGTGATGGAGACTCAGCCAGATGCAGGCGTGAAATAGTATATCTACCACAAATGGCATCAGGTTGTCCCAGCGGAGGGTTAGGTTGGATATGAGGAAAAACTTCCCCAAAAGGGCTGTCCAGCCCTGGCACAGGCTGCCCAAGATAGTTGTAGAGTCACCTTCCATGGAAGAATTTAAAAGTCATGTGGATGTGGGTCTTGGGGACGTAGTTTAGTGGTGGGCATGGCAGTGCTGGGGGAACTGTTGTTCTCAATATCTTTAAAGGTCTTTTCCAACCTAAGTGATTCTAAGAGTCTGTGGGGGTATTTTAGGGGTGGTTTGGCCCCTTGCTGAAGCAGCAAGAGTCTCTGGAGGACCCCTTTCAGCCAAGAAATTTGGCCTTCTCCCAGCAATGATTTATGCTTTTGTCCTTCTCAGGTCAATGAAGAAAACTCCCCCAACAGTTCCCGCAGAGCCCAAAGTGAACCCTGTGCCAGAGAAGCTGGTGTCTGTGCAGGAACTGAAGCCCCCTGAGGAGAGGGTAGGGACTCTGGTCTGCACCATTGCCCCAGGCCATCACAGCACTGGTCTGTGGCTGCAGCTGGTGGTACTGGGGCATCAGGCAGTGCTCTGGACCTTGGAGAGACTTTGGCCAGTGTGATGGAAAGCTGGGGAGGGGGGCAAAGCACACCACCGTCTTCCTTTGAGAATCCTCCCCTGGGAAAGAGTGGGGCAGGGACTGCAGGGTGATGAGGGCAGGTAGGAAAAGGGGAGTGCAGAGGGGGAGCAGCCTTGCCCCGACAGGGTGACTGGCACCCACAGGGTCTCCCCCTTATTGCTGCTTCTTTCATGCCAGCAGGTAGCAGCAGTGGAGGACATTGACAAGGAGCAGCTGGGTGACCCCTATGCCAATGCAGAGTATGCCAAGGAGATCTTCGAATACATGCGGGAAAGAGAGGTGGGTGATGCCAGTGCGTGGCAGCCCTGTCTGGGGAAGGAGGCCAGGGCCACCAACTGCCCAGAGGCTCTCACCACCTGGCAGGGGCCTGCACAGAGTGGGAAGGGGCTCGTTTGAGGGTGGGGATGTCTGCCCTGTCCCTGACAGCTGGCTCTTTGGCAGGAAAAATTCATGCTTCCTGACTACATGGAGAAGCAGACAGACATCACTGGGGACATGCGTGCTATCCTTGTGGACTGGATGGTAGAGGTGCAGGTGAGAGGACACAGCTTTCTGCAGAGCAGCCCCCATGCTGCCTTTGGCACGTGTGACCTCAGTGTGCTGGCAGAGGCTCCTGCGAGCGTTCCCAGTGCAGAGCTGATCCTCCCCATGTGGGCAAGGGAGGAGCCTCCATCCATCCCTCTGAGCCTGGCCCATGGGCACCCCTGGCCTCTGTGAGAGCTGGGTGGGGCTGGGCAGGCCTAACTTCTGTCTGACACTCTGTTCTGAGCCCCGCTCTCATTCTTGCAGGAGAACTTTGAGCTGAACCATGAGACACTGTACCTGGCTGTGAAGCTGGTGGACCACTACCTGGTGGAGGTGGTGAGCATGAGGGAGAAGCTGCAGCTCATTGGC
Source organism: Pomatostomus ruficeps (assembly GCA_013400735.1). NCBI lineage: Eukaryota > Metazoa > Chordata > Aves > Passeriformes > Timaliidae > Pomatostomus > Pomatostomus ruficeps. The sequence continues at coordinate 66,845 of VYZT01011868.1, forward strand.
TCCACTGCCATCCTCATTGCCTCTAAATTTGAGGTGACTCTTTGTGTGCTGTCCTGGGGTGCAGGGGCGGAGGGGCTGTGCTTCTCTGATCCCTGTGGGGTTTTGGAGAAGGCCAGGCCACTGCCCTAGGAGCTGCCAGGGTGGCATGTCTGTCATGTTCCTCCTTCCTGTCCCAAGGGCTGCAAATGCAGTCATGGTGGGCTGAATCCTGTCTCCTGGTGTTACTGGAGAAGCAGCTTCTCTCTGCTCTGCAGAGACCATCAGAATATCTTAGTTCACCTCAAGCAGGCATGGAGTTCAAGCCAAGGGCTGGAGGAGTCCCACAGGGTGTTGTTAACAGTCCTTGCTGAGTCCAGAAGCACATGAACACTTACAGAGCTTGCGGGATGGGTAGGGTCTCCTGAGTGGGGCCAGGATGAGTCCCCATTGGGGTGCTGAGCAGCTGTGCCCCTGCAGGAGCGGTGCCCACCATGTGTGGATGACTTCCTCTATATCTGTGATGATGCCTACAAGCGAGAAGAGCTTATTGCTATGGAGATGAGCATCCTCAGCACCCTCAAATTCGACATCAACATCCCCATCCCCTACCGCTTCCTGCGGCGCTTTGCCAAGGTGAGTGCATTCCGAGGGTGGGCTGGTGTCCAGGTGCCTCCAGACACCCCTGGTGTTGGCTCCATGGGATGGTAACTTGCATCACCAAGGCTTCAGGCTCCCAGTTGGCAGCAAGGAAACTTTGCCCAGGTCCCCTCAAGAGGGTTGAGGGGTGAGGATGGTGGTCTGTGATAGGCTGGGTGTGTGGGATCCCTGTCCTGTGCCCCAGAGGCAGCATTCTAGATCCCAAAAAGGCTGGGAAGTGGAGCAGCATTGCTCAAAAGGCTGAGCCTTTCCCTGCCCACTGGCTGTAGTGTGCCCGTGCCACCATGGAGACGCTGACGCTGGCCCGCTTCCTCTGCGAGATGACCCTGCAGGAGTACGACTATGCCCGCGAGAGCCCCTCGAGGCTGGCTGCCAGCTGCCTGCTGCTAGCACTTACCATGAAGAACCTTGGGGGCTGGGTGAGTACCTGCCTCATGTTCTGTCCCTGCCGAGGCACCCTGGGAGGCACTGCAGTAGTGTGGGAGGCACAGTGATGGACCAGTGATGCTCTAGGGCTATGATCCAATTTGGAGGCTGGACAGGGAAAATGATGGCTGTCCTGTCATTGAGAGGACACAGTTTAGCCCCACTGTCCCCTTGCAGACCCCTACGCTGGAGTACTACAGTGGATACAGTGCCCAGGACCTGCACCCCCTGGTGAAGAGGCTGAATTTCCTGCTCACATACCAGCCCCACAAGCTGAATGCTGTACGCAGCAAGTACTCACACAGGTGAGCGTCGTGGGGCTCTGTCTCAGGCCTGTCCCTGCCACAGGGGGTGACACCACCAGCACGCGCCCTGCAGTTCTGTAGGGATCTGGCAGAACTGGTGGACGGGTGTCGGGGCTGTGGCTGAGCTCTAAGCCAATGTGTTCCTTCCAGGGTCTTCTTTGAGGTTGCTAAAGTCACCCCCATGGACATGCTCAAGCTTGAGGAGGCACTCACTAGCTGCTAGCCCTACTCTGTAAATAAGCCTGTAAATAACAGGGTGCCCTCAAGCAGGGTGGTACCATGTACATAAATAATAGTAATTTTAACTGAGGAAGGGGGGGAAAAAAAGTCATGTGTAACTGTTAATAAAATGTGTTTGTCATACATGTTGGCATTGCAGACTATGAGCCCCAGCACTGTACTTCCCTTTGCTGTGATGGGACAGAGGGGGAGAGCAAGGTGATGGGTTGCGTGATGGGGAGGAGGAAGGTCAGGGATGAAGGCTGGAAAGGTATTCCCAATTCCCTCCTCCCCACCCCTCACCTTCCCCTTAGCAATGACACTATGCGAGCAGCAGCAATGAGTATCTTCTCTCCAAATATTTACACAGCTTAAATACCCATGTGGTGAAGGGGAAACTTTGCTTTGGCTCCAGCTTGAGCACACAGAGGGTGGCCCCAGCTCCTACAGTGACTGTGACGGGGCTGGTCAGACCACATCACCTATGGGGTTAGACCTCCGCTTCAGTGTCTCCAGCCCCACAGGCTGGGGAAGAAGCAGCGGCTCCAGGAACGCTGGGGACAGACAGATAAAGCGAGGCAAGCAGGGGGGCTCCAAACATATAGGGCAGGGCCAGGGACCTGTTCCCCTACCCAACCCCTGTTCCCTGGGGGCAGCACCCACCCAGTGCCTGGGATGGGCTGCTGCCCCGCTGTCAGCCTAGGGCAGGTTGCTGAGCTCCTTAATGGCCTGAAGGATCCTCTTCATGTGGCCCACTTTGGTGATCCCCAGGTCCTGCAGGGAAGAGAAAGAGGAGGTGATGCACTTGGAGGGGGCAGCCCTAGGTTCTTGCTAGTGGACTTGCTATGGGGTGGAGGATGAGGCACAGCCCAACTCCCCATGCTCTCTCTTCCTAGAGCATCATGCTTGCTTGAAGCCCTCTGTCCTCTTGCAAGCACATCCCCATGCCTGAATGCAGGTGAGGGTAGGGTGCTGTTGATAATGCCTCGGGCAGGTGCATGGAGCCTCGCAAGCTGGGGGACCAAGGCCACCCCACTCCCCTGCTTCCCAGTCCCTGTGCAAAAGCTGCACAAACTCAACCATGTGGACCCAGGAGTAGGGCCAACCTGTCCCCAGGAGGGATAGGAAGAGGAGGGATGGAGGACACCATGCTCCCCAGGGCTGGGGGTCCCTCAGGAGGCACAAGGGAATTGTACCTTCAGGTCTCTCCTCTCCAGCAGAATCAACTCTGAGCCCTGGATGTCATGCCGGACAAAAATGTCTTTGTATTCCCCTAAACCGAGCGCTTCCAGCCAAGCTGCCACCTCCTCGGAGCCCCACTTGTCTGCTGGCAGGGAGGAAAACAACAGTGGTGGACTACTGGGGCCTGTGGAGGCAGTGGAACACAGCAGGGCAGGCAGCAGTGATGGCAGCCTGTGGTGGGCAGCCAGCATTCCCCCTCCCACACCTGGCTCCATCAGGGCCAGAGGCCACAGCTTGCTCAGGCTGCAGAGGTCTCTCCTCTCCTTGGCTTACTTACGGAACACCTGAGCTGCTCCCCCTCAACCAGACCCCCAGCTGTGGACAAGCGACTAACCCAAAGGGCTGAGCTGTACCACAGCCCCCTTCTCGCCCCTGCCGAGGAGTTATGGGGTTGGGGAGCTCTGCATGTCTGATATGAGAAAAAGTAAGTTCTAAGGAGCTCTTGGTGACAAAGGTGACACGCCCCAGGCAGCCAGGTGAGGCCCTGTTCCCCCTTCCTGAGGATCCTTCCCCAGCAAGCCCAGGACAGATGACTGAGGGGTAGGTCAGCACAAGGGGGTCCCTTCTAGGACAGACTGCACCACCGGTCTCTCCCTGGCACACTGCTCACTTTACCTGGGAGCGCACTGTTGGCCTTCTGCTTCTGCAGCTTGTCCTTCTCCTTCCTGGGCTTGGGGATGTTGAGGCGAAGCTTAAAGCTGCCCTTATTGGCACTGCTGGCACCTTCCTGTGAGAAGCCAGGCTCGGTGGGATGCTACAGCTCCCTGAGGCCAGACAGTGGGCTATGCCACACCCCAGCCCCTGTGCACCCACCTCCTCAGCAGGGTGGGCAATGGGGCCCAGCCAGTGGATGTCCAGCAACCGCTGCAACTCTTGGCCCAGCACACTCAGGGGTCCGTGAAGCGCCTCCTCCTCCTGCGGCGAGTCCAGCTGTGGGGGACAGGGACCAAACCCAACTCTGCTGCCACCCCCAGAGGCACCAGCCTCGGGCAACTCTGGGTGCTCCCCAGCGCTCCACTCACCGCCTTCCCTTCCAGGAATGCTCTGGTCTCAGCCCACAGCTCCTTGATGCTCAGCACCACCTCCACAGCCACATTCCTGCTGAGAAACTGGGGCACAGAGGGGTGACCCCTTTAGCAGCAGGGCCCCAAGGGGCCTGGGTAAAAGCTGCCTTATGCTCCCAGCCCCAGCTCACCTCTGAAGTGCCAGCAGTTTTGTGGGAGAGGGCTTCACTCAGTGCCAGGGAGCTGGCATTGACTGCGTGCGCCAGCTCCTGCTCCACGGCTTTGTGAGACTTGGCTGCCTCATGGATCCTGTGGGTGACAGGGGCTGGAGCTGCCAGGACTCCCCTGGGCTGGGTAAGCACTTTTGCATGGCCACAGCACAGCTCCCCCTTCCCTGTGCCCACCACATTCCCCTTCCGGCAGTCTGACCTGGCAATGAGGGTCTCGGCGACCCGTGAGACCTGCTGCAAGAGACTGCTCTCCTCCTCAGTCAGGTACTCCATGGACTGCTGGGAGCTGAGCCGTGGCCGTGTGGCTGCTCGGTAGATCTCTCCTTTCTGCTTGTCCTCCCAAGACTTGAGAGTGCTTTCAAATGCCTGTGGGGGACAGACATGGCCCCTCTGAGATGGTCATACCTCCCCATGGCCCAGCATGGTGCTGCTGAGCACCCCACACTCACCCGGTCCCTTGTCAGCATCTGTGCTCTGTTCTTGTGCTGGATTTTGATGATGCCAGGAGGCTGGATCCAGGCCTCTCCATCCACCTGCACAGGGACACCCTCGTCCCCCCGGATGGTGATCTTCACCACACGGCACTGTGGGGCAGACAGCCCAGGGGTGGTATCAGCAGTTGTCAAGCCGAGCAGAGCCGCACTGCCTCACGCTCCACTACTGCCCCAAAAGCTTTCTGGCACCACTTGTGGTCCTGCAGGGTGCCTTCCCACTACCTGTGCGATGCGATGGTGCTGGAGGTTGATGACCCGTGACACAGCCATCTGGATGCTGCCAAAGACTGCCACCACCTCCAGCTTCTTGTCATCAAAGGATGGAGCCCCAAAATTCTGTAGAGGACCACTACACATGAGACTTCCACTATCAGCTCATTGAGGGACCCAGCTTTTCCCCAACGTGTGCCCAAGGCAGGGACACCCCAGCCCTAGGCTTTATTTGGACTGGGGAAAGGGCATCATACCACCCAAGTCCTCTCATGGTACTGGTACTCACATTGTCCTCCTTGGTGCCTCCCCAGAAGTTGATGCCTCCGGCATAGCTGGGGATGTTGAGGACAGCAATGCCCTGCAGGCTGGGCAGCGAGATGGGCACCCCGTCACACTGCAAGAGAGGGCTGAGCCTGGGGGGCTGCTGTAACGCTGCCCCTCCCACCCTGTCCCTGTTCTCCCAGCCCTGTACCTCCAGCTGTACCCGCTGCTCCAGGTTCTTGTAGGTGCGCTGCAGGAGCTCCTTCGTGCCTAGCACCCCATACCACATCATGTTCTTGGTGCGACTGCTGCGGGGCAAAGTGGGACAGATGAGGGGCTGTTGGCTCCCTCCTGCCTGTCATAGGCTCCGCACCCTTCCCAGGGCACTGGGCTGAATGGCCCTGGACTGTTGGCCCCACTTTAGTTTCCCCAATTCCTGCTACCTCCCAGGAAAGCCAAGGTGCATCATGTTGCACCCAGATTTCGACCCTTCCATGCCAGTGTGGGAATATCACTCTGTCCAGGTGCAGAGCAAGTAAATCCCACCACGCCCTCATGTCTGCAGCCTTGCAGGTACAAAATCTGCTGCAAGAAGGATCCCCAGCACAGTAGCACCAAATGACCCCCATGGCTCCCAGCATCTTTATGGTCCCTCTTGGTGCAGGCATTGGAGAGCCAGGGATGCATGTTTTTCCTGGAAGAAATCTGGGGGACCCCAGCCAACCTGCACTTCTTGGGGTGCTCATCACGTTTGTTGTTGAACTCTAGGGAGATCTTCGCATCCAGGCCGATGCCGAAGTAGTTATTCATGACGCATTTCTCTGAGAAGTGCCTGAAAGCAGCAAACAGGGAAAGCAGGTTGAGCAGCACTGCACATCGGTGACTGGGTTGGCACCAGATGATGGGGTGTAACACCCACTGGAGCAGAGCGGCTGGCACTGGGAAGCCTGACCAAAGCTAGCCAGGATGGCTGCATTTCCCTCAGTCACCATGCGGGACACCCACAGCACAGCCAGGACCTGCCTGCACTGGGCAGGCGGGAGCCCCAAGTGCCAAGCATCAGCCAGAGATTCCACACCAGGCTCAGGCAAGCTCCCTCAGCATGGGCACTGCTTGGCCAGGGAGGGCCTGGTACCAGGGATGCCACACTGGTGGGCAGAGGCTGCTGCAGCAGCTTCCTCAAAGAGGCAGCGTGGTACCAGCTGTGCTGATACTGCCTTGGGCAGGTGTATGGAGCTCTGCTGCTCCGTGATGGGCAGCAACAGTGGGCCAGGGTCCCCAGGGCAGGCAGAACACCTGACTCACAGGGTGCTGGGGTCTTCAGGAAATTGCAAGCTGCCAGAGGTGTCTGGCCGGTCTAGGATGATGGAGGAAGATGCAGAGGTCACCGTCACTCGCCGGGAGCCTGGCCAGGGCAGACAGGGATGTAGCTGCCACATGGGTTCTCACCCTGAGCCCATCCCACAGCTCACCCCATGCCCCCACAAAAAGCCATGTGCCCTGCTGGCATCTTACTGAGCTTCTCCTCCTTGTTGAGCTCCTCTGAGCTGTCCTTGCAGGGGCCCACACTGCCCTGGTAGGCTTGGGTCTGCTTGTTCTGCTCATCCACAGCTGGATCCAAAGAGGGGCATTACAGAGAGTCTGGGCAGCCCTGTGG
>VYZT01011869.1:6735-19160 GCA_013400735.1 Pomatostomus ruficeps
GCCGGTAAGGGAGGGCCTGGCCTGGGGGCGGCCGCCGCCTCTCGCCGCTCCCCGGTCCGGCGCTGACCCCCGGCTCCCACCTCCCGGGAGCGATGACCTGCCCGGGCGGGCGGCGGCCCTGGGCTGTGCCGCGGTGGGGCCGAGCGCCGCCTGGGCCCTCCTTTTTACTGTCGGTGCTGAAGAGCCGGAGATAAAAGTCCTTTAGAAGAGGGCGGACTGCTCCATCGGTGCCTGTTGCTCTCCGGCACTGCGCAGTTCCGTGCAAATGTGATTTGAGAGTGCCAGAACGCGCCCCGCAGCTTCTCGTTAAGCAGTGTGCGGTCAGCTAGCTCCTCATTGCCCATGTAAACAATATCCTGCAGAAACGCTCCGCCCACTTTAAGGGCAGGAACTACTTTTTGGGTCTTAGAGTGCTTCGTTACCAAGTCGGTGTTGGTGTTTCAGACTGCGTGGCTTCTCTCGGGTTTAAAACATGAGCTGATGACGTAAACGTGCTCCTCCACTCGTGGTAGCGAGGGAACTGTGGGACTGGTAGGATTTAAGGAAGCAACTGAGTTCAAGTCCTTTTCAGTAATTGTTAGGAAACTGAGTAGAAGCCCGCATAAGTAAAGTGTCATTTTAGGTCTTCATGAAATTGAGGTGAATTAAGGATACCTTTCTTTATGTAGGGTACTGTATGTTGTCTTCTTTAATTAAAAGGAGCCGTTTATAGATGCTTAAGTATCAAAATATTTATGAAATATTAGTTTATCTGAAATCGAATTCTATTAGTAGGCAAGTCTTTTTTTTCTGACCTGTAGTGCAGTGTTTTTATTCCGTTCTTATGGAGAGTACAGCCTTTAGCTGGACTCCATCCACGCATGCACTGGTTGAAGCACTGTTTAGTATCCTTGCATACTTGGACACTACATTTCTTCCCTCTGCCTACATATGGAGGGTGTGTTCATTCTGCACTTTGGAGGGCTGATATGGAGTTGCTGTAATCACTGAATCCAGCAGCTACAAATGGTATCTTAACTGTTTTTGGGAGGGCTGCCTTCTGTGTAGAGCCCCCCTGAAGTTACTGACTTTATCCATGCCTTCACACGGCTTGCATTCTGAAGATTGTAGGGCTGAGCAGTAATTTTAAAATGCCTTTACTATTCTGATACTCATCTTAGAATCCATTCTGATAATTCCCAGTGTGCAAATGTCTGTCTGGTAGCAGACAACAGAGAGTTAAATTCATTACTTTTGTAATTCTCCAGGAACTGGAGATAAACAACTGGCTTGAAAATTTGCTTTATATTGATGTTTGTTACTTAGTACATGGCTTTTTGTGTAACTTCTTCCAAAATTTTGCCTTTTTACTGTTTTAACATTATTTTCTCCTCAGTTATCTAAATTTGTTTCAGAATTACTGTAAACTCATGCATGCTAAATCTTTCAGTAGTTTGAGTTGGTTTTTTTAGGTATGAAAATATTCTCTGTTTTACTGTTCTCTTTCTCTCTTTTTTATTTTTCCCCTGTAAGAAAAGCATAATTTTTTATTTTTTTTTTATAAGAGTATCTACAAACTCAAATGCAGTCCAAAGTGCAAATATTCCTGGGGAAATAATTATTTTTATATCCTCTGTTGCTGAGGTGCCATAAATGTTGTGGTTTAGTGCTTGTAATTTTCTGACGCAAGTAGAGGATAAAATTAGTTTTTCAGATCCTGTGCATGGCATTTTCTCCTATTTTGTGATTATCACTGGTTTTGGTTTGGGTTTTTTTTTTTTTTTTTCTTTTTCAGAGCAGTTGAACAGATTTGCTGGCTTTGGTATTGGCCTTGCAAGGTAAGAGTTGTGTTCAGTGAAAAAGGGGTAGTAAAACTCTTAGTTGTCCTATAAATCCTACATATACTTTTACATCGTGTTTTTATTCCAGTAGCCATAAGCAGTTGAAATATATTTAGAAACCTACTATCCAAAATCCATTTAGGTTTCTGTTCTCTCTAACTGTTACTTATGCGAATGTAAGAAATGGTTTTTCATATGGAATGCACAGGATGTGTGAGCCCTATGCACGCAATTTGAAAGTAACACCAGAAAACTTCTTTGACATTTGCAATTTCTATTAATATTTTTAGGCAATGCAAATGTTTCCTAAGAAGGTGAAAATGTCTTCAAGGATATTACTAAAGTGTCTTGGGACCATAATGTTCATCTAGCCGAGTGGTCTGATGGCCATTTTATTCTTTATTATGGTGACCCTGATTATTGGTAGTATTTTTGAGAAAGTGGTGAACTTTAAGATGCTGAAGTGCAGGGAAAGTTTACCTCCTTTGGTAGTAACAAACTACTAATTAGCTCAATATTTACAAAACTGCAGTATTTTTCTGTGCCAACTGTACTTGTTTGTCGGGAGTTCAGAAACCTACCACAGATGATGCTGTAGCTGTGACTTGGGGGTGTTTAGAAAAATCTTGCGTCTTCTGCTTTTCTAATCCATGTCCCAGGTTTGAACACCATACAGGTAAGTACTCTGATCACTCAGGCACTCTGAGATGAAATTAATATTTTCTCTAAATGGTTGCAACCAGGAATTCGGCTTTGGAAGTGAGAACATTTCTGTGAAGTTTTGGTTGAAATAGGAGTTCTGGAAGTGGTAGGAGAGTTGGTTTGGGTCAGTAGTCTTTTTGGCGAAAAAGTAGTCAGCTGTTACTATGAGTCCTCCTCTGGCCCCTGCTAAGGAGAGTGGTGATGAATAATACAATATGGAGAATTAGCATAAAACTGGAAAGTAATCCTCTCATAATTGTGGTTCTGGTTTGTTTTGAACCCTGATACTTTGAGGAGGGTGAGATTAAAAAATTTTGTATGTTGTTTTGGTTATAAAAATATGTGCATACTACATCTATATGGGGCTTTTTCACAGTAAATGTATGTGTCAGATTTTATGTAACTTATTCCTTGGGAGTCTCTTGGGTAGCCATCAAAAATGCCCTGTTAATTCACTAGAAAATATATAGCTTTTCCAAATACTGATCTTCTGTTGTTAGAGACAATTAACAAGCCTTTACTAAGGAATTTTTAGTGGTTTCCCATGCATTAAATACAATTTTCTTTTAAAGCCTATTTACAGAAAATGTGCTGGCACATCCTTGCATTGTTCTACGTCGTCAATGTCAGGTATGTCTTTGCCTTTTCCAGTCAAAGCTCCTGTGTACTGTCATATCTCTGTATTTTCATACTCTGCGTGGAAGTATGTAGTATAGGAAGCTTTGCAATTTTTAGGGGGACTCTGCTACATTAGCAAGTTTTTACTTGTAGAATACATGTTTTCTATTCTGCAGTTCAGCTTATTTTGAAAAATCTTACTCATTTTTGTTTGGGCAGTGGAAAGCAAATTACAGTAAGTAAAGTGTTTTGGAGTCTGCGGAGCAGCTTTCAGATCCCCATTTACAAGCAGGATGCTTTGTCTCACAGTTTCTGATTTATGTATGGTTTATTGTTTAAACTTTCAGCATAGAAATAGTTAAAAGTACTGCCTGTTTCCCTAGATTTCAGTGAGAATTTATTTATATTTTTAGCTGATCTTTACACAGATAAAATTCTTACATTGGAAATGCCTTTATCCTTCAGAGTTGTAGCATCTGCAAGTGTTTCTAACACTGCCATTATTTATATTTTTAACAGGTTAACTATCATGCACGGAATTATCATCTCACTCCATTTACTATTGTCAATATCATGTACTGCATCAATAAGACACAGGTTAGTATTTGATGTCAGGGTGTATCTGAGCACTGGAAGTTCCTACAGCATGTACATTGAAATCTCTAACTGTTTATGTAGGTGGTGTTGAGAAACTTGGCTGTTATGAGGGTTTGTTTCTTTTGCGGTTACAGAAATGTTTCAAGAAGGTCAAGTAAACCATTATTTTTTTCACAAGTGCAGTACGTAGTGGGGAAAGATTTGCAGATGTTAGAAGACAAAAGGTCCCTGAAACTAATTTTTTTTCATTAGGGGTCTAAAAGATCATTAATCTTTATGTGGATAAAGTTATTGTTGAAGTGATTCCTTCCAAAGATAGTACTGAATTAATTTCCAATTCCGCATAGGAATGGCAATCCTTAAACTCGTGTCAGAAGGCAGTAAGAAATTCTGAATTTCCTATGGATGTACTTTTACCTTCTCAAACTCCTTTTGTCCATAGCAAATGGTGTTAAGTTTGTAATACAGAGTATTAACAGTGGGAGAGAAGCCTCCAAAATTATTGACAAGTCTTTGAAATTGTTAAAAAACCAACGTTTCTTCATAGATAAAAAGTGAGTTGTTACCTGAATTTAATGATAAAGTTGAATGGCAGAATTGTAGCCCTGTGTGGTCTGAATTTACTGAAATTTTATAATTAATAAGGTGAAAATATTTTTGAGTTTCATGTTGCATATTTCAACACAGGGTCCAAGAGCTCTCTGGAAAGGAATGGGCAGCACTTTCATTGTTCAGGGCATAACCCTGGGAACAGAAGGCATCATCAGTGAATTTACACCTCTGCCAAGGTATTGTGTGTTTTTTTTACCTCTTCTAACAAATTAATAAGTTGTTGACTTATTTTCAAAGTGTTAGAAATGTAAGTCTGTTTGAAAAATATTACTTCATGAGAACAGCCAGACATTGAATAGGTGTTTCCAAACACAGTGTGGTTGTCTTGCAAAAGACAACCTTATAATCCATAAATAGCGAGGGACTTTCTGGGAGCTTTGTATGTTCGTGTCTGCTTATTAGTCTGCGTATAGAAATGCTGTAGCAAATTGGTCTGTGGTATTCAACTCTGTAATAAAAAAAACCAAAAAAACATAATTTTCTTCTTTTATTTAGGTTTTTATTGTATGGTAATAGCAAATACTATACCTAAGGTAAAAATTCCTGGTCTTATTAATCTAAATACAGAAAACTTGGACAGCTAATGAACCAGCACTGACATTTTGCTGAATATTTGCACTGCCTTTGGTAGGTGAGAGAACAGAATGGGCCTGCATTAGTAAATGAGAGGACGTGGTAAATGACAGCCCATGTGACTGTCAGCTTTGCCTGCTGCTTTCCTTGACCAACAACTATATGTATGGTATTTGTCATAAAAAAGATGTTACAACTAAAAACTTCTGACTTCATTTAAGGAGATAATCATCATTCTGCCTGTCCGTCTTCTACTACAGAAGCTTAGTAATACTTTTACTAAAAATATTCAGGGACATGGAAACTGCCCTGGGTTTAAAAGGAAGAAATATAGTTAGGCTGAATCAAATACTGTTATGATGCATACATCCATGCTAATAAAAGTAAGCATTTGTAAGTTCAGAAGCATTAGCAAAAGCATTTCATACTTAAATTGTATGTAGTGTGTATTTAAGGTGTTTTGGTCAGCTCTGTTTCATAAGTGTATAAGTAATTTCCAGGCATGTGCTTTCCTCCAAATGTGTTTTAAATACAGCTATAGGGTATGCTGAAGTTCGTGAGATGTGATATGCTGTTTATATCTTCACAGCTCTGAATTCTCACAAATGTGAGCCATGATTTTCTACTTGTGGGCCAGTTCAGCAGTTTGAATAGTAAGCTGGTTCTGCTGCCAAAAGAAACAAACCTTTCTGCTGGAACCAGCTCATTCCTTCCTCTGTGCTACTCCCATCTTTGTGCCAACACAATATGTGAACAGTCAGGAAATTAACTGGATTGGGAAAGTAATCTGGCTAAAGTAGTTGTCTCATACATGCTCCACCCCACAGCACTTTTCTACTGAACGGTCTCTTCCTTTCTAATGGTGGCTTGCATGTTTGGGTGGTTACATGGAGGAGAAGGTTATTGCTTGTAGCAGCAGTGCCAGCAAATCTGATTTAAAAGGTTATTTAACTACATTATCAGGCTCCAAAGAACACAGAGAAATGAAATGTCAGTTCTAATTCTGTATTATAGCAGTGTGAAAGAATACCCAATTTAGGAAAGGAGCCCAGAAATGGATGTGAACATCCCGTCCTAGATGAACTTGTTGTGTAATTGTTCTTCTGCAGGGACAGTTATACCTTGTGGATTGACAGGTTAGGCTTTCACACATTAGTTTGGCTAGTTCCGTTTTCCACATCATTTAAGTATTATGGGTAAGTGGATGTGACCCAGGTGTCTGAAATACATAATGGTAAAAAAGGATCTTCTGTTCCTTTTTAGAGATTGACCTGTCTATTTAAAATGTGATAGCTAGTAGTAAGACACAATTCTTCAGAAAGAGTAAAATCTTGCCTTTCTTGGATTAGAGTTGTTTTAACTACAAGCAGTGTCTGTGATTTCTGGAAAACAATTGAAGCTGAACACTTTATAGCTTGTTATTAAAAGTCTAGTGTGCCCAACACTTCAGACAAATATCTATACCTCATAGCTGGAGTATTGACTGTACGCATTGGAAGTACGTGTGATATTTAAATGATAGCTTGAACTAGGTGGGTTTACATTTTTTTGTCTAGTGGAATGTTCATATTTTGAAGTGTGTAGCTAGAAATACTGCTTAAAGGGTGCATTTTTGATGTCGCCTTTGTGTTAAACGCATGGGTTCTGTTTATTCTGTTTTATCAGAATACGCTAAAGACTGGTTATAAGACAAAAAACTTCAGTTATGTCTGTACAGAATTACTATGCAACTTCTAATCTGGCCACTTGGACTTGATTTGTTCTGTCTAACCATGCCTGAACATGATTTAGATTTTCTGGAAAGAAACAACAGGCTAAACATAACCTAAAGAACAGAAGAGGCACAACCAAACCAAAGTGAAATAACAATGATTTCTTGCTAAAGGAAAAGTATTAAGATTTTAAAGTACTGCAGTCTTCCCTGAAAACTGCTTTAAGCGCTAGTACATAAGGTTGCTAAATAAGTGCAAAACACTAAAGTCAGTTGCTGTGAGAGCTTCAGACATCTTATTAATTAATAACTGAGACCTTTTTTGATAGAATGTCTGACAGGCCTGAAAACTTCTAGAGGTTAGGAATGATTTACTAAATATTTCGCTGTGTCTTTCCAATATGGGAAATGCATCGACATAGGCAGTAGAACACCAATATGAAAACTGGATGTTGACACCCATGGAAGAATTGCTTGAGAATTACATGTGGCTGGTTATTTATATTGTGGTAAATACTTTGCTTTCTAGGGAGCTTTCACATAAATGGAACCTCAAGCAGATAGGTGGACACCTTTTACTCAAAGGGTAAGTATAGCATGTGTCATTACTTTATAATTACTAATTATTACTAAATATAATAAAACTACCAAATGTACATGTTTAGTCTGCTGCTATGTTTACTTGGCAAGATGCTAACAGTAATTTTCAAATGTTGATTATTTGAACAATCTTGATTCCATGTATCACTTTCACAGGTTTTCTCATACTAGAACCCTGTGTCTATGGAACTTGTCTGATTTAAAAGATTAGATTCTTTTAGACCTTAATCAGTCTGATCACATGGAAATAGAATTTAACAAAGCTTTTGACTGAAGCTTATCTCACCTTGTTGATGTAGATTTTAGTAATTGAGTTGTGCTTTGTTAATTTTGTCTCAGGAATAAGTCTGGCTAAAATTGTAGTATTGTCATTACATTAATTCTTACATTGTTAATTTTTACAGGTTAACACACGTGATAGCAATGCCTTTCTATTCTGCGAGCCTGATTGAAACTGTACAGGTAATTTACATATATTTGAAACATTTAAAGAGTTGCTGTTATTCTTTATAGATTACATTGTGTGGAGAAGTGAATCTTTGACTTCGAATTCAGCTTTTTGAGGCAGTAGTTAAAATTGTTTTGCTTTAGGCTGTATGACTTAGCTGAAATGGGTGTTTACTATGAAGCGTATATTAGTGTATTATCTTAACTCTAAATCTAGATTTAGAAAGGCCATTTATTGTAGGTAGTTGGAATATATTGTGTAGGAAATAGGGACATGCTATATCTATGTGTTCCAGCAGATACATTTTCCCATGTAAGATTTTTCATCTTTGCCTTCCTAGGCAAGTTGTTCCAGTGACACCCATCCCCTATAGCAACTAAGTTTTTTCCAGGAGTTCAGTGGAGTTTTTGATGAAATACTGAACTCTACCCTTTCAGGACTGTTGTCATTTAATCAACTTTTTACTTTTAATCCTCATCTAGTTCTTCCTTAGCCATGAAAATTAAAATCTGAACCTGTCACTTCGAATACATCATAGCTTGTTCTGTAACTGTACGGAGCACCCCATAGCACTGTGTTGCAGACTGCCTGTCAGTGAGGCGTTGCATCTCTTTGTGGAGAGAGGCAGGGATTATCTATGCAGAAATGGTCCAGAGTAATTCTTCCAGCCATTAATTCTTCTTCTCTGTGTAGCGACTGGCTCTTAGATGATATGACAGAATCTCTGTGCAGCTAATAGAACTCTTTCTGTAGAGTGAGCTCTCATGTTGGAGGGTGCAGGATAGTCACTTTCATTTCACTCAGTCATCAAAATAATAATTTTCATTCACAGCATAGGCAAGTTGTAAGTAATGTCAAGACTAATTTGCTGGTGTATGTCTCCAAAGTTGTGCTTTTTTCTGGGGAGAAGGCTGACTTTTGCAGTTTCTTAGTTTCAGCATGTACTTTAGAGGCATGGACTCTTTTAAGGGGCAGAATTCTGCTCTGTGCAAAGGATCCAAGCTTAAATGAGCCAGAAGGTACTAGGAGACCAGTTCTGTCTGAACTGGCTGCATTATGGATTAACAGGACAGGTGAGATTAAGCATCTGTGCAGGAAGAGGTATGGACAGACTCCCAACAACAAACTCATTTCTTCTAAAGCTACTCTATATTTTACAAACCCTCTTTGCTCATGGGATCTCTGAGTTTGTGGAGGATCTGGGAGACTTAGCTGGTGTCATAATGGGAAGCTTGTTGGAACTCAAATTCTTAATTGCTGGGGAATGGCTCTACCCTGCACATGCCATAATTCTGGAACTAGAAAGAGTGGTGGGATTCTGTTAATGTTTCTTAAGTTCATAGCATGCTACAGAATGGAATGTTTTATTCAGGTATCTTACTGCTTGTATTTTTGTCTGAAAGAATGTTGTTTTACCTGTGTTGTTGGACATGGGTACATTTTTTACCAATAAAAGAGAACATGATTTAGAGTCTGTCTTCTGTTTGCAAAATAAGTACAAAGTTTCTCTGCTAGAAAGCAGCTTAATAGGAAAACAATAAAAAGCCAAAGCAGCATCTCTCTCAGCTTTTTAGGAGATCTGTAATGTATTGGTTATGAAATTTCCACTGAGATCTGAGGATTTTAAGATTAGTAGCTTCAGCTGTGTTCAAGTATTTTAGTGAACAAGTATATGTGTGTGTGTATATTTATGCTGTATGAAATATGTTCTTTTGTTCCTGGAAACATCATGAGCTTATTAGAAACACAGCAGAGGTAATGATAGCATTTGTGAAGATTTTTATACTGAATTAATTGGTGCAGGACAGCAACTTGGCTTGCCAGGTTTGCATTACGTTCTTGTGCTGCAGGAGGACAATGAACAGTAACAAATCAGAAAAACTAAAGATCATCAGATTTTCTACTAGCAGGTTTATATTGACTTTATTGTTTTAATTCTGATAAATGATGCTGTTCAGCAGTATCTGTTCGACACTTACCCAAATAAATACATTTCATCAAAATAGCTCTAAGTGGTGGAAATTTGTAGCTATCACATTAGTTCTTTAGTCGTTAGCATCTCAAACCTCATGGTGGCGTATTTGGTCAAAGCAAGAACGATTCTGAAGTGCAGTGACTGTAGTAATGTGGAACAGGAGAGGAGTTAGTACGGGCTGTGCAGCTCAACTTGTACTTAAAGTCTGCAACATTATGTTCTCATGTATTTGAACTAGATTCTCTCCTGCACAGAAAAGACTGTGAAGGCTCTGCAGGCTGTTTAGTATTTCCCCAAAATGTTGAAGAATATTCTGGTGGTTTATTCTGGCACAAGGTCAGGACACAGACCACATAGACTCAGAGACTTGGGCATTCAGGAGATCACCCAAATACTGAATTTTGGATATAAACCACATAAGAAAACATTGGCGTTTGTATAAGCATTAGTAGAGGAAATAATGTTTTTAGCATAATCCTACACTCAGAGGTGAAATATAACAGAGTAAATAATTATTACAAGATTTTTGTTTTCACTACATGAACAAAATAATTATCTCTTCACTAACAGACATCATGGGTAAAGAATACTACTTTAAATGCATATAACACTATGAAAACATTAAAAACTGAACCTGTTAAATTCATGTTAAAAATGATCTTTTAACACTAGTTATACAAGTCTTTACTATGTACATTAAAGTTCAAAGGTTATAGGCATAGTCTTTAAAGGAAAGGAATTTTGAATTAAGTAAGTACTTTCTGGCATTTTACTCCAGATGTAGACATTCTAAGTTCATGACTGTTCTGCATTCTGATACTTTCAGCAGTAGGCTGAAAGTTGAATTTCTTTGGTAGAAACACTGATAACAGCAATACACATTAAAAAACCCTCATGTATTTAAGATGGGTTCATTCTTTAGAAAGAAGCTTAATTGAATGCTATGAAGAGTGTTACAACAAGGGGCTTTTATTTGTACAGCTGTGTAGACACAATAGCATGCAAGTGTTTAACTCCTTTTTTTTAAAGTTCAGCAGTGATAAAGTGTCAGAGTGGATGTCAGGATGGTTTTGAAGTGCTCAGGACGAGTTGTAACTCCTTCTTTGTGCTTGTAGAGTGAAATAATTCGAGACAATCCTGGCATCCTGGACTGTGTGAAAGAAGGAATTGGCAGAGTTGTAGGCTTGGGAGTACCTCATAGCAAGCGTCTCCTTCCTCTGATGGTCTTGACTTTTCCCACTGCGCTACATGGAGTTCTTCACTACGTCATCAGTTCCATCGTCCAGAAGCTTGTCTTGTTTGTTTTGAAAAGGGATAATTCCCACAACCTTCCAACTGAGAGCTCCACTTCTGTGCAGAGCATGCTGGATGCGTATTTTCCAGAACTTATTGCTAGCTTTGCTGCTAGCCTTTGTGCTGATGTCATGCTTTACCCTCTGGAAACAGTTTTGCACCGCCTTCATATTCAAGGGACACGCACAATAATTGACAATACAGATCTTGGCTATGAAGTGCTTCCAATCAATACTCAGTATGAGGGAATGAAAGACTGCATAAATACTATAAAACGGGAAGAAGGAATGCAAGGTTTTTATAAAGGGTTTGGAGCTGTTATAGTACAGTATACCTTGCATGTGGCAGTTTTACAGCTTACCAAAATTATTTACTCAACACTGCTTCAAAATGTTTCTTAATCTGTCCAGGTCTGGATCTAGCACATTGGACATGATTGACTTGCTAACCTAGTTATTGTTTAAATGGCTTAGAAAATGAACTTTGAAGAGTCCACTCTGTGGATTCTCCTTACACTGTAGAACAACTTGTGTTAAAAAATGGGGATATAGTTTCCGAAGTGTAATTAAAAAAGGACTGTTTAAAAATTACAGACAGAAATTGAATATGTCATATGCAGTCATACAAAGGGGATCAGATTTCAAATGTGATTGCATTGAGGATTTACCTTTCCTCTTACCAGTTCACTGACATAAGGAATGGATATGAGTTGTTAGTATCTGCTTTATAAGCATCACATCTGATATTTAATATGGACTGTTAGCCAGTTGAAAGGCTAACAGTCCATATTAAATAAGGAATTTATTTTCTTCAGTTGTAAGAACTTGAAAGTAGGGGACTGATGGCTTTACTGGTCTTTTAAAAATGTTTCCAACTTCACTGTTAATGGAAATGTGAGTAAAATAAGAACTGTAAAAGTAACTTAAGTAGACTTAAATGTTATCATTTACAGTTACGTAGAAGACTTACTTTGCTGCAGTGTGGCAGAACATGACAAATGGGAATCTCTTGCTTTGTATAAAAACTGAAAAATGAGTTTGGGGCAAAGTAGCACAGAATGCAAATTTGGCTGTCTTGCAGTTTGTTTGCAAGACTTACAATAACTAAGTGTGTGAATAAAGCTAAATAGAAACTGATGTGTGCATGTGTAAGTGCCATTTTTAGTTGACTTTCCACTGATAACTTCAGGGTTTAGTTTTACTCTACTGCTCCATAAGAGAGTATAATAATCATAAAAATCTGTGTAATAGTAGTAGTGGTGTTCAAAGTGTACAGAAAGCCTGAAAAAACAATTGGCTCTTGTAGAGTTTCTCTTTTGTTAGATTGGAGGGGTGTTTATAAGATTGTATCCTTAACTATTTAGCACTCATGTCTGTCATTTAAAGTCTCTGCTAGTTTGTATGTTTTGTGGAGCAGAGCTAAGTCTATTTATGTGCAAGGGAATCACTGAAATACATAGTTTTTGCCCTCTCCCCC
>VYZT01011871.1:0-15509 GCA_013400735.1 Pomatostomus ruficeps
AAAAATATAAATTGGATAAGGGAGACTAATCCTTACCAAAGTCACTACTATGTCCGTATACATGTATATATGGGTATGTACATACATAACTGTGAGAAAAGAGGAAAACAAGTTGTGCATTTTGTAATTTAACGTGTCTGAAAATCAAATAGATTTGGAAAAAAACTTATTTCATCTTTGCAGTAATCTTTGGATGAAGAAGTCTAGTGCAAGGGATTAATAGCTTTGAGTTATCCAGTCCAGAAACCTGTCAACTGTGGTTGTGTAAATTGAGGAAGGAACGTGAAAAGATCAGAATAACATTAAGCTCAGGAAAAATATATAAACTTGATATATCTTTGTAATGGTTGCTTTTTTGTTTTTCATTTGGGAAGGTCAACTGTTACTTTGTTATTTTAATTATTTTGGCAATATTATCTTATATTGAAGAGGAACATCTTTTAAGTTTTTAATTTGAAAAGTACTCAAAGGTTAAAAACTAGATATCAAGTGACAGAACTTAGAATTCAAAAGGAAAATATGTCACACTATATATTTATATATCTCAACCCAATATAGTGATATCTCTTCTGTTATCTTTTTTTCTTATATTGACATGTGTGAATAAATGGCACAAATAAATTTCCAAATGGGTAACTCCTCTAAATTTGGAAGCAATAAAAAGCATTATTCTTTGCAAGGACATTGTTTCTTTACATAGTCTCTAAAGAACTGAACTGTTAATGCATTCAGGACTTGGTTGGCTGCCAAGGTCAAAGCATCATTATGATCAAGATGGTTTAGCTCAGCAGCCACAGAATGTATTAGGGAGGCTGTGTCAGTCAGGCATTAAAGAGAAATGCCTCAACTGGTAAAATATTCTCAAAGTAGCACTTATTTATATAGTACCTTTTAAAGATAAAAATAAGTAAAAAAATAATAGGGCTGAGAACCACCCCTTCAAGTAAATTTCCAGAAATCTAGGAAAATGAAAGTACAGTCAACATTACTGGCAGGACTGACCAACTTCTCAAGAAAAGATGACCACATATAAAATTCTACATGTAAGGGCGGTCATACATGGATCAGGCAGGATCATTCTTAGAAAAACTAAACTTGGTAAGCCAAAAATTTGGCAATTAAAAAAAAATTATAAGAAATTCACTTGTTGGTTATATCTTCCACACCTAAAATAGAGAGTCATATAATCCACTACCTGCACTCCCTCCACCCCTGTTGAAGAGAAACAATAGCGTCTCTGTCCTGTTTGAACTCCATGAGTGTATTCTTTCGCCAGATGCCCAAGAAAGCACAGAGGAGACTCTGGACATGCATCCAGTTAGATAAGGCTGGCTTGTAAAAGAAATGTAACTGCATATCTCTTCTCCTTTATTCTGTAGTAATTTTGTTAATTCTGTTTCCAGTGATGTTATATTAGTTATTATATGGAAACATACAGGAAGGATTTTACAATCACTTTTTTGCTTCTTCTCTACTTTTATAAGCAGTAAACATAAATCAATCCATCCTTAAGTATTTCTGTCTCTGACTGAAGAGTGTTATTTAGTCTCCAAGTTAAATATGTTTGTTAGCTGCTTGAATACTCACAGACCTTCAGATGATATGTGATGAAGCCAACATGAATTGCTGTTACAGTGCATATACAATGATTTATAATAGTAATTGGTAGTGGAAGTCAGCACACCACTGTATATTGCCTTTTATTGAACTTTTCATTTTATGTTTGCATAAATATATGCACTTATATAAATGCCATATATTGTTTAGCCTTTTCAAAAAGCCTACATTTGGTCTTATGCAATTTCATGAAGAACAGGTTTCTATTACTTTTTCAGATGTTATTAGACAACAGGTTTTCTTTGACTGGTAGTTTAGTCATATAACTCAGGTACGCACCCTGACTTATATGTTAAGTACATTCCCATCCGTGGACACGAATTCAGTTCTAAATGTTAATATCTACCATACCTACAGTGTCTCTAATATTGTAGACATTTTCAGAACAGAATAATAGCTAGAGATCATCTGAGAAATTTACCTATGCTGAAACCATGTAAAGCCAAGCTGATAGTTGCCACTCTTGCTCACCAGAGGAATGGCATGATATGTAAAGGAAGCACATGGTCCTGGGGTTACGGATCAGTATTTCTTCTTTATGCCAATATACTTTATTCTTCTTCACCTTCCACTCTACTACAGCTGAAGTGGTAAATTCGGGTCCCTAAAAATATAGTCGTGCAGCTTCTCCCCTGTTCCTCCTCTGAAGGCTTACAGGATTGAATCTGAAAGAGAATTGCAGAGAAACTGAGCATTTTATAATGACTTTTAAAAGGCAAAGTTTAGAGTTCACTGATTTCTTCTGTACCATAAAGGTTTGAAAATTTATACCATTGCATAATTTATTAAGTGCCATTACAAAAACGCCAAAAAACCCAAACATCTTGAAATTAAAAAGTTAAATTTATTTACTGGTCATGTAGTTAACTTCTCCAGAACAATCCACTTTTCTTGTTCCTTCAGCAGAGCACAAGATATACTTGCAGAAATTATCTGAAAAGCTGTATTTGTTTAATATATTTTATAGATTATCTCAAACTAGAGGCATTTTTAAAAAAAGAGAGAAAGAAAAGTCCAAAATTCAAAGCTCTGCAGTTATATATTTTCTAAGAAATTTTGTTTGGTTTTTGTATGTGTGTGTATGTTTGTGTGACAATTACTCATTTTCCTAATAAGAGGAATAATTTCCTTTGATTACATTCACAGTGAATAGAGTGACATTTTTGCTTAGTCCCAAAGAACAAAATGCTCATTTGAGGTCTAAGTCTTTCTCAGTGTTAATAAGAACTTAACCTTTAGTGAACACTTGTTCACTTCTTATACATGCAACAACAGTTTTGGAAAAAAAGAAAATCGACCTACAATAGAACAAAATAAAATGCCATAGTTATGCTATTTTCCTTGTGTTTTCTCTTAATTACTGTACAAAAATATCTGCTTTATCACAATGCCATGAAGTATGTATTATTTTATGTGATTCAGTAGTTTTCTTACTTATGTTAAAAGATACATGTTAGATGTTGATATTATTGAGTTAGATATCTTTATCAGTGATGTTTCTAATGCTTAATTATTCAAGTTGCAATATGTTAAAAAAAATATAGGACCTTCAAAAAGAAGAGTAGCCAAAGCTCATATCTTGGTTGGTTTTTTGTTGCTTTTGTTACTTTTAAGGGAGAAAATGAAGTATTTGGTTGGGTGAAAATTAAAATTATTAGTTACTTCTTTGAATCTTATTTTGTAAAAACTGAAAAAGTGTTAAAAGCAAGTATAAAGATGTTCAAATTATTTGCCTTTTTTGTCATCATCTCTCTACAGTTTAAGGTAATCTTTTTGCATTGCTGTAGATTGAAAACAAAGGAATTGTGTGAAAAGATATCTGCTGTAAACTCATACCTCATGGGAAGACTTTTATATTTCAGAGTTAATCATAGTACACAAAACACTGTGCATGAAAGACAATTTTAGAAATATATGTACACTCATGCTTTGAAAAAATTCTCCATTTTGATTCTGAAAGAGTTGCAAGTGGATTAACTAAGTATAGAAGTATATAGCACTCCAAACAGACTAATGTTGTCTGAAAAGGATTAATAGACATGTCTTTCATTGCAACATATTCCCTCATACTCTGTTGCAGAAAGCCAAATTTTACAATATTTTCCTCTGGCTCAGGGATATTTTTTTCTAGTTTGGTTCAGCTTGATTATTTCTCTGAAATATTTCACTGCAGTTACCAAAATGCAAGCCTTTCTGAGTCGTGTGCTCCAGAAGGAAAGCTGGAATGTGTCAGTATCCTGATAAAGTTTAATTATTTACACAGTTGAAGTAATAGTTGATATGTATCATTTACATTATGTTATTTGCACTTCTAAATAGGTAGTAATATTTAATTTGCAAACATGACACACAAACCCTCCTCATCTATATAAATGATACCTGGAAGTAAAGCAGAGCATACTGTGAAGAACATATTGCAGTCTAAAGGCTTCAGATATTAGTATTCATTGAGCACATATACACAAAGTCCTTGACTGTGAAATATTTAGAAGGCTTTATTAACAGCCACAGTTGAATACAGTAACTACCATCATGTCAGCACTATGAATTGAGATGTTAATAGCTCTTTTGTTTACCCTCCAACCATCTGGAATATCTAGCAGATTCAGGCACTCAAAACAAGGAAGCAGCATGCTCCGGAGCTACTGTCCCTTTCAGCTGGACAAATTTTTGAACACAGCTATTAGCCTGAATGTTCTCCATATGGAGTGGCACAGTCCACCTAGAACATATAAATTATTTAGGAAATTCATCCTTTCTCATTAGTTCTACATTAAAAAGTAGTTCATTTAGATAATTAAATTGCACATAACATTAACATTGTAAAGTATGTTGGAGATGACTGCATTGAATTAATCGGTCTATTTTACTTGGCACTCAGAAATGCAACACTATTAGCACATGCCATTCTGTAGATATTGTAGCAAATTATAAGTTGGAAATGAGACAGTAAAAGCGAACATGCAGGAAGATTTAAAAAAGCATTTGAGAACCATATTTTAAGAACTTCTTGTAGGTAATTTGTTAATTGTATTTGGTTTGATTAGCAGAAACATATATTGCCTTCTTTGGAGCAGTTGTAAATTTTAAAGGAGTTGCATTTTTTAATCCTAGATCACAATACAAATGGAAATATAACTCTCATACAACTACTAAAACAAATTTATAAGAAATATATAGTGAAGAAACCTAAAAACACAGATGATATATGATCAGTGGTGATTTACAGCAAACATTTTTTTAACTTCCTTCGTATAATCTGGATGAGAACAAGTTTGGAAAGCTCAGCTATTGATTACCTAACAGTATAGAGAAAACATTTGTATTGAACATCTAACTATTTTTTGTGGAAGTATCATCCCCTTGTTCAAATAGGTTAATGAAAATGATCACATTATGGCACAAATGGAATGAATTAACTGATGATATCACTTGAACATTGTAATGTTAATAAAATAGAAGGACAAATAGCAAACTTTAATTATATTGATTTACATGAACATTATTCCTCTTTGACTTGACCAAAACAAGACAAAAATTGCAAGTAGATTCCATCTGCATATGTACTGGGTAATTATAGGACATCATTATGCTCTCTAATTCCTTTTCGCTTTTTATATTCTTAAAACTTTATATCAAACTAGTCTGCTAAAGTCTAAAATTGTTCTGAAACTCTTCAGCAAGGTGCATAGGACATTACAGTGTGGTAAAAAAATTAACAGAAGAGTTGTCTCAAATAATTGATTCTACTTGAAGTAAACTAAAGAAAAATCAAGAGTTGAATGAATTTCAAAAAATTTCTGATGCTTAGGTAACAGAAGCATGACATGGACAAGATAACCTGAGGTCTTGCTTCAAACAGAAGGCTGGGAAAGAAAGTCCCCCAAGGTCCCTTCAAAACTGAATTTTTCTATAATTTTCTGAAAGCAGCTTGTTTTAAACCTATCTGTATGTTTCCTAGTATATTTATGCATAGGAACCAAACTCTACATGCTCTCCTTTTCTTCCTTGATATCTTGGTTTCTAATACTACTTTGTATTTTGTTTCTGGCAACTAAGAATGGCTCCCACTTCCACTTTCAATTTTAATTCATAGAGGAATGGTGTGTGAATCTCCAAAAGATTTTTGTGAGAAAGTCACCTATTCATGTAGTTCAAAAGTAAAACAAGGGCAGAACTATGTTGCAATCCATTCTGTCATTTCCTTATGCAGATAACCTGTAATCATTTAGCCACCCTCGTAATGTTTCATTTTCTATTTTTTAGTTATACTTTGTGGGTTTTTTCTGGTTTTGATGGTACATAGTAAATGTAAAATACTATTTTAAGTACAGAGAAAACTGATTTTGTACAGAATATATAAAACAACATTTAACATATTTTGTTTACATGTATAGCTATTTATTCAGTTGTGATGTATTTTATTAGTTTCAGAATTAAGAAAAAGTCTTTCAAGACTTTTCAAAGCGTTGCATAACTGTAACCAACAGAATTATGAAGACAGCAATAGGTAATTTGACATAAATATATAACATAATTTATAAAATATAAATAACTCATACTGGAGTAAATGTTCAATTTTTTTGTACTATAACATTGTACAGATTTTTATTTATAGCTATCATTTACAAGCTTTCAAAAAAGGAAATTAAAATCTCCCTTAGTTTTAATCAATCTTTGTCAAATAAAGCAGTGAGTTAACTCAATTTTTGTCCCAAAAGCATTTTCTGATTTTTCATACATGCCTCTGGATATTTAATTCTAAAAGTTATATTGCTCTACATTAAGCTCTAAGACAACACATGTACTCATATATTCACCATACACAGTACATAAAAAATGAGTATAGATATGGAGATTATCACTGGTGACAGAACACTTTCTTGCATCTCAGATGAGAGATATACAGGAAGAAGGAATTTAGGGAGAGATGGATCTAATATGGGTAGATAATTTTAAAATTTTTTCAAGTGGTATAGAAGTCACAGGTTGTTTCTTTTTGCATTTTCTGATTCATAAAAGACAAGTTCCTTACATTGCATTGACTTTCGAAAACTTTCACATACAAGGGTAACTGTTTTTTCAAATTCTGTTTTTCTCTTTCTACATGTATGAATGAAGAGGATGAATCTGGTCTTTTAGCAAATGATGCATACTTTTTGGGAATAAATAATATGTAAGCAGATATTCTCTTTGGATTTTTGTCATCTTTAAATCGATGCTTTAGGGTTTTTTTATATATCATTTTCTTAGATCTTTCAGCAACTGTATCTGAAGTAAACAATTGGTATCTGACTTATAATTATGTATTATGCCAAATAAAACCAGAATAACCATTCTGTCAGAGTGACTCATAGAGGGGTATGGAAAATTTTAATAATACAATTCCCTCTATACACGTCAAAGTAGCATATGTTTTGTTTTCAACAGCTGGAAATATAGCTGAGAATATTTTTATTCAAATAATCATCTGTCACAATGTTCTGTTCAAAATCTACTATCTTGATGAATAAGATAAAACATAGATTCAATGTCCACATCATGAAGATGCACTAAAAATGTATTTTAGCATTCTACTTCTGCTGCCAAATGAACATGAAAACTCATTAGTTTTGCTGTGTGGCTTGTATTTTGTCAGGAGACTGCTTAAAAAATGTAGTCTCAACATTCATAAACATTCCTGATTTCTGGACTTATAAAGGGATTCATCTGATACGGTAGATATTTACATATGGGAAAATTCCCAGGATCACCTCTATAATTCCTGGGCAGGAGAAAAAAGTAGTCTTCACTTGATAAAAGTATATGTATTCTGTGCTAGGGAATCCACCCTAGAAATGCCCATATTTCTCCACTGACAAGAAAGGTTAGATGAAAAAGGTAGCAGTTCATACATATATTGGAAATCCCAAGTTAAATGAGTTTAAACCATCAGGCTTTTTTCCTAAATTACAGAAACCATTTCTTTAACCTTTTAAATCTTTACATAGTTTGTATATCCTTATGCAAAATATGAAACCAATTTAACAGAGTAGAAATGTCTTACATTAACTAAGAACAATATGGAGGTGGATCTTTTGAGTATATTATTGGCAGACTGGTGTGTGCTTTTGGGAAGATATAACATTTTTCTCAACATAATGTAGGGTATGACAAACTACTTTAGTCTTCAATCAGAATTACAAATAAGAAGAGACAGCTGAACACATGAGATACTTTGCTAACATACTCTGAAACTTACTGAATTTGAAACTACTCAAGACCCAAAAGAAAAGGAGAAGTTGTCACAGGGAAGGGACAGTGTGAGAGAGGTGTGTGTGAATGCCTGTGTATGTCCATGTACAGAATACATTATGTAGACAACCTAGACTGTACTTATATAGCCATTTCTTCCATATTTTGCCTTATTTTATCCTTTTCTTTTCTGCATGATTATGCAAATTTTTATTTATTCACACTAGTTTATTTCCCTTTTCATTGTTTAAAATTCTCCGCCCTCTATTTTGAAGCAGGCAAGTTAGTAGTTTATTGCACTTGTATACTTTCGATGCATTTGGATTATTTGGTCTTATGCTTCTTCTTCAAATATTGTTTATGTAAGACAGAGCTCTCTAAATATTTTTTACCTTACATTTAATTTCCTTATGACTTCTGTTGCTATTTCTTGAGTTTAGTTATGACTGTGTCTTTAAGATCAATGTTTTTTGTTTTCAAATATTCCTTCTCCTCATTTTAAGGTTCATAAATTTGACAATTGCTCTTATTGAAGTCGCCTTCTGTCTTCAAATTTTCCACTAACTCATTTCTGCTAGCAATAAAAAAGAAAAATAAAAAGAGAGAGAGAGAGAGAAGAGGGTAGTTTATTTCTTTTGTTTTTCTTATCCATCAAATATTTTTCTAATTTTTGTAAACCATAACAGGTGCTCCTTGATATGTCCTTAATACATGTTTGAAATATCTAGGTCAAATTACTTATATATTCCTGCTGTTGGAAGTGATAGAATTTGATTGTTCCTAGACTTCACTGTTTTAGTCAACTTGTACATAAACCATTGTGACAACTAAATTGCTATTACCACAAGTACCATTCAACACTGCAGCTATATTAAACTTTCTGTAAATATGTCCTTCTTTCTATGACTGGGCAAAGCCTTAAATTTCTCACGTTTTGGTCCGTCTGTTATGTTTATGTAAGTTCAGTGAACTTAATGAGAAACCTGAAAGAGGAAAACTCTCAGGATTACTATCTGGAAATAAATTAATGTTTTCTGTAAGAAGTGTAAAACCTCTGTGAAACCTACACGTTTTGGACAAGTTTGTATACTTTTCAGGACTGGGACTGTGAAACGCAAGGGCTTGTAGAAATGAAACTCCTACAAAGAAGTAAATACCAGAAACGTGACAATTATGTTTCCAATATGCGTCCACACATGAATCATTTATGAAGTCTAAAAAACAATATAATCTCTTGAAGTGATTTGACAGAATTTGATAACCATAATTGTTGTGATGTAAGAGTCAGTTTTTAAATTTGTTCCATATTCAAGAAAGTACTAAATGTTCAATTTGTCTGTACAGACTGAAAGTTTCTTGAAGTTGACACTTTAAATGTTGCATATATTATAAACATAAACTAGGGATAGTGCTTCTATCTCATGTGATGCAAATAAAAAATGTGCTATTTGCAGTCAGTTCCTTATTGTTCAATCTTGTGTTATAACTAAAAAAAGAAAGTTCTTGCAAATTGTAAATGGTGGGATTTATTGGGTAGAATTATTTCTTATGTCTCACAATTGATAGTATTCTTACTGAGATATTATTGATACTATTTTTACTGAAGCAGTATGTTAAGAGAAAATTATTAAAACTGAGTAATAATCTGAGTTAGAGAAAAAATATTTCTACTGAAGAATTACTTTTGAAGACCTTTGAGTTCAAAAGAAGGAATCTGTCTGCCAACCACTTCATAATGAATTGGGAAGGTACTGAAGAAAGGGTTTAAGGGTAATAAGGAGGAAATAGTGGACAAATTGGAGATATTGACTATTGACAGGAAGACTTGTCACAGGTTTTTTAAATGAACACAAAAAATTGTGAAGAATTTACAGAAGTGGACATTGTAAAAGTTTCATACAGATTTTAGTCTGAAAGCCATATTGAGTTCTGCATGGAAAATGGATCAGAAGTAAGGTACACAGAAATCAAATATCTTTTATTTTTAGTATACTAGATCACTGCTGAAAGTACAGTAAAGGTATGATACATCTAATCCTAAAGTAAGAGTATGAAATAGTTCAAATTAATTGTACTTGAAGAATTTTTCTCTGTTAAATATGAAAGGATTGTAGAACATCCAACTCACATGTTGTAATTATACATGATTCAAGTTGTGTAGATATCTCCCATTGCCACTGACTGCTGCTCAAATGCTGTGTTTGAGAATCCCATGAAAAATAGTTATATATTTACTTTTCCTTCTACTAAATTGAAACTGGTTTCAATTTGGCTTAGTTGTTAATAGTTGGCATGTACTTGCCCTTTGTCTTTGTTTCACTCAGAATTGACTTTTTCCATATTGAAACCTATAGTTTAATCTATTTTTTTAAGATCTGTACGAATTTAATCTTGTGAAACCTGCTTAAGTATACCTACTTTTACATAAAGAAGTCTAACATTCATGTTCCTGACACCTGTTAATCATGTACCATCTTTTAAACTCTTTGGCACTTACTTAGTGGAAGTAGGATGAACAATCTACATAAAGTCCTCANGGGGAGGGGAGGGGAGGAAAATGGAAAATGAGAAAAGAAAAAGAAGAAAGGAGGAAGGAAAAATGGTGTATTTCAACACATTTACCTGCATGTATATGAGAAAATGGACATGTACTTAAGCTTTCTATTTAATGCCTTTCAAACTTATGACAGAAGTAGAATATTGTGACTAAATAATAATAGACTAATTCTTCTGTGTTTGACAGAAATATTCACTGAGAACTTCAAACTGATGAAATTATCTAGGCAGTCTATGAAAAAGCTGTTCCTACATAGTCATCTACAGAATTTACTACTTGTGTTTCACCGTGAAAGCAAAGAAAGATACAGCAGTAAGATGATCCACAGAGAATCACTGCAATAAATATCTGCTTGTACTGGACATTTGTAATGCCCAAGAGTCATGGTTCTGTCCCTTACTTGTAAAATGTTGACCTATTTTTTTAAGAAATACCTTTCCATACATTTTAACCTCCACCTTACAAAACCCCCCAAATATTCAATTGACAGGTTTTTGCTTCCATTTTGTGATATTAGATATTAAAAAAAAAAAAAAAAGAAAATAACAGGAAGATATTTCATTCTTGACCAGAGCTGGGTTCATATAATCTGTTCGCCATTTTTTAAGGTTTTGTACTGACTGTCTAACTCAGAAATACAACATATCTTTGTAGATGGGAAAACCTACAGAAAATCTTGATTTCTTCAACTGTAAAAAATCTCTAAGTGACAAATCCTTTTCAAAGGAAAGTAGAGTTGAAAAATCGTTTTTTACATTCTGGATCTGGTATTGTTCTGAACTGCATGTTTGCAATTTTATTATTCATGTGGATATTTCATTGAGCAAGAAGATGAAACACTAGATTAACACAGCAGTGAGAGGCATCATACACCCTGAGAGAATTACTATATTACTGTCATGAGGAAAAGGTGACCAAGCTACTTCAGATATATTAGTCTAAGCTGCTGGCTTATTTAGAATACTACTGTGTTGTGGTTTTAGTAGAGGGGAGGGGGCCATAAAGATGGCTCCTGTGAGAAGTTTCTGGAATTCTTCACCATTTCCAGCAGAGCCAATCTCTGATGGCTCTAAAGATGATGGACATGCCACTGGCCATGTTTGGGCCAGTGAGAAAGGTTGGTTATGCCTCTGTGATGACATATTTAAGGAAAAATCAAAACAAAATGTACACGCAGCTGCTTGTAGTTAGAGAAGGAGGAGGATGTGAGAACATGTGAGGGAAAACAACATGGAGACACCAAGGTCAGTGGAGAAGGAGGGAGAGGAGGGGCCCCAGGCTCTGGAGCTGAGATTCCTCTGCAGGCCGTGGTGAGCCCATGGTGAGGCGGGGTGTCCCCCCTGCAGTCCATGGGGTCCATGAGGGATGCAGAGCCACCTGCAGTCTGTGGGTGAGGTGCCAACATTGGAGCAGGGAGATGTCGGAAGCCGCAGCAGCCATGNGAGGGACCCCACGGCAAAAGCAGAGGAAAAAACTCCTCTCCCTAAGCAGGGGAAGAAGATCTTGGAAATGGACTGACCTGAACCCCCACACCCTGCCCCCCTTGCACTGTTTGGTGGGAGGGAGGGAGGGGTGGAGAGTGAAAAGAAGGGTGTCTTTTAAAGGTTTAGTTTATTTCTCATATCTTCATTCTAACTCTGGTAGTAATAAATGTCACTTTGCAACTTTAAGCTGAGCCTGGTTTGTCCTTGGAGCGTTTTCTCTTTGGTTCCTTATCTCAACTCATAGACCTCTGAGTTAATTCCCTTGGGTTTTTTTGTCCCCCCTCTCCTTCCCTCCTCTGCCCAGCTGTGGCAGGGGAGGGAACGAGTGAGTGGCTGCCGTGGGTGCCTGGCACTTAGCCAGGATCAAAACCACGACATACTATTAGCAACAAGTAAATGCTATGCCAATTAAGTTGAGAGCTGTGTGGCATTATGTAGAAATTATTTTTTTTTAAAAAAAGGAAAATAAAAGATATAAAATACTCTGAATAAAGACATATGATATTGCATTTTAGTGAATGAGAGGGTTTTGTTAGCGACATTCTAGAATAACCTAACAGAAACTGTGAATTACATAATTAATCTTTAAGTTAAACAACCTGTATCTTCATTATAGTATAATGGATGAAGAGATACTCTTGCAATTTTTAAAATAATACTTTCTACATAGAATTAGAAAATACCTTTCATTTAAATTATTTACATATAAACCAAAATGCTTTGAGACCATCCAAACAAAACAGCTAACTTCCCTATTCTAAGTGGCTCTTATTCCTTTTAAAATAGCGTGAAATCTATACAAAGTAAGAAGGAAATGCCTACATTCATTTTTGAGAGAGAAATGTCAACACTAAAAAGAACCTGCAGGTTGTGATTCAGGCTTTCTTGCTACTTCTTTTCGGTTTTTTCCCATGACTGGGAAAAGACCCAGGAGCTGTTTGTCATGTTAAGCTCTAGTACTCTTTCTGGCACTGTTTGGAACTGGCAAAAAGATTCTGGACAGAGAAGACTTCACTTCGAGAACTGAGTTATAGAAACATAGATGTCAGAAATTAACTTCAAAATCAGCAAATAAAACAATATCCATAAGCTTCACTTGTTAAGGGATTTTTTTTCTAGTTAATGTCTACTAATTTTAAATTTTACATAATATTATTGTTTCTATTTTGCTTATAGTGTTTCTCCCTAGAAATAAAATATTTATACCATCATACAAAAATTATAATCCTTTTTCTAGACTTTTTTTTTCCTACAGAAAAGTATTTCTGGGTGCTTTTAATCACAAGATTAAACTGTTTGCATTTTATATGTAATAAAAATTACCCTTTAAGCGTATGTGACACATAGACCCTCCTGTCATTAATGGTAAACCAGGTTTTTATCTCTCAATGGGAAAAATAAAAAAGAAGAGCCAACCAATACAGCTGTAATAAACATAAGTATCATATTTTGTACATCGGTTTCGGTCTGCCTGAAAGATGGGGTTCATATTTGTAGAGGAATAAAGATATTTAACTATTCTATCCTGAAAGCAAGACAGAAAATGCAGAGCATCCTGAAACACTAATGGAATAGGTTTACAGATAGTAGTGTCATACATTTTAACATTCATATCACAACATTAGTGAATTGTGATACACAGAACTTTCTGGTATCTACTTATGGGTAACTAATTTACAGTCAGGCTGAAGTTTTTACTTTAGCCATAGTTTACCTTATTGTTTTCTTAAAAATGTATATATGGATCAAAGGGTACATGATGAAGAAATACCTTTTCAATAAGTGCACAAAGCAAAAATGTGAATATTAATGAATTAAAATTATCCAGAAAATGTCTGACTGTCTTAAATTAGAAGGGATTATATTAATAGGGTGTAACTAGGTTAGATTAAATGCCTAGCTTTTTAGTGGTAAACCTGGGTATAATATTTTCTACCCCTCTGCAAAGCAGATGATGTAATTCTATCAAGCAAATTCTTAAATGAAAATAAATATTGTAATGCCAGGTAGACATTAGTCAAGTATTCAGACACCTTCTTAATGGGCTATGCTAAATGAAGTGGCCTGTTTATACCAAAGCATGTTTTTCAAGGCTTGCAAACTTACCACAGTACTTAACATAATTATTCACATAGAACCTTCGTTGAATTAATATAAAATATAAACTATGAACAAAGAAGGGTATGAGATTTGGTCCCTAGTTTAATTGCATGTACTGTTTTCCAACCAATATCGGCTGCTATGATGTATTTACAATATTTTTACTATGAATAATATTCTTTGTTTGATATCTATTTCTTCTCTTTCATAGTCAACATATCACCTATTACAGGAAAGGACAATTGTTCTGTAATATAAACCAGCAGGCTATAACTAATGACAAATATGTTGTTCTGTAAGGAAAGCATTGACTACAGTACCTTCTATTATTTTAAGTGTCATTTTCATGGCATATTCAGAGAATTAGGAAACTGCAATGACAGTTTTGCAGCTTTGAAACTTTTTTACTCCATTTTTATTCCATTTATGAAATAGTTTTGTGTACTGTGATTTTCTCTGGAAGCAAACAATATATTAGGAAGCTGATAAGATGCTGTATAGTTAGACTGTGTTTCAACTGCTGTTTTCAGAATGAGTCTGGTTAGCTACAGCATTCTGAGAACATTGTTTTCTTCCTGGGGAGCAACCATCTACAGGAGCTATGACTCTCAGACACTACATGGCTATATTACTGTGAGTTTTGCTTTATTTCTCTCCTCCTGGAAATATCTGAGGGTTATTGATGTCCATTACTGTCTTGTTTCTTGACTATGTTTTTTCTGAAAAGGCCAGCATGACTGTGATATCTGACTTTTTCAGAGGAGGAATAGCTGAGAATCTTGAGAAAAAATTAAAATTAGCTCTAGTTCAGAATGAAGCACATAATTAACTTCATTATGTGTTATCTTAAATATTTTCTTATGCCTTTAGTTATTGCTGATATTACTGCATTTTAAGAAGGTACCACTAGGACATCACATACTGGCAACAGACCAACAAAGACTTTCTCATAGCCCATGAAACTCCCTCAAAAAGTAGTGGAGAAGGTACTTTGGCTGTAAAACCGTCCTAAACCCTGAATAGCTTTAGCTGCATTTCTATCAGTATCTATCCTAAATTTACATTTTCATTAGTTGCAATTATTTCAGTGACAGTGTAGTCTTAAATTAGTGTTTAACTACTTCTTGAGCTGCTGAAATTTTCATGCATATTTTCATCACTGTGTTCTAAAATTAGGTGTATTCCTACCATAAGACTTATATTTTCGTTCATGGTACTTGGTTTTGGCTTGGTCAAGTGTACCTCTTGTGCCATTTTAAGAGCTGTTTTCCTCACTTTTGAATACATTATTTTGAATATTTAATTGTCTCCATGTTGTCCGTGAGAATCTAATGTGTGACGAACTCAGAGCTGAAAGTTCCACTAATAGACATGTCCTAGGGTGATTTTTATGCTCTGGTTTTTGGGGTTTTTTTTTCTTTCTTTCTTTTTCCTATTGTCTGCTTAAGCCCGGGAATGGTTTCTGTAACCTTGAGCTCGCAGAGAGAAAACCTGGCATGGTTTGTTTTTATCTCTTT
>VYZT01011875.1:0-31211 GCA_013400735.1 Pomatostomus ruficeps
TGGGAACCGCACCGGGAGCGGCACGGGTAGCCGCCGGGAAGCGCCCCGGTCGCCGTCCCGGGATCTGCGCCGGGCACCGCCGTACAGCCGGTGGCACCGGGAGCCGCACCGGGAGCCGCACCGACCGCCCCTGCGCCTTGCCGGGCGCCGCGCCGGGAGCTGCCGGGAGGCGCCGGGAGCCGCATCGAGCATGTGCAGCCCCGGGAGGAGCCGCTGGGAAACGTAGTCCTGGAGGAGATATCCTCCCCCAGCGAAATGCGCCAGCCCGGAGCGGGGTTGTTGTCTGCCCGGAGGCTCCCTGGGGGTCGGGGGTCTCTGTCCCTCCTCCACACGAGGGCACGGTAGGGATGGCCATCACGGCAGCCCTGGAGGCTGGAAAGGAGCACCCCAACCCCCCGTTTTCCCGGGCTGAGATGCAGCTGCAGCCCCCTGCAAAAAAAAGGAGGCTTGTAAGCAAACACCCCGTGGCGTTGCTCCTTGGAGAGAGGGGCATGGGAATGTGTCCTGTGCCCCAAGGATACCCTGTCTTCCCTTGCAGTCCCTAGGGCAGATCAGACTTAGAGAGCTATGGTTTTTCAGCTTGGAGAAGAGAAGGTTCTGAGGAGACCTTAAGCAGCTTTCCAGTAGCAGAAGGACTACAAGAGAGCTGGAGAGGGACTGTTTACAAGGGTGTGTAGTGATAGGATGAGGAGGAATGACTTCAAACTGTCAGAGAGCAGGTTTAGGTTAGACATTAGTCATAGAATCACAGCATATCCTGAGCTGGAAGGTACCCACTAGGATCATCAAAGTCCAACTCCTGGACTTGCACAGGACATCCCCAATAATCCCACCATGTGCCTGAGAGCTTTGTCACTTCTTGAACTCTGTCAGTCTTGGTGCTGTGATCACTTCTCTGGGGGGCCTCTTTCAGTGCCCAACCACCCTCTGGGTGAAAAACCTTTTCCGAATATTCAACCTAAACCTTCCCTGACGCCATTCCCTTGAGTCCTGTCTCTGGTCACTGGAGAGAAGAGATCAGTGTCTGCCCTTCTGCTTCCTCTAGTGAGGAAGTTGTAGACAGTGATGAGGTCTCCCCTCAGTCTCCTCTTCTCCAGGGTGAATAAACCAAGTGACCTCAGCTGCTTCTCATACGGCCTTTCCCATTTTAGGAAGAAATTCTTTACTGTGAGGGTGGTGAGGCACTGGCACAGGTTGCTCAGGGAAGTTGTCGATGCTCCATCCCTGGAAATGTTCAAAGCCAGGTTGGATGGGACTCTCAACAACCTGGTCTAGTGGAAGGTGTCCCTGTCCTTGGCAGGGGGCTTGGAACCAAATGATCTTTAAGATCCTTTCCAAACCAAATCATTCAGACTTCATGACTCCATGACATGGCTGCCGAACCCAGCCCTGGCTTCACGTTTGAGCCAGCAACCATCCCCACTGCTTGCTGCCCCAAAGCCAGGAGTGTGGGGTTCCCCCCTGCCGGGATGCCTGGATCCTGGCCCCAGCAGGCCTATCCCCTGCCTCAAGTGTCTGGCAATCCAACAACACCCCCAGGCTTTTGCCCCAGGTGGTGCCTCTGGGGACTCCACCAGGAAGTGACACTTTCCATTTTGCATGACACCCGTCTGAGAAGCTGGGCTGGGAAAGGGTTGCCACTGCCCCTGTGGGCTGCAGAGCAGGAGACTAAGGAAGGGATGGAAGAGGGTGTCACGTATGCTGACTTGCGCTTTCCCCCCACACCAGGTAATGGCCCCCCAACTCACTCAGTGGGTTCCCTGCCCTCCTGCAGCCCCTTGCCCTGCCCAGAAATGTCCTCCCAGACCTGCTCTCCCCACTCTCTCTTTTTGTGTGTCCTCTCGCAAACAGCTCTTTTACAGCTCTGTTGGAGACTGCCTACTCTCAGGGTGGGGGCAGAAGGGACTCAAGGGCAGGGAATGTCCGCTGCAGCCCCATGCCACAGCACACACACAAATTCCTCTCTCTGCTCTCCCTGTCAAGTGTGCAGGGAGATAATTTCTAGGACAGTCAAGCTGCTGCAAATGGGCTCTCCCCCACTTTTCCCAGGCTCCCCACTGCCTCCTGACATCCTGCCTGGAATTCACAGACATTTCCTACCTTAAGGTTCTCCTCTGCTCCCTCCAAGTCCCCTCTGGTCTATGTTAACTCCTTTTCTCAGCTCCTCAGCAGCGAGTGCGCCTGCCCTGGTGCTGGGCAGCCTTCAGTCTGGGTCTCCTCTCCCTGATGCTCCTGCTGGCACAAATCATCCTCATCAGCCTGAGTTTCCACTGTAAGTACCGGCCATCCAGGGCCTGGGTCTCTACAGAGGGGATCCTGGGGTCAGGTCTGGCATTGTAGCACTTGTGTACTAACAGACAGAGCTACAGCTTCCCCATGGGAGCTGAGCCCTCCTGCTTGGGGCTGAGGGCATTGAGGGTTCTGGGGCAAGCAGGAAAATTGGTGAGGCAAGACACCACCTACGTGGTTGGAAAAGGAAGCTGGGGCGACAGCGTGGGCTTGGGGAAAGCCACTCTATCACATGGCAATGAAAGGAAGGCAGGAGGGGAAGCTGATACTGAAACCAAAAGACAGCAGCACATTCCCTGAAAGCCTGTTGTGTGGAGGGCTCCCAAGCACAGCAAAAGCTGGGATGGTACCTGCTTTAGGTACACTGATGGGTTCAGTGTACCTAAAGCAGGGAACACCTCACCCACAACCATGAGGCTGTCCTGTGGGAAAGGACACTGGGTGCTGCTGGGAGCAGGAGCCCAGATTTGCTGAGAAACACCTGTGCTTTTCTGCTGTAGATTTAGTACAACAACAAGCAAGCTGCACCCTCTGGAGCATAGAGGAGAGCTCCAGTTATGGGAAACAGACACTGCAAGGTAAGACAGCCTGGTGCACTCTTCCATAAGGTTTGGAGAAGGCCTAACTGCTTCTTTCAAGCAGCAGTATCAGTCCGTACTCCAAGGATTCCTTCACCTCTGCTGCCTGTCCCCTGGCTTATGGCATGGAGAGCTGCCCCAGCACAGCTGAACAGGCTGAACTGCTGGGACCCCTTTAGAAGAGATGACCCCAAATGGCTCAGTGTTACCTGGGCACGCCACCAGCACCAGGCTCATGGATGCCACCAGCAACCCTGTGCCAGATGGCATCAGTTTCTGGTGCAGCTGAAACCTTGACTGAGTTCCCGGCGCTTTGGAAATTGTGTTTGTTTCACTTCCCCAAAGCTGCAGCTCCCCTGCCCAATGTCAGCATGTTCCTGTAACTAGCCCCTCTTCCCAGGGCTCTGGGAATGGAAGGTTGGAGCTGGGCTCCCAAGTAAGGGCAAGTGCAGAGTGGTCTCTGTGGGTCAGATACATGAACACACTGGATTGATTGGTGCCCTGACTGACCACTGTCACTCTCCTGTCCCTTAGGCTGGGGGCTGGTGGCAGCCCCTGCCAGTTGCCCCATCCCAGCTTCTGTGTTTCTGGTGTGCAGAGCGATGCCAGTTTTGCCCGGTCGGCTGGCTCTGGGATGCAGGGCACTGCTACTACTTCTCTTCTGCCAAAAAGAGCTGGGAGCAGAGCAGAGAGGATTGCTGCTCCAGAGGGGCACAGCTGGTCACCATCCAAGCCAACAGCACCCTGGTGAGTGTACCCAGCCTGGCTTGTCCAGCTCCCTGCGAGCATTGGGCTGTCCTGGTGGCCACCTCATGGTTCCTCAGCAGTCCCCTACCCACAGCATTGTCTCAGCTCCCTGGCCCATGTGCCCAAAGACTAGCAAAGCCTCCAGGCAGGGAGCTGGGAATGCTGTGCCCCTACAGCACAGCCCCCATCACTAATCGTGTGGCTGGGCTGGCTGTCCCCCCAGGCAGCTCACATGGGTCCTCTCCCGTGCTAGGCTTTTCTGGTACGCACAGCTAACATGGAGGCCTTCCACGTGGGGCTGAAGCAGGATGCCTTCAGGTTTGACTGGAAGTGGCTGGATGGCACCACACTGGAGGGGTGAGGCTGTCAGCTTATTTCCAATCAGGGATGCTGAGGGTCACTGAGCATCAGGGCTCAGGGAGGTGACAGGGGGACAGGCATGCAGGGATGTGCTCCATATTTTGGCCACCTCTTTTCTTCTCAGAACTGCGTTAGGGCATTTTAGGGAAGGGCCATTTTTAGTAGGGGCCTGACCCTGGTGCCCACACTCTGCCTGGGTGAGGGGCCGCAGGGGATCCCCCAAAAGCAGGTTCCCAGTTTGGTTGGTGCAGTTGGTGCTGAGCCCTGCTAAGATTGACCTGGGGATTCTTTGTGAGTGATGGGGCTGGGGGCATCAGGGCAGGTGGCCTAATTGGGAGGAGGGTGGCAGGAGACTGTGCTCCATGGGGAGGGTGAGTTTGCTCCCACAGCATCCCTGTGCAGTGTCTGATCCTTGGCTGCAAAAACTGCTAATGGAACAGCCTCAGTTCTTCCTGCCCATCTGACCTCAGCCCACTCTCTCTTTTGCAGGATCTTCCCAATCCAGCGCTACACCAGATCTTTCCAGGCCTGTGGCAGGGTGTCAGGCTTGGGACTGTCAGGTGGTGCGTGCACAGAAGCCCTCAGATGGATCTGCAAGCAAAGCGCAGCCACCCTGCAGTGGCTCCAGGCCTCACCTCCTGCCTTCCTCTGGGGAAACACCACCTACAGCTGTGTGAGGCCCTGATGGCCCTGGGGACCCCCAGCCTGTGCCACCAGCCTGTTTCCTGCCTAACCCCAGTGCATGGGCATTCCCAGGCACCACTGCCTCCTGGCTCAGACCTCTTTTCCCCCCAGAACTGTGCACTTTGCCAATAAACTCAGCCAGTAATTGCAGCTGGCTTTGGGGTATGGTAGGATGGAGGTACATCCTCCAGCTCTCAGACTCGGGTGCATCACTGACAAGTGGGAAATAGCATCTGCTGCTCTGTGGCCAGGAGCCAGCATTGAGCCAGCAGCAATCCAAGCATCCCCATGGCCCAATGGCAGCATGAAGCAGCTACTGTGCAGGCTGGCACAGGTCCCATGAAAGCTCTGGGCTTTCTGATCGTGGTGGCTGCCTGGGGTCTTTGCTTCTTGGGCCATGCTGCTGAGAGGTGGCCCTTTGCCTCTGCAGTCCCATAGAGGACTTGGGCTGGGCAGCTGCTTGTTTGCTGGTGCCTGTCCAGTCTGAGGAGGTTCCAGCAAATACCCTAGCTTTGTTTTGAGGCTGGGTGATGTGTGAGAGCCTAAAAGGCCTGCTGGGGCTTGATTTGGAGTTGTTTGGTCCTAGCGGCTGTTCTGGTTTCAGTACAGACCACTGGGTTGTTCCAGCAGCCTGGAGCTCTGGCACAGACATCCCTGGCACTCCCTCCCAGCACATGAAAAACACCAGGCCCCCACAGTCAGTGCACCCTGTCAGCCTGAGCAGGACGGGGTGGTGGAAAGTGATGCATGGGGAAGTGTAGCTCTGCTGTGGCCTGTACCCATGGGTTCAGGCTCTTCACAGCCTGGGGACCTGGATGCAGAGCATGCTGCCCAGGAGGGAGCTCATTCACTGCCCACCCCCAAAAGCAAGAGCATACATAGGAAAAAAGCCATTTCTTGCAAATAAAGCAACTACTTCTGCTTTTCTGCATAAGATGATGTGTCTTCACCCAGTGTGGTCTTAGCCACAGTCTGCCACCTGACCACAATGGAGAAGGACAGGACTGAGTCCCTGGACTGCTGCTGCCCAGCTGCCTGCATGGCCCAGAGTGTTGCCTTCACTGACCTGAAGTTTGCTGAGGCCCCTGCTCGCTGCCCTCACATGCTCTGCAGACCCCAATGAGGATGACATTCACTATGGGAACCTGCTGCTGGGGCTGGAGCTGGCAGTGTCCAGCCTGGATGAGAACCCAGCTGTGTTCACTGCCACAGGGATGCCCCAGCACAGAGTGAGCATGGGGTGATGCCCATGGGCACTCATCTTGTCCTTAGATTGCTGCCCCTCAGAGTGGGTGCCCAACAGACGCAAGTGTCTCTTCATCTTGGTGGAAAAGAAGACCTGATTGAGCAGCTATTATGACTGCACAAGGAAATTCACTCGACTGTTGGTCCAGAGTCCAAGGCCAGCATGGATGGTACAGATCACGAGGGCTATGTCACCCCAGAAGGGTGAGTCTGGGCAGAGACCCATGGAGCCAGCAGCAGCAGCAGTATGTGGGGAGGTGCTGGGGTGGCACTGTGACCCCAGGTTCCCAACCTGGCAGTCCGCAGGGAGGAGCACAGCAGGGCCTGAGGCTCCTGGGCATCAAGAGGATGCTGGGCATGGGGCAGGTGGTCAACAGCTTGTCTCCCCACCAGCATTTTGTGCGAAGCATGTGATTGAAATCATCATGATAAACCCGAGGGGCTGTATGGGAAGTTGTATAACGGGAGAGTTGTTCCATCCTAGCCACCTGCACCCCTCCCCGCTTCGCCAGCCATGGGTAGAGGTGTCTGCATTTTAAAACAAGACTTTTATAGAAAAGAGGCTGTATGTTTGTGTTCCACACTCACGAAACTCATGTTGACATTCCTAGTTCCTGCTCTAACTCCTATGACCCAGGGAAGGTGTTTAGGAATCTTCCCAGCTTATCCAGTCAAGAGACCCTTTGGCAGTCATGCTCCCAATGACAGACTTGCACTGCAGGGACTGAAGCCTCTTCTCAGCTGGCAGCTCCAGTGAGTCCACGGGTGTCCACTTGACTCCCCCACACTCCGCTTACACAGTCAAGCCAGGTTTCCTCGCTGATTCGACCCCACGTTTCCCATGAAAGAGCCTCACATGTCTCATTCCACAAAGGCATTTATTCACGGCACAGTAATACAGAAACAGCTCGAGATGGTTCCTCCGAGGAGGGACCCCCAACAAAGGAACCCCTGGGCTTTTATCCCCTGTCTGCCCTCGCTCAAGCCTCCCTCCTCCTCAGTCCTCCTCTCCTGCTCCCTCTCTGTGTTCATGCACCTTGCTTTCGTCACCCCTCTCCTTTGTTATCCAAAAGGTCAGCAATTCCCGACTCCTGCTGTGTCTCTCAGTGTCCATTTCCCTGTCTGGCACCACCCATCTTCCTGCCCTTTGTTATCCCAAGGGTTGGCAGTTCACAGCCTCTTGCCTCGGGCTCCCACCCAGAGATCAATCTGCACATCCATCTACATGTCTAACTGTAGCCTGCAAGCCCGTTTACCTGGAGCAGAGGTATTCCTCAACGAGGGCACATCTGTGCCAACCTCTGCTGCCTTCCCCTGAGGGTGGTTTGGGAGGAGCCTCTTGCACCTTGTGAAGGTGGGTAAGGTGGTGCCATTGGTGTCCCCTTGAGGACTCTGCTGGTTTTCCTGGAAGCCCCTTGCCTCTGTCACTATTTGCTGCTGGCTCCTGTCCTGCCCTTTCTTATCCATACATCACCTGTCCAGAGCTGAGCTTTGTTCTCCTGCCTTGATACCAGGAAGAAGATGTAGCACACCTCCTGGGCATCTGATGGTCCAGGATGGATGGGGAAAGCCACGCAGCATTTACCAGGGGCAGTGTTGTCCGAACTGCCTGGTTCTGTGGGAACAATGGGCTGTGGATAAGGGGAGAGTAATGGGGGATATTTTTCATGAACTTTGAGGTCTGGGACATGGTTTTCCATGGTCTCCTCACTGGCAAAGCAGAGA
Organism: Pomatostomus ruficeps; assembly: GCA_013400735.1. Lineage (NCBI taxonomy): Eukaryota > Metazoa > Chordata > Aves > Passeriformes > Timaliidae > Pomatostomus > Pomatostomus ruficeps. The sequence continues at coordinate 7,629 of VYZT01011875.1, forward strand.
TATATGAGGTCAGGAGAAGAGGGTGGGTGGAAAACCTGAATGGTGTGAGGGTTGCAGTGGGTGTCAGCAACACCCTTGTTCCCTTGGTAATGTCACTGAAGGGTCCATCCTGGGGTTTATGCTCCTTGGAGCCTTCATTAGTGCACTGAATGATGGGTTGGGAGTGGCCTCAGGCAGCTGGGGGGCAATACCAAACTGGCCAGTAGTGTGTATACTGGAGGGCAGGACTGGGGTACAGAGAGGCCTGGAGAAATGGTTTGATGGGAGCCTGCTGATATTGGAGTGGGTGAAAGTGCAAATCCTGCACCTGGGAAGAAAACAGAAGCCCCACACATCAAGATAGGCAAGTAAGCAGCCATGCTGAACCGGCCTGGAGGACCCATGAACCAGAGGCTGGAGGCGGTCTGCAGCGTGTCCTTGTAGCGGCAACTATGACACTGTGGGCAATGGAGACCGGAGCTCAGGGCTTCAGAAGTAGGGAGCAGGGTCCTCTATGGGCACCAGGGAGACCACATCTGGACTCTCCAGGACAAGACAGACACAGCAAGTCTTTGTTTTGCATGATAGGTGAGACTGTGAGGGACCTTCTGCAATCCTGTCCCAGCCTTGCCATACCATTGGGCTGGCTTCACCAGCCTCCGTCTGTGGAAGATCTCCCAGGAGCTTCCCTCTCAGTTTGAAGCCATTTCCCCATGTCCTTTTATTACAATCCCTTGTGTAAAATGTCTTTTCAGCTTTCTTGTAGTCCCTGTTGTTATTGGAAGGTCATAATAAGTTTTCCCTGGAGCCTTCTCTTCTCCAGGCTGAATAATCTCAAGACTCTCAGCCTTTCCTCATAGGAGAGATGCTCTGTCTGTCTCACCATCTTGGTGGCATCCTCTAGACTCACTCCAACAGGTCCCCGTCCTTCCTGTGCTGGGCCCCCAGGGCTGGATGCAGTGCTCCAGGTGGGTCTCACCAGAACGGGGCAGAGGGGCAGAATCCCTTCCCTCCCCCGCTGCCCACGGGGCTCTGGATGCAGCCCAGGACACATTTGGCTCTCTGGCCTGTGAGTGCCATGGCCGGGGCATGTCCATCCTCTCCCCCACAGCACCCCCAAGTCCTTCTGGACAGGGCTGCACTCGGTCTGTTCATGCCCAGCCTGTGCTGATACCGGGGGGTGCCCTGACCCAGGTGCAGGATCAGCACTTGGCCTTGTTGAACCTCATGATGTTCCCAGGGGCCCACTCCTCCATCTTGTCCAGGTGCTTCTGGATGAAAACCCATCCTTCAGGTGTGTTAAACCACTCCTCAGCTTGGTGTCATCTGCAAACTTGGTGAGGGTGAAGCTGATCCCACTGTTCATGTTGTTGACAAAAGCATTAAATAACATTGGTCCCAAGGTGGATCCCTGAGGGCCAGCATTATCACCAATGTCCACATCAGGACACTGAGCCATTGACCACTATCTTCTGGAAGCAGCTGTCCAACCTTACACCCATTGAATCCATCTCTGTCCAGTTTAGAGTGGGACTGTGTTGAAGGCTTTACAGAAGTCCAGATTGAAGACGTGTAGCCCTTCCCTTGTTGACTGATGCAATTACTCCATTGTTGAAGGCCACTGGGTTGGTTAGGCAGGACTTGTGGTGAAGCCATGCTGGCTGTCTCAAGTCCAGCTTAGCAAAATGGTTCCCAACACATTCCCCTCTCTGCAGAAAACACTGAGTGAGACAGGGAGGGTCAGCGCTGCTTCTGGACTCTCCCCCACACCCCAGCTGTATCCTGGACAGGGATCTCTCATCACCCTCCTTTGGTAGATCAGGTCCCATCACATTTTTAGTGATCTTTCCCCCTCTGGTGGGAGGGGTCTCCCCTTGTCCCCATATTCCCAAGTCTTCCCAAGGTTCCACCTCTCTCCCAGTGTCTTACCAGTGCACCTCCATTTTTTCAGGAGCACCCTCATTTGCAGCTCCACTGCACCCCTTTCTTTCCATGGTCTCAGGATTCCCATATTCACCTCCTGTGGTCTTAGGGCTCTTTACTGCACTTGTTTTCCTCCCATGGTTTCAGGTTTTCCTCATTCACCCACCATGTTTTTAAGGCTCCCCCAAGCTCCCCGATTTCCTATATGGTCTGAGGCCTTCCCAGCAGTTTCTTATGGTGATGGCACCACTGTCAGCACCCTTTCCAGGCAGGACCTGGCCCAAAGCCCTAGGTAGGTGATGGGGGCAGGAGAAAGGGCAGGATGAGAGCTGAGAGGAGGGACAGGCTTTAAATCCACAGGACTCCCCAAAACAGACAGGCGGAGGACATCAATGTGTTATCCCTCAGCTCCAAAAAGATGCAAATGCCCGATCCTGCACCTCTGGAAGCCTTGGGGTAACAAAGAAGGTGGGAGCTGGGCTCTGCACTGGAGACCTGGGTGAGAGCTGCACTGGCCAGGGCACACAGTGACCTGCAGTGGCACAGTACAAAGCAGTATAATACATATATGAATGAGTGTGGGAGAGGGGAATAAGCTCTATTTCCTATAATCCTTGCTTTAAAATAGAGACACCCTTTCCCAGCTGTTTTGCAACTCAATTGAGGCAAAATGTGTGCAGGGGACAGGGTCTCAGTGCACCCCCAGGTCCTGTTCCTGAGTGCAGTGATGGAGGGGGGTGGCGGCAGTCAATCCTTGGCCAGAAAAGGAGGTCGGGTCTCAGATGCACTGCTCAGCTTTGGGGATTTCTCGCAGATCCACTGCATGAGATGCTTGCACGGCATACTCCATACTTCCCCATTAAGTACTGACCAGCAGTCTGAATTATAGTGTTTCCTAGGAAAGAGGGCACATGTCAGAGCAGCAGTGACACCATCCTCACCATGGACACCACTTTCCACAGATCCTAGTGCTGCTGGGGCAGGTAGGACATCCGCCACAGAGACCAGTCTGAGGAAGAGTCACATTCCTCCTCCTGCTCTTCCTCTCTACCACTTGGATATTTGGCACTGCGCCCCAAAGCTTAGCTCTACTCTCACCCTGTCCCTTGGGGCACTGCACATGGGACGATCACCCCCTTTGCTGAGGCGTGTCACAAGGGCAAAATAGCACCTTTCTAGCATGGTAAAAGAGCAAGTGGTTGTGCCAAGGACTCTTGTACTTACAAAGGGTATTTGCTGTCCATCCTTACAGACATCCTTGTCTCATGAAAAGTTGTTCCTCCAATCCAGTATTTTGTACCAGCTGCCTGCACAAAATTCTGGGGGGGAGAGAAGCTGTCAACCACCTGCTTCATGACCAGCACTTGCCAGGTACCCAGGAGCCCCAGGGCTGGCTGTGCTTCTTCCCCTAGACTGCCAGGATGGGAACCTGGGGCTCATGGTGCCACCCTTGCACCTCCACAGGTACTGCTGCAGCTGGCCCCGGGGGGCTCTGCCCAGCTTCACCATCCTGGAGTACCACAACCCCCGTGCTCTGTACCGGCGCTATCAATTGTGACTCGTTGTCTATGAACAGCAGTTGAGCAGATTTCCCTGTGCAGTCTTGCTGGCTCTCCTGCCAGGTCTTCTCTACCACCGAGATGAAGAGACACTTGCTCCTGTAGAGTACCCAGCCCCTGGGGCAGCAATCTGGGGGCAAGGGCACAGCTCAGGCACTCATCCTTCCATGGATGCTTAGGGGGCCCAGCCTGGCTGAGTTCAGCCCCCGCATCTTCGCAGCAGCAACATCGCCTGTGCCCCAACCCCGTCACGCTCTACCTGTGTTCACGCAGGCACGCAGGCTGCTTACAGTGCGCTCACTGGTGTTGAGCTTCCCCTGCACCACCTGCATCTCCTCCTGCAACACAGCCAGTTCCAGCTGGGCATGCCCCAGCTCAGCATTCCTGCTTTCCAGCTCCAACTGGGTGATGTTGTACTTGCGCCATGCCCGCTGCAGTTCCTCTCTGGTCCATGCCAGCTCCAGTTGTGTCTGCTCCAGGCTCTGCTCCCGTGCCTGCAGCTCCTGTGACAGGTGGCCCTGCTCGGCCATGTGCTCACGGGAGGTCTCCTGCAGGCTGTGAGTGACCTGCCAGTCTGGGGACAGGGCAGGTGAGCTGGACATGGACATAGGGCCCTGCCTGGGACATGGCTCTTGCAAGGGAGAGTAGGATAAGAGTATCTGGCTGTGGGTAGTGATTGTCCTGGGGGTGCCAGTGGGAAGGGAAAGGAAGCCCCAGTGGTGGCAAGTGGAGGGGAGACATTGGAAGGCAGTGGGAGACAGTGGGAAGGCAAAGAGAGTCAATGAGAAGGCCGTGGAAGGCAGTGGGAAACAATGGAAAAGCAATGGAAAGGAGAGGGAGGCAGTGGGAGGCAATGGGAGACAGTGGGAAGGAAATGGGAAGGAAATGGGAGGCAGTGGGAAGCAATGGGAACGCAGCAGGAGGTGGTGCGAATAAAATCGGGAGGCAACATAAGGCAGTGGGAAGTCAGTGGGAGGGAATGGGAGGTAGTGACAGGGAGGCAGTGGGAGGGAGTAGGAGGAAGTGGGATGCAGTGGTTGGCAATAGGAGGCAGTGGGAAGACAGTGGGAAGAAATGGGATGCAGTGATAGGAAATGGGAGGCAGTGGGAGGGACTGGGAGGCAGTGGAAGGCAGTGGGAAGGCAATGAAAAGACCGTGGGAGTCAGTGGGAGGCAATGGGATGCAGTGACAGGGAGTGGGAGGCAGTGGGAGGGATTGGCAGGGCATGGGAAGACAGGGGCAAGACATGGGAAGGGGTGGGAGGCTGTGCGAAGGCAATCGAAAGGCAGTGGAAGGCAGTGGAAAAGACAAGGGGAGACAAGGCGAGATGGTGGGAGGCAGTGGGAAAGCGAGTGGGAGGCAGCTCCTGGTGGCCATGCAAGAGCCCCGGACCCCTGCCCCAGGCACCCCTCCTCCGTGACCGCCCCACAGCAGCCTGTACCTCGCCCAGCCCCACGCCCCTCCCGGTGCCGCCCTCCCGGCTGCCCGCACCCCGCAGCCGTCCCCGACTCACAGCAAGCCCCCAGGGCCACGATGGCCACCAGCAACAGCAGCAGCAGGAGCAGGCCAGCTGCCAGCAGCGCTGTGGGGACACGCCATCGCCGGGTCCAGCGCGCTGCAAGAGAGGAGCACCCGCAGGCATCATGCCGTGGTCCCCCTTCCACCAGCCTGCGCCGGGGCGTCCCCGCGGCGGGGCTGCTGCCGGGTTCCCACCTGGGCTAGGCGCTGCTGTCACCGGCTCTAGCGGCACGTTCTCGTAGGGGCTGTCATCGTCGTCGGGGATCGTGCATGGGGGACCCGCGGCAAACTTCAGGTCGGCGTAGACCACGCTCTGGGCCATGCCCCAGGCGGCCCCGATGGCCCTGCGGGCTCTGCACCGCTTCAAAGGAAAAGTGCAGCTGGTTTCTGCAGAAGCAGAAGTGTGCTGAGGGGCGGCGGAGGGGAAAATACGGCCACAGCACCGGCGCCCTGCTATTGGCCCGGGCACCACCATCCTGTTGCCCGCCACACCCCGAAACTGCTCAAAGTCTCTTGGGATGGCACGGGGGCTGTGCAGCTTGGGGCTGGAGTATGGAGCAGAGCTGCAAGGCTCAGCCTGCAGAAAATTGACCAAATTCCCTAGGGCAGGGGAGAGCAGGTCTATCCTCCAGGTGGGAACAGGTAGCTTTGGTGCTGACCCCATCCAGGATGGAGGTTACCTCTTCTTTGTGCTCTGCTCCAGGATCTGAGCATCACTGCCCCAATGCCTAAAAGGGATTTCCACACTGCAGAATGACCTTTCACTTCTCTCATCATGGCCACATCTCTCCACTCTGCCAGCAAGTACACTGTGGAAAACTGCATTCCAGACACAGAAGGGTCACGATAAATGGCTCCATTGCTCTCCCCTCATCCCCAGGCTGATGCTTCCAAGCAGTAGGAGGTACATTGGGCAGTCACCCAATAAATCCCACTGGCCTTTCTGTCACATATCCTCCCTGAATCTGGGTGCCTGCCTGCCTAGAAGGACATGCTCCATTTTCTTCCAGGGGATTGAGCAGAGGCTGCCCAATCTTTAGCTTTCCAAACCTCCTTCCTGTCCTCTTTTAAGCTGATTTTGATTTTTGCCTGTCTCCACTGGTGAAGAACTTTCTTTGCTTTTGCAGATGGACAGTGCCCTTGCCATGCTGTGCTCCACCAGTACCACTGTACACCTCCAGTGCTGTCCCAGGGAGTGGCTGTGTTCAGATGTGCCCATCTGGCCATCTGGAAGACAGTGGGAGGAAATGGGAAGGCAGTCGAAGGGAGTGGGAGGCAGTACCATGGGAAGCAGTGGGAGGGTTTGAGGGCATCCCTTCTGAAACCTGCCCTTCTCTGGATGCAGTTCAGTAGACACGTCTGAGATGCTGAGGGCCTGGAGGGACCAAGAAGAAGATGTTGTGGTCTTGGGAAGGGAAGGCAAAGTGGATGTCACTGATCTTTGTAACATTCTGGGAGTGTTTTGGAGCAATGCCAAAGCTGGGGTCTTCTTAGGAGGGGACCGGGGAGGGGATGAGAGGCAGTGGAACAAAATACATAATGGGGAAATTCCCATTCTCAGAGACTGGGAGGGGAAATCTCTATCTGTGAAGACCTCCAGCCTTCCACAGAGCTGTCCACACAGCAATTTGCTCCTCTATTCAGGATTGCACTCCTCTCCCCCAGCTCTCCCCCAGCCCACAGATTTAGGTCTGTCCTTTGCTCTGCCATGGCTGTGACCTCTGGCTGTGCTGCCCTGGCCCTGGCCTGCGCCGAGGGGGACCATGAGCACTTTTAGGGCGTGGGAGGGGACGGGCCGGTGTTTCTGGGACCAATGAGAGGGTGCTGGTCCCCGCAGCCGTGCCTCACTGGTCCCATCTGCTGCAGGGCAGAGCATACTTCTGCTTCTGCAGATGCTGGCTGCACTTCTCCTTTGCACCTCCAAGAGACAGCGCAATCACCAGGAACAGGGACATCCCAGGAAGGCATTCCAAGGGCGGAGTGGGAGCCAGCAGGGCTCAGGGCTTGTCCAGCGTTTGCCCACATGGCCCAGCTTTATGCTGACCTGAGGTTTGCTAAAGTGATGGGGGGCCGGAGCACGGCCAGCCAGGCGCTAGAGGCAGGTGAGAGCCCACTGGCCCCATCACCCTGTCCCTGCCATGCCCAACCCCACAGCTTCAGCTGCTCTCCCCTGCCTTCCTCCAACAGCCCTTGGCATGAATGAGGCAGAGAGTCCCTTTGAGAACTCGCAGCCGGCACTGGCAGGGCAGGATGGGGATGGGGCAGAACCCAGCCCAGGTAAGTATCTGGCTGGATTTCAGCGGACCCAGGGTTGTTCTGGTGTGGTGATTTGGGGTCCTCCCACTCCCACACCATGCCACCTGTGCTGTCATGCCACCACTCTGCTGCCTGCAGGAAGGAGGTCTGGGGGCTGTCAAGGGTTTTCCAGCTCTTCAGGTGATGTCTGTTGTCTGTTGTGCTTTGCAGGATGCTGGTCCCGTTGGTGGTGCATCCTTGTGGGTTTGCTGGCAACTTGCCTGCTGCTGGTGATCACTGTGGCCCTGGGGGCTTGCTGTGAGTTGGGGGACTCAACATCTGGGGCAGGGGGTGGCTGGGTCAGGGAGGCATCTGGGTGCTGTGGGTGAACAGGGGATGAATAGAGGCATGCTCATGCACAGTCACTGCTGAGTATCTCTGCCCTGTCTGCCACAAGCTGGCCTGTATCCCTCATGCATCCCTCGCACCTCCTTCATTGCCTCCCATCATCCATCCTCCTCACCTCACTCTTTGTTTCTACTCCTTTTCTTTCCCATCCTCGTGTTGCCCAACTTCATATTGCTGCACCCTCCCTGCCCCTGACATGCTGTGTCTGCTCCTACAGCCCATCCTGCCTTGCCCTGCTCTCCCCTGCCAGATCCTACCCAACCCTTAACCACACACTTCCCTGCTGTGTCCTTCCCTCCCATCCTTTCCTGTTCATCGTGGATAACTCCCTACCTTGCCCTGCCTGTCCTGCCTGCCTTAAGCAGGGTCAGTCCGACATCCAGACTGTTCCATGCCCATGCCTCAACTCATCCACTCTGTCCCCAGACTGGCAGGTCACCCGCAGCCTGCAGGAGACCTCCCGTGAGCACATGGCCGAGCAGGGCCACCTGTCACAGGAGCTGCAGGCACGGGAGCAGAGCCTGGAGCAGACACAACTGGAGCTGGCATGGGCCAGAGTGGAGCTGCAGCGAGCATGGCGTGAGGGCAACATCACCCAGTTGGAGCTGGACACACTGAGTGCAGAGCTGCGTCGTGTCACGGGGGTCCTGGGAAAGACGGAGAGGGAGGTGCAGGAAGTGCAGGGGAGGCTCAACAACAGCGAGAACACCGTGGCCCTCCTGCGCTCCTGCACAGCTATAGGTAGGGTGATGATGGAGCAGGGATGGGGTGCTCCAAGTGACTGGCACCCTTCAGCAGGTGCCAAGGGACACGTACTGGCTTTTTTGGCCACATAGTGGGGACAGGCTGGTCCAAGGGCTGAAGCTATGCCTGGAGCAGACACTGGGCTTGTGAAGTCGCTTGAAAGGCGTGGGGCTGTTCCTTGTTCCCGCCTGGACCTCTGTGTCTGAGCAAGCCCATGAGCTCTGCCCCTACCCACAGATTGCTGCCCTTCGGGCTGGTTGCTGTACAGGGGCAAGTGCCTCTTCATCTCCTCGGAGAAGAAGACATGGGAAGACAGCAGAGATGAGTGTGAGAAGACATATTCTCAGCTCCTGGTCACCAAATCCTGGAGCCGTTGGACTGTGCCGGTAGGGTGCTGGGGGAGCTGAGGGCAGGAGATGGTGTATCTAGCCGTGGGGTTCCCAGATGGGCTGGCACTGTTCTGGGGGCCCCCTGTCCTGCCAAACATTGGAGGGTTCAACCACCAGCCATGTGCTCTGGGGCACATGGCTGGTGGTTGACATGGGACAGAAAGGCTCTGGCACCCCTGGATGTTTCTCAAGCTGGAGCAGGGCACCAGGGCTGCTTAGCTGTCCTACCACAAGAAGCTCCAGCCCCAGAGGCTCCTTAGGGAGATGATCATCCTCCCATGAAGTACATAGTACTGCAGTACATAGGTGCTGTGGAATAAAACATGGAAAGGCACTTTTTCTTCTTCTCCAGACGTTCCTGAAGAATGCAGATGTCCCATACTGGATTGGACTGCAGAAGGGCTTATTTCCCTGGTACGACTATGGCTGGCTGGAGGAAGAGGATCCGGATGGTGAGGGGGCCTCAGAGGCCTGGTTCTGGGTGGATGGCTCCCTTTATGAAAGGTATGTGGCAGCACTTGCTCTTGGAAAACTCCCCTCCTCTGTTACGGCTCTAGGAAGCATTTGAAGTTCCACCAGTACCTAGTTCCAGGCACATGTAATGGGAAACAAAGAGCATCAGAGCATCAGGGACTGAAGGAAGCTGGGTGCAGTGGTTTGATGAGACGCTTAGAGGCAAATGGAAATCCAGGACTGGGAGGGGTGGGAGTGGGTAAAATGAAGGGCATGTGAAGCAGGAGGCAGCAAGAGTGGACAGAAACGCCAGGTTTTATTTGGGGCCTAGGCAAGGTGTTTGAGCATCACCTCCATCCCCCACATGCTTTCTTCATTCCTCTCCAAAGGGAGATCAAGCCTTCCTGTCTGTGGAGACTCCTGGGTTACTCCCTGCCACGAGCACCACCTCCTCATCTTGCTGACACTTCCTCTTGCAGTGTCTGAGAGCACTGGGGAGGAACAAACTTGTCTGGCCAGGTTCTGGGTACCTGGCCCTCCATCCTCAGCCCCACCATGGGGGCTGCACCCAAAGCAGACCCAGGGCTCAGGCTGGCTCCTCTGGTCATCCACGGGCCTTCAGGGAGGATCTTGCTCTCCCCACTGCAAGGATGGAACAGCAACGAGCCTGAGTGGGGGGACACTAAAGGGTTGTCACAAGCATTGCAAACCTTTTGCAGTGTTTCTCAGCCTGTCTGAGGAAGTGCAGGGATGCATCAGCTGAGCCTTCAGCCTGTGAAATCAGTAGGGGAGGACTGGGGGATCTGCGCTTTGGCTGCAGCATCCAACCCCTCCTCTGCCAGTGTACGAAAGGCAGTTGTCAGCAGCTGCAGCTGCCTCGGCCCGGTTTGTAGAAAGAACATGTCAGTGCCTGATGTGTTGTTTCCCTATTCAGGCCATGGCAGTCAAAATCAAATGGAACCTGTGCCATAATAAGCCGTGGGAGTATCAAACCTGCCCAGTGCACTGGTCCCAATGACCTGCACCTCTGGATCTGCGAGAAGGCAGCAGGGCCGAGCTTCCCTTTCAAGTGATGATGGCTGCTGGCCCCAGCACTGCTATGGTGAGTCTGCCCACACCAGCTTCTGCTGGGTCTGGGACACATGGAGCCTGTGGGGTGTACATGGCAGAAAGCAGGGAGCCTGCAGCTCTGCCTGGGGCATGTTGACCCGCTCCCTTGGAACGGGAGAGGAATGCAGTCACCTCCCTGGGCTGGATGGGGCCTGCCTCCATCCCTTTGTTGCCATGGGCATCCTGGGTCTGAGGTAGCTCAAGAGGACTCCCTGAAGCTGTGGCTCAGCAAAGGGGTAAGATGGGGGAAAACCCTTGGCAAGGTGCTTTCCCAGGCTTGTTGCATATGGTGGAGACTGGGCAGGATCTCACCCTCACCTTCATCTTCACCCTCACCCTCCTCTGCTTTCCCTTGCAGCACCTGCACTCTGCACTGCCTCTGCTCCAGCCTTGCTATGTCCCTGCCCAGAATGTCCCATCCACTCAAGCAAACCACTTCCCTCTCACAGCCCACTGCCCCTGGGCCACCCAGATCCTTCCCACTGATGCTTAGTCGCCCTCTGCCTCCAGCTGATGTGCTTTGGCTGAGTGGTACGGGCCCCACAGCCCACCCCACACCTGCATGGGACACTTTGGGTCTTCCTGAGCACATGGGTTGGTGGGCAATGGGGAGCCTGGAACGGGCTGCAGAATGGAGCAAGCATGGAGCCATACCACATCCCCAGCATGGAGAGAGCTGTGGTGCTGGCATGCCAGGAGCGGGAGCCTGGGACAGCACAGCCCCATCCCCACACCATTCCCTCCCCACAGCAGGAATTTTCTGCCTGACCCCATTGCAGGACCAGCTTGGCCATGGCTTTCAGACAACCCAGCACTCAACAGCCTTGGCAAAGCCTCGGTGCCCAAAGAGGGAGGCTGAGCCTGAACTGGCTGGTGCTTGTGCTGATGTTTGGGGATTTTTTTTGCGCTAATTAGAAAGTAGAGCAGTGACCTTTAGGGGTCCCATGGTGTGACTGTACCTTCCAAAAGCAAAAGTTAACTCAGGAACTTGCAGACTGACACTTTGTGAGACAACTCATCGGGACTTTAAATAGCTGCTATACATGTGCACATGTGAAGATTAAGCAAAGTGGCCCTGATGTAACACTGAGGCCAGGTGAGAGCAGAGGAAGTTATGTTCAACCAGGCGAAAATGCTCTCGGTTTATGATGGGGCTGCGTGTGCCATGTATAGCTGATTAACTGCTATGTGAGTGAGCTTGCATGAAGAGCAAAAGGGTGTTAAAGGCAGGCTTTTTGGAGGTGGCACGTGTCACTCGTCTGTCTTGTCCCCTGGCTGAACCCACTTTGTAGCAATAAAGAGACCCAGTTCGCCTGCTCTTTCCTTTCTTGTGTACCACAGCAAACACAGACTCAAGGACATGAACCCAAGTAACCTAAATAATGAATGGGAATTTGTCTGAATCCATCTCAATCATGGATTGACAAATTGAGATGGGTGCTTTAGGGGAGTTGAGATCTTGGGCTGAGCCAGCCTGGTTTGCAGTCCTGGCGGAGTTCCCCAGAATGCCCACGGAAGACCATGCAACCTTTTGGGCCTGGGATCCTTTCCACATTTTATGTGCATCTGAGACAGAAACAGCAGTCTGAGTTCCTGGGACATTCAGTTTTTATTGAACACTTTAAATAAGCTGGGTATATATTACTAGCAATTATTATTAATAATAATAAAAAACACAAAGAGTTCTGCATTCACCAGTGCATTGTGCAGGAGGGAGGAAAGCCGGCTCCCACCCTTGCCGGGGGCCAGGCAGCCTAGCTGTGCTGCCCACTGGCCCCATCCCCATGATGCCAGGATGACATCCTGGCCCCTCTGCCAGCATCCTGCTCCCAAACCTGCATGCCAGGAGGATGTTAGGCGCTGTGCTAACTCAGCACCCAAACCTCAGCATCAGACAGGCAGGGACAACCCCAGTGCTGGCAATCCTCCTCGTGCACTGCCCATGGGCATTGCCCCTCTACCGGTCCCCTGCCCTCTTCTCCCCATGTCAGGGACTGGCTGTGCTCCCCATACTTGCGGACACACATGGGTTCACCTACCAGCCCCCCAGGATCCCCAAAAACACACATACACACGCTGACCTCTCTACCCCAGCCCAGTCCCTCTCACCCCCCTGGGTGCAGGAGACTCCCAGTTCTCCCAAAGCAGCAGGCTCATTGTATACCCCTCTGCGAGAGCCTGCAGAGGGGTGAGCCCTTGGGGAAAGGGGGTCCTGGATCCAGGGCTTGAGCCTTGTGGCCCCCACGGGGGACCAGCCCTGCCGCTTGGGGCAGTGCTCAGGGCAGCGGTGTTATTGCACTTTGGTCCCCAGCAGAGACCCAGCCCACCTCCAGGGTTCCCTGCAGATCCCCAAGGCTGATCCTCGTGGGGTGGGTGCCCAAGTGCCTGGGCAGCGCTGTGGCAGCCACAGCACTTGGCACCATGGCCACTGGTGGCCACCACGTGCCAAGTGGGGACAGATCGTGGGGACGCGCCAGGCTCCTGCACTGTCCAGTGCTGTGGCTGCAGAGGGATGCAAGGGGCCGCTGGATGCCACCCCACTCCCTGGGGTCCCCATCACTAGGACTATGCCTCCGGCAGCTTCAGGCTGGGCTCAGCCAGCACTGGCCCCGGGGCTTTCTGGTGTTGGCCCCGATCATGGCAGATGAGGCTTTTGGCCTCACAGTTGAGGTTCTGGTAGCGGGGCGGGCTGGGCGCTGGCCGGTGGCAGATGGAGGCAAAACTGAAGCTGAAGGGACTCAGACAGCAGCCAGGGCAGGGCAGCACTTCGTCCTGCTCCAGCATGGCACCAGAGCTGTGCCCAGTCAGCATGGCTGAACGCTCTGTCCGCTCCAGTGCTGCTGCACAGGAGATGCTGAGCTCAGAGAAGCCATGCTCCAGCCCACTGCCCCAGGCCAGAGGTTTGCTAATCATCATGTGATTGTTGTTGATGAGGAGCCCATTGGGGGCTCGCACATCTGGCTGCCAGGGCTGCATGCCCGAGGATGCGGTGCGGATGAATTTGCTGTTGAGGGGGAGCGGGGTGGGCTGCGGCGGCTCAGAGCTATCTGGGCTGCAGTCCCTCCGCTCCTCTGCCCTGGAGCTGGGGGTAGAGGTTCCTCCCCGTGCTGGGGGAGGAAGGAGGGTGGGGAGCTTGGGGTCATCAGTGGGATGAGGGGATCCCACACCCAGGTCCAGGCCCCCCCGGTGGGGCAGCTCAGGAGAGGAAGGCAGAGAGTGGCACTTGCGGGGGCTGGTGATGGGTGCAGAGAAGTCACACTGCACCTCCATGGCGGGCTCCGGTGTCACAGGGGTGCTGAGCTGCAGCGGGGCGGGGGGTGGCAGGTCAAAGGTTAGCGAGATGACCGACTTGCTTGGTGTATCAAAGAGCTTGATCTTTCCCCCCTTCAGGTCCTCGCGCTGGGAGAAGGGGTTGACACGAGGGGATGTCTCCTTGGACCTGGCCCCGCTGTAAGGCTCCAGTGGCCACAGCAGGGCAGGTGACTTGGGAGGGAACATGTCGGACTGGCTGCGGGACAGGCGCTGGTCTGGCTGCAGGTGCTGTGTCCCCAGCTCATGCAGGGGCGATTGCTCCGTGTGGCTGGCTGACCTCCTGGCCACTCCTGGGTATGGGCACATAAGAGTGTCACCAGCAGCCAGCAGCTGCCCATGTGGGGTCCTATGGGGTGTTGGGCATTCAACAACTTAGGGGTGCACCCCAAGGGAGGAACAGGGACCAGCTCCATCCTGCAGACCTCACACACTCCTGTTTCCTTCCCCTATAGCTGATGGGGTAGGACAGGACACCCCACACTCCCCCATCTTTGCACCCTGCTATGGCCTGTCCCTGAGGCACTTACGTACCACTCAGCGTGGCTGCGGTTCCAGATGCAGACAGGCTCTCCCTGATGCCAAACAGGGTGGCCCCGGCACCCTCAGTGGCCAGCTGGTGCTGCAGGATGCTCTCCAGGCACTGCGTGATTTCCAGGAATGAGGGGCGGGAGGTGGGCTCCATCTGTGGGCAGGAGGGATTCCCTGTCAGGTCTGTGCCTCCTCAAGCACCCCAAGGAGCCCTGCACAGCACAGGCAGCTCCCTGCTCTCCCTGTGAGCAGGCAAGGCAGCCTGTCCTGCCTGCCTGTCCTGGCGGGGAAGGGCAGTGGAGGTGGGAGTCTCACACTGCAGCAGTGAAAAGCCAGCTGGAGGAAGGCTGCTGGGCAGTCAATTCCCACCATGGTGCGGAAAGTGGTGACATCCAGACCAAAGTCCTACACCAGGGAAAGGAAGAAGAATGAGGTTGGGTCTCCTGCAGCACCATAAGACCCAGGGGACCCGACATGGCCTGGCCCCCTCCCCTCTGCGCTGTCATGCAGGGCTGTGGACCTGGAAGCACCCCAGCTGGGACACAGCAGGGGAGCACCCTGGTGTCACAAATTGGGGTAAGGTTGGGGGGATGATGGGACACGGACACCTCTTCTGCTCTCTGCCTGAATCCAACTGTCCTGTTCTCCTGTTCAGGCTGATTATGGGTTCTGGGGTTACCAGCAGAGACCATCCCTCCCTGGGCAGCAAGTGGGACACAGCACCCATGCCCTGGGATGTGGGACCAGTCCTGCACACGGGTCTCTGCCCAACACAGAACAGCCCCCTTTGTTTGATGGAGTGGTCCCAGCCCCAGTGCTGCTACCCACAACTCCCCCTGTTCCCATCCCAGAGAGTCACCTCAGTGCGGGGTAGGTAGTCAGGGTCAGCCGGGACACGAGCGATGATCTCGCACAGGATGATGCCGTATGCAAACACATCGGCCTGCGGAGAGTGGGGAGTCACGGGGGTGCCCTTCACCCCGAGTTGATGTGCCCACCATTCTGCACGGCCGCAACCCTCTTCCTCCCCACAGAGCCACACTGGGGCTCTGCCACCTCGTCACCAGAGGGATGCCCAATTCCTTCCCTCTAGGTGCACCCCAGGATGGCAAACTCCGCAAACCTCAGCACAAGCTGAGGCACTGTGCGGCAACACAAGCCTAAGTAAAGCCCCACACAGGGCAGCCTCACCTTCTCATTGTAGATCTCCCCACGCAGCACCTCGGGTGCCATCCAGTACGGGGAGCCCACTATGGCCAGTGGCTCCTTCTCGCTGCCCTCACTGGGAGACATGGTGGAATATCAGGGTGGAATATCAGGGGCTGCCCAGTCCCCCCAGTGTCCAGCCTCCCACCCTCCTGCTGCAGCAGCCCGAATCACCATCTCCATCTCCCTTCCTGAGCTAACCCTCCTCCATGCACCCCACATACTCATCTTTCCCCAACCACACCACCCCCTTCTTCATTCCCTCCTAGCCATTCCCAAAGGTATCCACCTGTTCATGGAGGCCTCCCTGCCAGAGACCACCTCTCCACCTCCATTCCTACCCTTTTAGCTGCTTCCCCAACGTCCATCCCTCTCCAGCTTCTGCTCTGAGTGGGCTCCAGGGATGGGGATGGACAAGTGGATGCTGCCCACGTACCTGTAGGTGGGGATCTTTTCTGCCAAGCCGAAGTCACCCACTACAGCTGTGTAGCCACTGGCTTCGCAGCGCACCAGGCAGTTCTGGGGGCACAGGAGGACCTGTCACACCAACTGCACCAGCCCTGCCTCCCTGGCCACTGCTCCCAGGATGTCCCAGCACAGCACAGCCTCCTGCTCCCCAGCCCAGGGGCAGCAAGGAAGCAACACGGGTATGGGACAACAAGGGCAGCACGCTGCCTTGGAGCATCCCGTACCTTGGAGGTGAGGTCGCGGTGGAAAATGCCCTTGGAGTGCAGGTAGCGTAGGCCATGGGCGATGTCGAGGGCCAGCTTGACACGCATGGACCAGGAGAGGGGCACAGGGCTGTCCAGCAGCTGCTCCAGGTTCCCACCGTTGATGTACTGATGGGAAGAGCCGGACCATTGCATCACTGTATCCCTCCCCGCAATAATGCTGGATGCCCATCTCTCATCCTAATGTATCTTCCAACCACCCAACAGCACAGCCTCCCAGCAGGCCTTGCCTGCATGTGTCACAGGCCAAGGATGTGTCCCCACAGGTATCACTATCACTTCCCCAGGCCTGCACGAACCCCAAGACTCATGGCTGTTGCCACACTCTTACCTCTGTCAGCGCGTGCAGCTGTCCCTGGTGTACACACACCCCCATGAACCTGTGAGACAGAGGGGACCTGAGGGTGACTGTGGCAAGTACCAGCCCCAGGAGCTTACCCAGCATCAGCAGTAGCTCCAAACCCCCAGGCTAGGGAAAAGGGGGGCAATGGGGCCGACAGTGGGGGAGGCAGGTCCCACCTGAGGATGTTGGGGTGCGAGAGGCGGTTCATCAGCTGCACCTCCCGCAGCATGTTGCCCCGGTTGCTGGTCAGCTTGTTCATCTTCAGCACCATGATCTGCCCCGACTGGCGGTGCCGTACCTGGAGGGGGGTGCAGGGAAGGCTGAGCCCCACATACCTCTGCAGTCCCCATGGACAGCAGGCTTCACCCAGCTCCCACCCCAGCCCCAGAGAGGGGAGCTAAGCATCCCCAAGGACCACTAGGGCTGGGGGGCACTCTCCCCACATCTCCAAGCACTCCCAGCGCTGATGACACACATACCCATCCTTCCTGGGGCACCCTGCTTGTTATGCTCCCTCCACCACACTACACTGCCCTGAACTCCTGAGAGGCAGTAACAGCTCCCACAAGCTGTGAGCCCAGCTCAACGGCAAGAACAGGCAGATGCAGGATTGGGGAGCACCAGGGAGGACTTTTGTCGGGCCAGCACCACCCAGCCAGACCCTACCAGCACAGGGTGGAGAACAGAGGGGACACACTGCCCCTCAGAACCACCTCTAAGCGTGGTCAACACTGCTGTAGTGCTTGACCCCAGTCTGGCAGGGCATGGTGCTCGGATCAGCTGTATATTTAGCCAGCCCCAGTCCGACGCTGTCATGCGATCTGGGGGCCTGGTCCCCCGCCAAGAACAGCAGTTGGAGCATGGCCAAGCACGGACACCCCGTCCATCTGCAGCTCCCTGGCATGTGCAGGGCAAGGGAAGAGTATGGGATACCCTGACCCAGCACTGTAATGGGGGGGCCAAACCAGTGCTGAGGGTCCCCTCCTGAGCAGGTGCTGGGGATGGGATGCCACCCCCTCCTCAGAGCAGCAGCTGCCTGGGGGGACAACCCAGCGGATCCCAGCTGCCCCCCAGCACACACAGAGCTGTGCACAGAGGCACAGGCATTCCTCAGCGCTGCCGTCAGATCCCTGCTCTTCTCCTTTTTAGTCGATGCTGGTTGAGGCTGCTGAGCTGGTGCCAGCCCCTGGCCAGCCCCACAACAACCCCACAACACCCCTCACCTCAGGGACTGCCTTCACAGGCAAAACATGGGGGGTTGGCTGGAGGCAGGATCCCCAACACTCCCATCCTACTCGCAGCTTGGCCCTTGTTCCCAGCACAACAGAGGGAGGCTGGCATGCCCAGGGCATGCCCTCCAGGGCTCTCCTCTCACCCCATCACTGGGATTGCTCAGGAAGCAGCTGTCCTGGGGTGCATGCCATGATGGGGATCCATCCAGGAGAAAATACCCAGGGGATGGGCAGCAGCACATCCCTTCAAAAGGGCCTGGGGGAAATGAGTGCTCTATGAAGATCCCTCTACATGTCTGTGTCCACCAATGCCAAAACAGTCCCAGTCAGAGTGGAAGTGAGAAGGGTAACTGTACCGTGCCACCGTCATCAGTTCATTGAGTTCCGAAGAGGCTTTGAATAATTCAGTAGACACCTGCCTGTGGGCACCCTGCTCCAGTTACACCTGCGTCACCTCCAGCCAGCCCCAGACAGCCAGCTGGCACTCCTAACCCACGGACAGGGGCCATGTGACAGCAGAGCTCAGAATGGACCCTGGATGAGTGGGAAGGGGACATCCCAGACACCTGTCACCACAGGTCCCTATCCTGGCACCCCACCATGCTGCAGGGAGAAGGTAGGGTGGATTTTCCCGTGCCTCGTCCTTATGAGCATGGACATACTAAGCTCCTGGGCTCACGGAGAGCCTGCCCAGGGTGACTGCTCTGGGGAGCACCCAGAGTGCTCCATCTAATGGTGCCCCAGGTCCTCCCTGCACTCCCTACTCTGCTCACCACACCACTGCCCAGAAGCACCTGGGACTGCTGCCAACACCATCCTGGTGGCCCTAGGACTCCTTGGTCACACCTAGACCAAGGGCAAGGAGCAACGCCACCCCAACCCCACCATCGCTGTCTTCTCTCCACCCCATCCCTGTTGGCAAGGCAGCTGAGGGCAGCACCAGAAACTTAAACTGGGCTCTCAGCCAGGCTTCAGTGTAGGCTTTAAGGAGGGGGTGTGTGTGACCAAAGCAGGGTGGGCACAGTCTCCCTTGGTCACCCCAGCTCCCCATGGAGCCAGGGGTTGAGGAAGCCAAAGCCTGGACAAGGCCAGCAGGATCCACAGTCTTGCCAAGGTTCTGATGCTGGGTGCTGCCCAGCAAAACCCTTCACTCCTGACCCAGCTCTCCTGGCGGCAGTGCTTCCTTCCCTTCTCATGCCATGTGGGGCTGGCAGGACTGGCTTGGTCAGTTTGGCTGGCACCAGCAGCTGCCAGATGGCAGGACCTGGCTCAGTGGTGCAGGCAGGCTCATCCCCACTGGGATGGCTGGAGGCGGCAAGGCTCCGGCGCCTTGTGCCCACATTGGGAATGCTGTGCGGCATGCACAATGCTGGCGCTTGGTGGCCATGTGCCTTAGGGCTGGCCAACTCCCTCCCAGCAGCAGTGGCCCTGCATCAAGGAGCAGTGTCTGGTGGGTACCAGCTCAGCCCCACACAGTCGGCATGTGCCTGTGGCTTAATTCCTCATTAAAAAGCCACCTGCCATTGGAATAGGCTGGGTGAGGTCTGAGTGCAGCCACTTGGTGCTGGATGAAAGCTGCTTCTCCAGGAATTATCCCAGGGATCCCAGAAACTCCTGGCCAATATGGCCCTGCCCTGATGTCTTTTCCTGTGACTCCATCCCCAGGGGTAGGAAGGGCTCTACGGGCTGGAGCATGATGTCCTTGAGGGTGTCCAGTGTCCAGCTCACTTGTGAGGCCCTCTTCTGCCATCTCCCCTGCAAGTTCTGTGGCTCAAGGCCACAGCCCGTATCTGGGATAGCAGGGAAGGAGTTATGCTCCCTTCCCATGGCTCCCACATGCACTGTCTAGTTTACCCAGTCTGTCCAGGTGCTAGCACCAGTCCAGCACCCTGGCCACCCTTTGACGCACACACAGCAGCGAAGGGCACAAGCCACGACCCCAGCAGGATTGAAGCCCCTCACTAGGGGGGTTTCCTCCCTCACTGACATCCAGGGAAGGCAGTGGGCAGCACAACCTCCTCAGGCAGGAAGGTGTCCCCTCTCGCCTCTCTCATGCACTCTGGCATGGCGCCCAGGAATCCCAGTGCATTCCCCGGAGCTGAGCTCAGCCGGGCAGCCGTGTGGGGCTGCAGGGGGAGGGCAAGCCACTTGTCCCCCACTCAGCAAACAGGCATCCCACACGGCTGGTCCATTGGGCACATCATGGGGGCACCGTGGCTGAGCTGGGGTGCCGTGGCATGTTGGTCCCCATCCCATGTGTCGCCAGCACACAGGGCTGGGGGATGGGACGGGCTGGCGGCAGCCCCAGCCTGGGCACAAGGGATCTGAGCTCTTTTAACAGCGGAAATTAGAGTCTTATTTAAAGAGCATGCTAATCAGAGCAAGCAGACGGCCTGCTGCCTCCCCACAGCCGGCGTTCCCGTCTAGACATGGGACAAAGCTCCCTGACATCTCCCCACCCGGAGGTCTCAGCAGCCAGCCCCCCTGCACCCTGCACTGGGGACTGCCTGGCACATAGCCCCACTCTGCATATTCCCTTGCTCCCTGCCTCACACAGGCGAGGCACAGTCACACAGGGACACCATCCTGCATCCCTCACCCCAGAGTTCTGTGGGGAAGACAGGAGGGGGGCAAAGGAGCTAGCAATGCCACTGGTAACCCCACAGCCACCCATAACAGCTGCATGTGAGCTCACAGGAACTCCAGTAACACAACTGGGTGGGACTGGAAAATGTGCTCATCAAATGGAAAAGGCAGAATCAGTCAAGACAGACTTTCTCCAAGGAAGTGACAAAGCACCTGCTCTTGCAGAGTGTTTGAGCATCAGCAGCCCCCACTTCCTGTTCTCCCAGGAGCGGCACTGTGGGCACACCAGGAGGCGGGGCAGTGCCAGTGTTGCACCGTGGTGGCAGATCACTGCCTGCCCTCACTGGCAAGCCTGGAGCATGCCCCGTGATAAAGCAGGAGAGGTGCTGGCAGGTCTCCAGCTGGTCAGTACAACATGTTTCTAGTGCCCAGGACTCCCGAGCGACAACAACAGAGCCAGGGCTGCTCCCAGCCTTGCCATGGCTGGCTGCCCTTGGCAAATTCACTTCCTCCTTGCTTGCCTTAGTTTCCCCATCAGTGTCATACTACTTTACTCTCCTCCATAAAACAAGGCAAGGTCCCTGATGAAGTGCAGCAGATAAGAGGGAGGAAGTTGCTCCATTAGTTGCATCGGAAAATTGGAAGTAAATAGAAAATCCCAAAGGTTGGCAGGGAAGTGAGCAGAGACAGGCAGGTGATAGCAATGTCAAAACCCTCTCCTGAGCTCTGCCCATGCTGGGAGCTGCTAATCCACACGCTAAATGCCATGGAAATGGGGTACTGGGCAGAGCACATCATAGAGCTGCACCCTGGGAAATGGCATTTCCAAGAGGATGTGCAACATCATGGCATAAGGTTGAGATTCAGATGAGTGCAGGTCTCTGGATATAGCTCCGTGGATGCTGCCTACAGCTCCCATGTCTGCTGCAGACAGCACATGGGAAAGTAAGAGACGCATTTGGGGAAGAGATGCAACAGTGGTTTAAGCAATGGAGAAAATGCCTGGCACAAACAGACCTGGCTCAATCTGCTCAGACAACTGGACATGGAGAGGTGGCTTCCTGCAATGTCTGTGTATCTGAGAAAATGGGGGGCTAGTGTCTCTGAAATTGCACAGGGAAAGGCAATGAGAACCAGCTGCTCCAGAGGGAAAACAGCCCTGCTCTGCAGCACAGTGGGGGATCAGCTATGAACAAGCGCCATGAAAAAGAGCAGCTTCTTGTCACTGGTGTCTCCTGTTTCCTCTGGATAGCCTTTCTCAGAGAGGTGTTTGGCTAGAGCAGGATTGGAGGGGCTACCTTGGGACACCAGGGCTCGGACACACTGAGCCCTTTGCTTCAATGCTGAGAAGACAGTCAGATGCTTGCCAGCACCCTGCCTTTCCCTGGCTCAGCTGCACACCAGGACTAAGCTACCTGTGCAGGGGCAGAGATGTCCAGGTCCCCTCCCTGTCCCCCACACCCACCAAGGCTGGAATGATGTAGGACTCAGCAGCCACATGGAGGAGGCAGATTTAAGTGTCCACAGTCTTGGAAAGCTACAGAAAGAACAAGGGAGGTGGGAGGAAAATGGGGCCTGGGCTGCCCTGCCAAGCTCTGTCCTCCTCATAAGCTCAGGCGGCCAAACCCCAGCTCAGATCCCAGGCTTACCCCACCATCCTGCTGAGCTCTTGGACTCAACCCACCACATGAACACAAAGCCTCATCTGGCCCCTTCCAGTCCCTGCTTCCTTGCCACCATACACACATGTCACCTCCTGCTCCTGATCCCCCTCCCACCTCTTGACCTTTGCCAAGCCCCCGAATCCTACATGCCAGTGGCCCCACAAGAACATAAACAACGTGTGGGAGAAGGAGCATTTTGTGGCTCCCGCAGAGACTGGGAAAACAAACAGCAAGGCAAGAAGAGACTGTGGCCTTGCTGAGACACGGGAGCATCCATTATTAAAGAGCCATATCCATGCCTGACATTATTAAATGCCTCCCTCTGTTCCAAGGTGCTGCTGTGCAGTCCAAGCCAGAGATCAATAGCAGGAACCCAGCCAGCAGAGAGGTCATGGCTCTACTGGGAGCTCCATGAGGGAGCATGGAGGAGAGGGACCCCTCTGCACACCTTCCATGGCCCCTCACAGGACACCTCTTTCCTGGCTGAAGATGAGATGGGTCTTGGGGACCTCCCTGCTGAATGGGGAATGGTGTCAGGGCTGGAGAGGGACCCCAGGGTACTGCTAGGATGTGGATGCCCAGTTGTGCTGCCTGTGACCCCAGTGACTATGGTGGCAGGTAGTGGGGGTTGTGTCCAGCCCTAAGCTGCTCTTTGAAGGACATGAAGCCACTCGATCACTACTTAAGGGCAGTACTTGCCCACGGGCTAATGGCACCTTAAGTGATGCTGAGGTTCAAAACAACACATGCACACACCTCCCCTCGGCCGGCAGAGGTGGTGGTGACATCGAGGCACAGCCTTTCATTCCCAGCAGCAGTGCACTGGGCTGGCAGGATACTGTCACCATGCACCTCTGCCTCACTGTTGGAGACCCTGAGCTCCCCACCAGCACTCACACGCCCCTATCCTGGGTATGGGCCACACTCAGGCATCCCCATCCTGACAGTCCCAGAGAGGATGGAGGACAAAGGTGCCTCTGGGGTCCCAGCCAGCAGTCAGCCCCGTGCTATTCTATGGCATCACACCCCTGTCCCACAGCCAGACACCTCCGTGGGACTCCTGTGGGGTATCCTACACATCACCTGCCCAGCAGGCCGGGCAACGCTGGACGTCACCTTGGAGTGGTTAGGAACCCTACCTGGATTCCTTGCCTCAGGCACACCCTGGGCGGGCTCGGGTCTCTAGCCTTTTGCCAGGGGTCCCCGGGGCTGGGCTGCCGGCCACCCGACCCCCCACGCAACCCACGGTGCAGAGCTCGGAGCGCTCAGCCTCCCCGGCTGTAAACAGAGCCGGCGCTCCCCTCCCCCTGCTCGGGGGAATGGAGGCATAACGCCCCACCAGGGACGGGACGAGCGGCGGGGTCCGCAAGTCCTCTCCGCACGGCACCGCCTCCAACACCCCCCTGGCCTCGGCCGGCTGCCGGGGCTGGAAGGGGGGATCACAGTCCTCAGCCGAGGGCGCGGCCGGGGCTGCGTTGTTGCCGCGGTCCCGGGGGATGCCCGATCCCGGCGGGACGCCCCGCGGACCGCCATCCCTGCTCCCGCCCCGCACACCTTGAAGACCTCGGAGAAGAAGCCGGCCCCGATCTTCTCGCAGTAGAAGTCGTCGATGCGCGCCAGGGTGGAGACGGCGCTGCGCAGCGCCCGGTACGAGGAGGGCCG
>VYZT01011875.1:31496-46119 GCA_013400735.1 Pomatostomus ruficeps
AGCCCGGCAGGAGACCCCACCCCGCCGCCCTGCCCCGCCCCGCCCCGCCCCGGCGGGTAGTGCGGGGTCCCGCACGCCCCCATGTCCGCATCCACCGGCACCGGCGTCCGGGGGGTGCCGAGAGGGCGTTTACCTACGCGCCAGGGTGGGCTGTAAGGCCCTGAGATCCCGGGGCGCAGCTTGGGCAGACCTCACGGACACAGGGCTTTGACTGTCCTCAACCCCTGGATATCCCCTGTCCCCTACAGGCGTGGGAGTCTTCCTCCCCGGAGTCCCACCTGGATGCACACTATAGGTGCGGGACTTTCTTTCTCCCCTGGACCCTGCACGGATTCCCCGTGTAGCTACGGGATTCTCTTTGTCCTGGTAGCACCCAGTCCCTGATGGATGGACAAAAGGCGTAGAGATCTGATCCGATCTCCCCATATATCCAGCCCCACCCTATACAGTGTCGTAGGATCAGTTTCCCCATACAAGCGGCTGCTGGCAGAATAAGCCTCATTGGTATAGGCTTGGATTTCTGCACAGGGTCTCTGATTGTCTCCCTGCACCCTCCCCAGCTTGGATGGTGTCCCAGGAGCAGTGGGATCTGTCCTCCTGAGGAGCAGGGAAGCACAGGCTCTCAGTGACAGCATGCCCGGTGCCTGTTGCACCCTTTCGCATTCCTTGTTTTCCTGAGCTCTTCCACTTCTCCCTGGTTTCCTTCTGCTTCCTGCTCCCCCACCTCAGGCCTTTTGCCTGCTCTGAGGCTGATCAGTCCTGTCCTTCCTGCCCAGGGACTTTCTGCAGCTGGATCTGCCCTTGCTCAGTCCCACACATTTCGCTGACGCTCTCTTTGGCATCCACCTGTGGGTGCTGGCCCAGCCCTGCCCCAGCCGCCTCTCTGGGCACTGCCACAACCCTGACGCTGCAGGTCCCCTCAAACAGCTTTGCTCCAGCTGTTTCCCGGTGTGGTAGGACTGGCTGCACATGCCCTGCACCACTCTATCTGCTTTCCCTGCTAGGAAAAGCAGCCACATAAGAGTATCTCCTGGTCTGGCATTTTTTGGCCAGTTCTCTGCTCCAGGTGCCACCAAGCACAGCATAAACACCATGGACCATGAGCTCTGAGTTTTCCTCCTTGTCCCAGGAGGAAGAATAACCCTGTGGGCTAGAGCAGGGAACTGAGCCTCTGACTTATTTATAGTGGGAACAGTGCCCTGCCCTCCCCCATGGAATTCATGGTATTCCTGCCCTTCCAGGCCTGCAGAGGGAGTGGGTTTGTGCAGGGCAAGTTTCCTACATGTAGGGAGGTGGACCCTGGAGACAGGGCTCTGCCAGTCCCTGTCTCTTGGGGTCTGAGCCATTCTTTTCCTCACCAGTACCACTCCAGCCTGCCAGAGTGCTGGATGGCATGTGCCAGGGAGGCTTTTGCAGCTGCGAGGTAGGATGCTGTGCAACAGGCCACATTCTTATGTTTCCTCAGCCTCACATGTCTGTCCTGGTGACAACAGCCTGACAAAATGACAGGAGTAGCTCCATAGGTGAGAGGAGAGACCAGCATCTGCCTGTGGGGACAGGAAGCTGCAGGCTGTGCCCTCCCACCCTGGTGTCTGGCTGCAGCTGCTTGGACGGGTGGCAGTGGGTGCCTCCTGGGCTCAGCCCTGGTACCTGAAATGTGGGCATGCTGCTGCACCCACAGCCCAATGGTCAGCTCCTCAGTGGTGTGGGATACTGCTTAGAGGAGCACAGCCAGCTCAGCTGGGGCAAGGAGAGCCTCTCCCTTCCACTTGAGTGCAGCAGATTCCTGATGGTCAAGGCACCACAGCAGAGATAGGAAGTCCTGGTGAGGCATCTTGAAGACAGAAACTCAGGACCACTGCCTGATCAGAGCTCCTGCTGCTCACAAGTGACTGGGTTTACATCCAATTAAGTTGTAATGGATAAATTAAAGCCCTGGAGATGGCTCTGACTGTGGAAATTGCTGCTGCAGGATTTGCAGTCCCTTCTCTCATCAGCACTGGTAACTCTACTGTGCTATTTCTATCATGCTCTGCTCCTGCCTGGCACAGCAGGGTTGAGCTGAGACATGGCTAAAAGTCTCCAGTGCCCCAAATCCCTCCCATGGTGCAGGCAAGTACACTCTGAGCAGCTGGGTGCAAAGTCAGACTGGGCTGAACCTGCAGCAAACCCTGAATTAAGCTCCTCAATCCCTAGTGAGGAAAAGCAGAAAGGAGGTCCCCCTAGCTGTACTCTGCTCACGTGGATCTGCAGGGGAGAGAGGAGGGGGGCTTTGTCCTCTTTGCCCTTCTCTTTCTGGGCTCTACACCCTTCCTCTCTCACAGGGAAAAGGCTCAGGGATTAATAAACATCTTCACCCTGCCTGCTGGGAATGGTGCCTCACCCAGGCAGAGCAGGGGTGGGAGCTTTCAAACAGCCTAGGGAGGCTGGAGCTGAAGAAGCGCAGGGTTGTCCTGTGAGAATCAGGGCACACTACAGGTGTGGAGTGCCCAGGCTGTGTGCAGGGCAATGAGGGATGTAGGGGCTCTCCATACAGAAAACCTGGTCCTTGCTGCACTCCCACCTCTATTCCACAGCATCTCCTGTGACAGCTCTGATTGGGATGAGCCAACAGTAATCCACCCTGACCAAAGCCTTGCCCGGCTCAGAACCCCAGAGTCAGAACTTGTGCAATCCCCTCCTCTGCATCCAAATGCGAGAGCCCATCCATACACGAGACTTCTTCTCTGCAAATACACTGGAAAATCAATGGCTGCTGCTGTCAGGGGTGTGCTGCCGGAACAGGCACAAGGCTAAAGTGCACGAGTGTTTTCCAGCCTGGAGGGGCTGTGCAGACACAGAGGTGAGCAGGACAAAGAGCATTGGCTGACTCAAATGACTCCCTTTGGTACTTGTCTCCAGAATGTGGGTGCAGCCTCTTGGTCCCAAGTATCCTCTTTCCTTCTGTGCCAGAAAATCTCCACTCTTTTGCCACATTACCTCACATCACCCTGCAGATGTCCACACCTCACCCCCACGTCCTGTTTGTTCCCCAGCTCCCTGCTTATGAGAGGACTGTTCTCTGAAAAACATCTCATGCCCCTGCCCTGTAGGAAACAGGAGGTAAGGGCACACCAGGGGCCATTACACAGTTCTAGGAGGCCTGGTCAGTACGAGGAGCCCGGGGTACATGGCAGAAAGTCTCAGCCCCAGCCTGGTGATGTCCAGCAGTACCCAGTACAGGTGATGCAGCCGGACTACATTTCCCAGAGCACTGTGTGCTGCTGAGCTGTGCAGGGCCATGCATGTTCCACCCCCAGCACCATGGCTGCAGGCTGCAGCAGCCCTCGACCAGCTGCGAGCAGGGACTGGCAAGGTCTCTGCTGTGCAGGCACATTGCTGTGCCCCCATTGCCTCCCTGTCACTCCAGCTGCAGAGCCATTGCGGGCTTGTGTGCAGCATGAGGGCTGCAAATTGTTGTTGTGTCATTAATATTCTTCGAGCATAGTCAGCACAGCACCTGGCAGCATTTGCTCACTGCCTCCTGTTATCTCTTGTCGATGCTTCTTATATGCCTGGGTGCCAGTGCTGTGGCATCCATGGAGACAACATCCACATCCATCCCTGTCCCTTTGTGCTGGGCAGTGATTTCAGCTCCCTGCTCTGCTTCTCCTCAAGCAAACACCAGTGCCTGTGTCCGGGGGGCACTGATGCCTGAACCCAGCTGAGTTCTGCCTGCTGGACGCCCGAGGGGGCAGTGAAATTGAAAACATTGAGAACACTGATAAAAGAAAGCCAGCCACCACCTCTGAAAAGGAGGGGCAGGCAGCTCTGGCTGTGCCTGCTCCACATGTAACCCACGGTGACGTGACATGCAGCCATGTAAGCACAACTACACAGAATCATAGAATGGTTTGTGTTGGAAAAGACCTTTTTGTTCCAATCCCTCTACCATGGGCAAGAACACCTTGCACTAAACCAGGCTGCTCAAAGCCCCATCCAACCTGGCCTTGAACAGTGCCAGGATTGGAACATCCACAACTCTGGGCAACCTGTGCCAGTGCTGCACCAGCCTCACAGGGAAAACATTTTTCCCAGTATCTAATCTAAACTTAGTTTTTTGAGTTTGAAGCCACTCCCCCTTGTCCTATCACTTCACAGTTCCTGATGAAGTCCCTCTCTAGTTTTTCTGTAAGGCTCCCTTTAAGATACTGGAAGTATGAGGTGTCCACACAACCTTCTCTTGAAGATTGAACATCCCCAACTTTCTCAACCTGTCTTCATAGGGGAGATGCTCTAGTTCCCTTATGAGCTTCATAGCCCTTCTCTTGACTTGCTCCAACAGTTCCATGTCCAAATTCTTGCAGTGATTATGCACTACAGGGACCTTCATGGATCACCAGGAGCTGGTCACTTCATGCCAGATAGGGACAATGCTATAATGTCCAACATCACCCACCCTGCTCCTGAACCAGCTGAACACCTTATCTCACAATACCTGGCCATGCTTGCATCCTTCTATCCTGCCCAGC
The DNA here is from genome assembly GCA_013400735.1 of Pomatostomus ruficeps. NCBI lineage: Eukaryota > Metazoa > Chordata > Aves > Passeriformes > Timaliidae > Pomatostomus > Pomatostomus ruficeps. The sequence goes on from VYZT01011875.1 coordinate 36,008, forward strand.
AGATAACAGGGCTTTTCCCTGTCTTCTTGACCTGGACCTGGGAAATGTGGCCCTCAGCAGCTCCACACTCATCCCAGGAGGCTGTGTCAGCCTTTCTCCTTCTCCTGCATCTTGCCAAGCTATTAGTAACACTCCCCGGGGACATTGCAGCACACCTGAGGGGCTTGTGGTTCTGCCAGATGTGAGCCAGGAGCACAGATGCCAAGAGCCTGGTCTGGCTGTAGTGATGGGGCAAGTGAGGCCATACCAGAATGGACTGGCCTCAGACTTGGTGGTGCCTGTGACCCACAGCAGCAGTTGCAGGAGAGCAAGTGTCCTGGTTACATCTGGGATAGGGTTCATTTTCACCCTAGCAGCTGTTTCAGTGCTGTGATTTGGATTCAGTGTGAGAATAATGCTGATAACACACTGATGTTTCCATTGTTGCTCAGCAGTGTTTATCCTAACTCAAGGACTGTTCCGTTTCCCATGCTCTGCCAGTGAGCACAAGAAGCCAGCAGGGAGCATGGCCAGGAGAGCTGACCCAAACTGGCCAAAGGGAAGGCATATTCCGCGCCATAGAACATCATGTCCAGGAGTTGCTGATAACTGCTGGGCACCAATAAGTGGGTGGTGAGCAAATGTGTGGTGCCTCATTTAATTCACTTGAGTTTTATCCTTCTCATTTTAATTACAATTATAATTTTTAATTGTTATTATTAATACTACTAACAACAACAACAACAACAACAATAATAATAATATTTAAATTATTAAACTGATTTTATCTCAACCCATAATTCTTTTTTTCACCCCTGAATCTCCTCCCCACTGTGGCAGAGGCAGAGTGAGTGAGCATCTGTGTGGTACTGAGTTGCCAGCTGTGGTTAAACTGTGACATCAGGGCAGCAAGAGCCTTCACCCATGGTTCATCACTGCCCTTTGATCTATATGGCTTGATGTTGCTGCAGGGAGGAACTGGGAAGCAGCACAGCAATGTGTCAGGAAAGGCTGGTGAGTGCATGTGTAGCTCAGCACAGTGCCTGCCAGAGACCCACCCACACACACGGTTCACCCCAGAGACTCTAGAGACTCTGCACAACAAACCAGCATCCTCCGCTTGTCCTGGCTTCCTTACCCATCCCAGAAAGAGAAAGAAAACCTTCAGGAGGAAAGCAATGCTGGAGAACCATTACCCTTTGGGTGCTGAGCTTCTGTTTGGGAAGGACACATCCACCACAGCCCCATCAGGGTGGGTGGGGAAAGATGGTCCCAGTCCCTTCTGCTCTCCTGACCCCAGGAAGAGATGGTGGGGCCCTGCTTGTTCTCTCAGATGCCTGAGCAAGAGGTAGGTGCTGCAAGGAGCTCCCCACCCTTGAGCCAGTGGCCACTCAGGCTACACCTCTCTGAGTAACTCCGCGGCCTGCCCATGCTTCTGTAATCATCCACATCATGCGGTTTTGTTTCCTGACACAGCTATGGCCTGGGCTGAATAGGGCAGGTTAAAGGGAGGTCATTGCTCAGATTATTCGTGGGAGAAAGACAGACACAGCCACCTCCAGGTAGAGACTTAATCTCTGGACCTGTCCTCCTGTGTCTGTTGCCTTCTCCTTTGGCTTCTCCTCTCTGTGCCAGGCCATGGGGGAGCAGTGTGACAATGCTGTACTTTGGATGCCCATGGGAGCCCTTCACCTGGAGGTCACTATTGCCACAGCCGTATGTGGGCAGTGATGCTCTGTCCAGGTGTTGCAGGAGCTGCAAAGCAAAGCATCAGTTCTTTGTGCACTAGAAAATTGGAAGCTCCCTGTGACTGCAGGCACTTCCCAGCCCATTCCCATGTCCTTGTGCCCTTTCCAGGCAGGGCAGGCTGAGGCAGCACAGATTGGAGCGTGGCCTCCCAGTGTGGGGAGGGAAGGCAGCTGTGCTGTGTTTGTTGTGGAAGCTGCCGCTTGCAGCCAATTCAATCACAGCTCTTTATTGCTTCCCCCAGCTGTTGAAAATCTCATTATGTTTAGCAAGCTCTGTGAGCAGCCCTGCCAACCTTCCTTGTGTCCTGTCTTCTCCCATGAGTCCAGGCAACCTGGCTGCTGAGGAAGTCCATCAGCATGCTCCATGGGGCCTGGGATGAAAAACCCGCACCCCAGCATGCATAGATGGATCTAGCATGGACGAGATGTACCGGGATTTTCCATGAAGGCAAAGGCAAGGGAAGGGATTGTGTGTTCTAAGTGGGGACACTTCAACAGCATGACAGCAAGAGCACAGGGCTATCCACAGACTGCAGCCTTGTACTCCACAGTGGGTCAAAAACAGGGAAAGAGGGTGGGTCCCGCTTGCCTGTCTTAGTGTCAAACATGAGGCTGATGGTCCCAGGCCAACAGCAGGACTAGCAAAGGATACTTGAGCCAGGACAAATGGTGGCAGGTGGGATATATGCTGGCTCCAGCACAAGGCAGAGCTGAGACAAATGGGGCAGGGCTTTGATCCTGCTGTGTTCTGCATGCTGGAGCCTGGTGCATTAATACCTTTGATTACCTGACCTCATTTCTGTCCACCTGTGTCACAGGTGGCTAGTCACCCCACCCTGTGGAGGCCTTGTTCTGCAGCGGCTGGTTGCACCAGCCCTGGACTGACTGGTCTCCGGGGGGTAATTACAGCCAAGAGACTCCTGCTGCTGCAGGCTGTGGGTGAGCCAAGTGTGTCACCACCAGCCCAGCACCTGGGATGTAAGTCACACCACGATGCATGGCAGGCCCTTCCTTATGGATCATTCAGGAGCATCTCTGCAGATGCCCTGTAGCCCGGACTCTCAGAAAGAGGGATCATAAAAGGCATCATCCATGTTTCTGCTGGCTGAAGGGGCATAGGGCTCCCCATGGCAGGTTGTGGCATGAGACAGGACCTTCCCTTTCTCCCCAGGTCTGCTGTGGTGCTGCTGTAGGTCTGCTCAAGATCTTGCCCTTGGACTGATCTTGGGCTGGAACACACGTGACTTTATGCATGTATTTATACAACAAAGGGCAGCTGCTCTCTGAGCTCTGGGCACTGTGCCATCCACACCACTCACACTGACTTACCAGGACATTATGCTCTCTTCTCTCCTTCTCCCCCACCTGCCCAGCCTCTTTGGGGAGCAGGAGCACTCCACGACAGGCTTTGGTCAGGGGCTGAGTGCTGGGGAAGACAGCAGGCTCCCGGAGGTTCTGCAGGGCCATGCACTGAGAAAAGGGGTGAACAGGGGCCCAGCCAAGACCTAGACCTTCCAGTATCCCATATGTGAAGGAAGCTGCTTTGGGGAGGCATAGCATCCTACTGATGGCACCTGCAAAGCCAGGACATGGACAAGCATCCTGGGATAGGTAGGCAGGAGCTGTGCCAGTTAGGGGTCCCACTGGCAGCAGTGATGCCTCCTCCAAAGCACCATTGGTGCAGCACCAAGCAGGATGATGGGGCTGTGAAGACCACAGAATACCAGATAGCACCACCAGCTGTGCCACCTTATCCCCTCCACCATGCCTCTGGCTTCATTTCACTGGAGAAACCACTGTTAGACTTTTTCTTCCCTTTTCATCTGGTCCCTTTTGGGGTCAGTATATTTTGATCACTTCTCTCTTCCCAGATACCCTGAGTGGCATATGTGGTTTCTCAGGATTTGCTTTTGTCTGGAAGTTGTACAGGCTGAAAACTGTAAAGGGAAGTCCAAGCCCTGTGTTTAATGGGATAGAAGGAGAGACTCCAGGCTTCACAAAACACTCCATCAGTTTTCTAGGAAAAAGAACTATGATGACTGGGGTCAGTGCATGGGGTGGGGTGTAACATTTGAATGGAAGCAATGCATAGAGGCTTGAGCAGTAAAGGACTTGCAGGGTGAAGGGTTTGTCAAGGAGATAGAGAGCTGCTCAAGCAGTGGGACAGACCACTGGCACAACACGCCACTCGTGATGGAGAGCAGATTGTGGGAAGTGGGTATAAAGCATGATGGCAGAAAGAGCAGATCAGGAGCTCTGATCTTGGTGCAGAGAGTCTTCAGGCAGCTGGGTTCAGGGGGAAGCTATTCTGGTCTGAGATACTGCCCCAAATCTTAAAATTCCCACCTCCTGGGCTTAGCCACATCCCATCTTGCTGAAGATACTTCTGGCAATGGAAACAGGAATGGCTGGGCCAGATGTGGAACTGCTTGGATGCCAGAGCTGGAAACCCCATTTCTAAGCACATCTTTCTCAAACCAAAATGAAGCATCCCACACACCCCCCACTCTCCCCCAGCCTTACTCCACCCTGCTCCCAGCTGCAAACTGCTTATGTCCAATTTTATGTGCTAAAAATATCTTTCTGGGTAGTCAGCAAATGCACAGCCAAATGGGAGATGTTGGAAGTCTGAGCATGAAGGGGAGTTGGGGTATATTTGGGGTTGGTGTGGGCTGCAGCACCAGGCCAGGAGGGCCTGGATGGCCTGGGCAGGGGGCAGTGGGCTGGAAGATTTGCAGAGGGATCTGCATCACAGTGGCAGTGCCAGGGCAGAGTCTTGCTTGGCTTGGTGTGTGCTTCTGGGGAGAAGGCATGTGCAAGTTCACTCAGAAACGTGGAGAGATTCTCCCTGTAGAGAGCATTCATCAGGTCCGCTCTGTCCCCGGGGAAGAGGTGATGTAGCAGTTGTAGCAAAGGGATTATCCAGCCCCTAGGGCCTGCCCCTGCTCTGCCCAGCACCCAGGAACCTGCTGGACTCTCCCCTGTCATGGTTCTGCTCTCAGCACACCTGTGTTAGATCAGACCTGGCAGCTCCTCAAGCCAGCATAGGAACAGAGGTAGTAGCCTGCTGCTAGGCTTGGTAGCCTTGGGTGATCAGCTGCACAAGAGGAAGTCCCTGCCTCTACTGCTGTCACCAGCCGGGTGACAGCAAAGATGCCCCAGTGCCACCCCTCTCTCAGGTCAACAAAGCTCTCTGCAGACTTCCCAGATATTTTACTGGGTCCAAGGCAGACCATGATAATGATCAATGACTTGATCATGACCAAGCTGTCACCTATCATCATGATCAGGGCTGATCCCCCTAAACCCCGGTACAACTGGGGCTTCCCTTAACCCTCCTTCTGCCCATAGGTCTGGGTTCTACCCTCAGCTCTGCCGATGAGCTGTGGGGGCTTGAGATATCTGTGTTCTATCCTCATTTTGGGAAAGGGGCTGGAGAGTTCCTAATTACAAGGTGGCATATGGAGCACAGGTCATTGTGCTGTTGGTGACACTGCAAGATCCCTGTGTGGAAGGACATTTGGGCCTGGTGGGTTTGGGAAAGTCACTGGAGGGATGAGGAAGAGCCCACAGCAGGGTTTGAGACTGGGTTCTGGCTGAGGTACTGTAGGCATTTTCCAGTTCTCCCATCCAGAAGAGGCTCTGTGTTCTGGCAGCACAGGCACTGTGTTTGGGCACTTAGCCCTCACTGAGGCAGACTCTGCATCCTGGAAAGAGACCAGCAGCATGTGGAGACCCAGACCTGCAGATCACACAGGGTTATGTGCTTGTGCTGTGCAGGGAACAGACCCCTTCCTGGCTTTCCCAGGGGTGGACCTGACTGATTTACCCTCCTTAGGGCTGATCCTGACCCAGCATCCTTGGGATGACATCCTAGCCTGGCTATAGCCCACTCACATCACCTGACCATCATCTGACACCACCATCTACAGGTACACTTCACACTGGGCTCCCTTGGGCACATGTGTGAGGTAGGGAGGAGGAGAAGACCTTAATATATGTCTATTTTTGGTAAGTTCTGACATGATAATAGACTTTACTACAGGGGAACATGGTGGCTGCATTAACACTGCTTTCCACGAAGCCTGATTCTCAAAAGCCACAGCTATTTCTCCTTTTCCTTGTGGTTTTGTGGATGGTTTTGAGCCCTCAATGTTCTTCTCTAGCAGAAGTAAATCTTGTTCCAAATTTCGGTTGGTTTGGGTTTTTGTCTCTTCAGTCCAAAAGTCCGAGTCCTGGTAGTTCTTTGATGACCGAATGGACCTTCAGGAAACAGCCAATCAATCATGTTTGCAATGATATTGAATTCAATGTATATGGCTGAGTGTGCTGGCTTTCAGTGTTTCTGCAGCATTCTTCTAGTAGATGCTATACACCAAGACAACAACAAATCTCAAAACAATGATAAATTTCTAAGGAGGGAGAGGCCAAACAAAGATTGTCAGGCCTCAGTGAGTTTCAGGACAGGGGAAAAGAAATAATCCCATCAGGTCCAGTAGGAAGCCTGTTGTACTATGTGTACATTTTTGAAACTTGGCTGTTTTACTTCATTGGTTTTGCTTCTTTCACATGCCAAAGAGTCTCTTCATGAGAATTTCTGTGTGTAACTCTGGGATTTTATCAGGACATTACCCAGTGAGTCCTGGCTGTGGCCATTCTCCTGGGTGCTTGCACCTTTGTTGACTGCACAGGGACAAGAAAAACCTGGCTCCAAAAGGACAGGGATCCACTAAGGAAACAAGGAGGACATGACTTAGTGTTGCTGCTCCTCTTGCTGAAAGCTTTCTAGAAGACTTCATCCATTAACCTCACAACAGCTGCATGTGACACAGCTGGAGTTGACGTACTGATGTTTCCAAATGGACCTTAGGAGACATCTAGTTTACAGAAAGCCGTCAGTGTTGGTTTACTGGGATAATACAGATAGATACACTGTCCTGAGGATGGTGGTTCCTGGGAAAGGATCTGCCAGGGAACTCTGGGCCAACTATTCCCAGCTGGGTGGTGAAAAACACTCTGGGTGACAGCACCCATTCCCAGAACACTGATAGTGTTGGACCATAAGGCAATTGTGCTTGTCTGTCTAGGAAAACACAGAGAGAGAGACTGCGTAAAGCACAGACCTGAAAAAGGAATGGCCTAGGAGAGCTGCCACAGCACAGGGAGTCAGGACTCATGGAAGCTTGAAGTCATGCAGCAGTGTGTGAGCTGAAAAGGGGCTCAGAGAAGAGCTTGATGGTGACATCTGCAGGGACAGGAGGCTGGGGGAGAGTGAGCATGCCCCAAATGGAGAGCACTTACAGAATTCTCTCCTATACTCAAAGACCATACCTGATCTCAACAGTAACAGGAACAAGACACCTTCATCCAGCTCCAGGAAGACCCTCTTAGCCCCATACTGTCCACACTGCCCATGTTGAGGGCTTTGCATCCTACAAGGCACTGACAAAGAGCAGCTCAGAGCAGGAACGGTTTGGAGAAGAAAGGAAAAGAGGATACTTCCAGTTTCAGGAGCTTCTCTAAGCTGGAAACTCTGCTGGTGGGATTCAACAGCAAGAATGTTGCAGCTGGATCAGTTCAGGGTAGTAAGAGAGGTCTTTGGAAGTATTTAAAAGATATGTAGGTGTGGTACTTAGGGACATGTTTTAGTGGTGGGCTTATTGTGCTGGCTTAGTGGTTGGACTTGATGATCCTAGAAGTGTTTTCCAATGTAAGCGATTCCATGATTTGAAGGGGAAAGTGATGCGTGATGAGAGCAGTCTAGGGTGGTCTTGGGCACATTAACTAGGGTTGTATTCCTCAACATCCTCCACTGGATCCGGAAGGAGAAAGGAGAGAGACAGACATGAGAGGGTTTTGGAGGTGCTTGTGGGAGCAGGGTTATGGGAGCCTGAGTTAGCCCGGGAAAAGTCTGGGCCAGGACACCTGGGGGACTGCATGGAGCCTGTACCCACTGTCTGTGCAAAGATGCATGAGAATCAACACAGAGGCTGGTGGGATGCTCTCTTTCCAAAGAGGAAGCTTCTAGCACCACATGTGATTCCTCTGTGGGGCTGTCTTATTTCTGTGTGAGCACTTCTCCCGTGCGGGGTTGCACAGACACCTTTCCTGAGCAGCTCACACTGAGTCCTGCCTGGGGACTTTGTGCCAGCATGGCCCTGCCAGCGCTGGCTCTGACATTCCTCCTGGTCCTTGCTCCTCTGCTGCTTGCACGGGGACAGATGCATCACAGCACAGTGAGTCCGCGGGTATATAAAGAAGCAGGTAAGAGCAAATTGTGCCTCTCTCTTACAAAAATGGTTTTACTGCTCCTTTACCTGAGTATTTGCTACACAGCCTTACCCTGCTCAGCTCATAGCTGAGGCTATGGGAGGGCTGAAGCTGGTGTCTGCATCAGCCTGAGACACTCAGGCATCCTTCTGGTCATGGTGGGGCAAAGCTCTATTTGGGATAGAGGGCAGCAAGCCTCAGTGTGCTGGGAAACTTCGATGAGCGTGGGATTGCAGTGTCCCTCTAGAAAGTGGGTAGTGCTGCTGGGAGCAGGGGGTGGCTGGGTCTTGTTATGCAACAGACAGATGAATCCAGGGTAATAGAGCAGTGATGGCCTTTCTGGGCAGTCCAAGCAGCACCCCTGTCACAGAGGAAGTTGATGATGGTGTTCATCAAAGGTGTGGGCAGCTGTGAGCTCTGTTACCTGGGATGCCTGCTCTCTCCCATAGTTCCTGGGGTTGAGGGAACTGTAGTTTGGTGGGATTGTTCACATCAAGAGGCTTGTTCTGTTCTTTCTCCATGCCAGGAGGATTAGGGGCAGCTCCTGCTGGGCATTGCTGGGCTCTTCCTACAAAGAATGTGGGCTTTCCTATGGTGATTGTGTGCTGTGCCCTGGGGTTGCTGGTACCTGTTGAGGTCCCCACAGGGCACAGCATAGCTAGGGGACCTGAGCTGCGAGTGATTCTCTCTGTCGGGAAATGGGAGCAGAAGTGGCTAGCCAAATCATCAGATGGGTTGTGAGTCATGCTGCCCATCACTGGTGGCTGAAGGGATGCTGCCCTTCCAGCAATGGGCAGCTGTCAGCTGTCCAGGGCAGGATGGAGCCTCTTCTCCTCTCCTAGTCTGTACTCATGTCTGGGACTGACACAAAAGGATCCTGGATGTCACCCTTGGGCAGGGTGTGTCTTACTTCAGGGTGTTTAATGACAGGAGAGGGGAAGGTGTGTGAGGGAGATGCCTCCCAAGGCTGGAACCAAGTCAAGGGTTTCACGTCTGTCAGGTAGTTTGTCTGTCACAGTGAAGTGTGTGCTCTGAGGGCACTGGGAGAGACACAGCTGAGGGGGAAGATGTTTCATGTCTGCACCATGTGGTCTAAAAGGATGGGATTGGTGACCACTGTCCTTTGTGGTGGAGAGCTGGGAAGAGGATTGAGATGATGGCATGGAAACATGCTACCAGACAAGGGAAGTGGTGAGTGCTGGCTGGCAGGAAGTGGGCAGCTATAGCTGAAGAGACGTGTTTCATCCTCATTCAGGGAAGGCCACCTCCATGCCCTGTGCCTCCTCATGGACTTGTTTTCCACTGAGTGAGCAAGTCTAGCTGACATATCTGCCAGGGCAGGACAAGACAGACTCATTCTGGGTGAAGTGCAGAGGCTAGGCAGAGCACATTGAGCCGGGCTTTGTGGCCACTGGTGTGAATGTAGGTGGTCTGAGGGGCAGACCTCAGAAAGTTTCTTTCACCCGGTGTGGAAAAAGCTGATTAGCACATAGAGTCAAGGTATTTAATTTATTTACAGTTCTGCACAGAAAGATGTGCTAGGTGGCAAATCCACACAGCCAGCACACTGAGGCAGAGAAAAGCAGATATACTTACACAGACACAATCTTTGGCTATTAGTATATCTCATTGAAGTCACTGCTTGCCTGCATTGCTATGACTCATCCTTTCCCCTCTTCACTGTAAAAGCACAGTGTTCCAAGAAATCATGGTACATGCTAGGTGAGTGGTGGTCTTTTTGAGAGAAGGAGGCAAATGAACTGAGGATGTGGGTTTTTTACTACTATTAAGAGCAAAGATTCATTACTAGGATGATGAATAACGTAATGAAACTCATCAAAACTGGGTATTTGTTAGCTCATAGGTAAACATCCTGGATGAGAAGGGTGTTATCTTCTTTGTTTTTCCCCTTTCAAGGACTTAGACTATTCATTTTCTGCCTGCCTCATTCCTGTAGTTACTGTTTCTACTGCTGACTCGCTTTGTTCTTTCTCCTGTTACCTCGAACTTTGCTGCTGTTATTCAGCATTGCTACTGGCAATCACTTCATGCAACCAAGCTGTGGAGTCTGGAATGGCAGCAGAGACTCTCTGGGTCTGGTGCACTCCCACAGCT
>VYZT01011877.1:5128-15514 GCA_013400735.1 Pomatostomus ruficeps
TCTAGTCTTAATTAGCATGTTGTAAGACTACCTAGGAATGATACAATCTGGAAGGATACAAGGAACTGTGGAAAAAAAACTGGGATGGAAGTTCAGTTTTTCCTGTAGTCAAACCCAGCATATTATACCTCCCTATGCAGAAATGACAGAACTCTTAAAATAGGTCATGGTGGAAAGGCACAGCAAAGATGTTTGCTGGAGTGTCACAGGTCATGGATTGAGGATGATACATGCAGCTGTAGTGGAGCATAGACAGTAGAAGAGAATCCCAGCACTGAATGGATAGAGCATCACATGTATTTCATACCAAGATGTTATTCACTGAGGAGTAAATGTATGTTTCTGCATTTGCATAAATTCAAAGAGCATGCTTTGTTTTACTGTACCAGTGTTTCTGAAAAGATTACACTGACATTTCACTTTGACAGTGAGATATGAGATGGAAAGAGGTGGTTGATGTGGGTACATGGTGACATGGACAAAGAACTGGTCTGAGATCACTCATTTGACACATAACTGAATTGCCAAAATACAGTGATCTGGGTCTCAACTGCAAGGTAGTCTCTAATGTAGTAACAGTGCAGAATAGAACTGGGAAAAATCAAACTTTGTCCTTGCAATTTGATGTTTGTCTTTCAAATTATTAGTGATGGGGACAGAGGACAGCAACGAGAACTTTGTTCAAAAGAGAAAGCTATGGAATTACACATACTGTTAGTGACTGGCAATGGCAGCAGGAAATAGTGCAAGGATACAGAAAAGTCAGAGAACATGAAGAAAAATTATACTTGAATGAAAAGTTCTGCAAGCAATGAGATAAAAATATCCAAAAATAGAGACCTGAAACTCTGCTAGCAACTAAATAGTCAAGTACACAGGGCCTTGTCAGGTAGATTTCATAAAAGGCATCAATAAGTCATGGGTTTAGGTTTGTAATATTTCTAGAGGTAAAACCATGGCAAAAATCCTGAGGCTGGTTCTATTCCTGGGAGGTAGAACATGTGCAGTTGGATCCTGTGGGGATCCTACTTTCCCTGAGGAAGTCGTGGAGCCACCATTGTGGAGCCCGTGGATACTGGGAAACAGGAGCAAACTCATCTTGCCACCTTTCTATGGTCTGCCTTGCTCATATGCAGCAAGACTGAAAATAAGTGGTGGGAACTGCTCCAGCCATCAATGTTGCTGCTTTCCATTTCTGTGGAAAAGTTCTCTACTGACAAGTACCCTTGCTTCCATGGGCTTCCTTTGCCAGACCCTGCTGTTTGCTTTGACTACAGAGCTCAGGTTTTCTCTTCTGATGCAAAACACTGTGAACAGGTCAGAGGGATAGTTCTCAGCAGGAAGAAAACCCAACCTGAAGTTACAGAGGAGCATACAGAAAATGCTAAAGGAATATAAGATGTGTACGTCTGTTACCTCCAGCCACTCCCATGTTGTATGTATGTATTTCATTTCACAGTTCTCCTGTCCTCTGATAGGACTGTATTCATGGGTGAATCTAATTTACATTCTAAAATTAATTTCTATGTTGCAGTCTTAGGATGCCATTTCAATTTTGTCTGGCTCCCAGCCTGAGGAAAAGAAAATATTTCAGAATCTCTTTTCCTTCTTCCATACCTCTCTTCCTTTAGTGCTGTTTAGTTTTGGACTTTACTGGTTTTGCAGGAGATCTCAAAATATTGGTCTAGAAGTCTTTAAATGGCTTTGGTTTTAACCTACTTAGCAGAATTTTAGCATTAATACTTTTCCAGACAGCGAACACAGACACAGTCTGCTTGCTTCAATTACATTTTTAAATCTTCCATGTGAAAGGAAGCAAACGATTTTGTTTGTTTTACTCTGCAGAATATTTTAATCACCTGGCAGCCTGTGGAAATTAATCCTGTCATGTAAACTGATATAGAGCTGCATGAAAGGTTTTTACTGGGCCATCATGCACCTCATGCATCCTCTGATGCCTGTCCTTAAGGCGCTCAACCTTGTTACCTGGGTAAGCCCTTTCATGTTTTCAACAGAGGAGAAAATGTGGGCTCTTTTTCTCAGTGGGGATTGACCATCTACCAAATAACCAATGAGGTATTCAGAGGAAGCAAAATAAATAAATACCTAACTGTAGCGAAGCTTTGCATGTGCCCCACTTGTTTTTTGTTTGACAAATGAGGTGCATTACATGTCATATTTCATATTGTTTTACATTCCTGAACTCCCTAGAACATTCAAAGCTCTCTTCATGATACATTACTAGTGAATATAAAAACAAAGGAAGTATTACCTGGCCTTTAATAGAAATTATTGTAAGAGATTAAAATGAAAGAGCAACGGTCTCTTGGTGCATTTAAGAATTAATATGTAAACAAATTTCAGTGTCTTGTTTGTTCTTTGTGTCTCCATTGGGTCTGTCTTTGCTCCAGAAAGTTTCACACCATTTCGGAAGGTTACTGGCTTACACATAAATACATTCACCTTAAAGACTGAAGTGGAGAAGGTTTAAATCAAGACCTAATCTTTCCAGTGCAGCAAATATGAATTTAAGTAAAAGTAGCTTTCAAACAGCATAGAGGACTAAAGAAATGAGGACTAAAGAATGAACAGAATTATGAATCTGTAATAATACATAATTTTAAATGCAAATGACCACTTTATAAAGAAAAATATTTACTGGAAACCAAATAATGCAATAATGAGGAAAGAAGTGGTGATTTATATTGCATAAAGACAGGTAAGGAAGAAAGAATTTAAATAACAAGAATTCCCTGCCTATTAATTTAAGAATATTTTTGCTGAGTTTTGCAGTATTGAAAGTCTCTCAATCTTGCTGCTCAATGCACAGAAATCTTCTGTTCATTTAATTTAAAAATATCAGTGCTTTACATCTTTCTGGACTGTTGCACTGATGTTCTTCAAATCTGTGCTCTAGAGACCACACATGCAACAGATCTAGTTTGGGCTGTGTGCTGAGACTGCTCACCCAAGTGTTGGTTTCTGTACAGCTGTTCACATAAAAAGCCATCCATCTATCTTCATCAGATGGCTTAAAACCATCATTAATAGTCATTGACTATCGAGGAGGTGAAGATTATTGTTAAATACATGGTTGGTATCATTATTTGTAAGTGTTTGTTTGACCACGAGAAGAATGGTGCAATCCCCCACGATTCCTCAGGCACCCTAATGCACCCTTCAGTGGGTCTCTGTAGTAAGATGGCTTAGCATCACCCTCCTGCAAACCAGAACTCCTAGCAAAACTGAGACTGAACCTAAAACAAGCTTTGCTTAGGCACATGGATTTCTCTGGATCAGATTTATCCATGGTAGAGATCTCCAGGGAAGAAATTTAAAGACTGTCAAATTGTTAGGAAGAAACTTGTTGGGCTCCTTCATAGTGCTCCAAGTAGGTTAATTGGTCAGAGTTGGAAACTGAGTGTATCTGTCAGCTTGCCTTATTTATTTAATATATGTTGGTTAGCTTTGTATAACCAGTCCGAAAAACAAACAAACAAAAAGAACTTGTCACTCTTTTATTCTGTCATTTGTCTTAACAAATACTTCTGGGCAAAGTAGGAGCTTGCTCTTTGGACTAACAGCACTCTAGGGCTTAAGTCAGGCTGAAGGCTCTATAGACATTGGCTTCAGAATTCTCTAGCTTGTTGGTTCTGTCTTGTTTTGTGGGTCTTTGAGTTTTTTAAAGTAGAACTATTAAAAATTCTGTCTTTCTCCAAACTCTCAAGGTGTTTTCCATGGGCATATGAGCTAGGCTTTCCTGTGACTTTTACTGTTGATTGGCATAAGTCTCTTGTCTGCAGTGAGCTGCTAATGAACCAACAAGGGATTAGGAGGAAAAGTCTGGCAAATATCCACATGCTGCATCAGCTGAACTGGAGGAACTCTTCTGTCAGTCTCTTATTTTGAGGCTACAGATAAATTTCCTAATAATATTTGTGATAAAGTCAACTTACTACAAATTTCACAGCTAAAGTCTGCAGAAAGCCTGACAGTTTTCCAATAATATGTAGCAAAAAAGGTAGCACACCACAGAATGTATTTCTAATTATTAATGATATTTCTATTTATGGTGTGTCTTCTCCCTTTGTTATCTGGATGAATATTTTACCACATTGTGTCATGAATTTCTCACCCTCTTTCCATAGCTGTGGCTTCAAAAACAACAGCATCCACATGCAGTTATAACAATATTTCAGAATATTAAGTGGCTGTATTAAAGCCAGCAACATTTCTTATTAATAAGGCCTAATTTATGAATAAGAAAGGCTAAAATTACTCCTTGGGTGGGTTAACAGCTCAATATTCTCTAAAAGTCAACAGTGACTATGTATGGCTGTAGTGTGTTAGGACTAGCCCTGAGGGTGACAGCAGGTATTTTGCATGTGATGAAGTGGATCCATTAGAAATGTAAAGGGAAGACTTAAACAGTTGGAGTGGCAAGCAGGAAATACGATCTTTGTGGCAGAATCCTGAGTGGATGAAGAGGAGCAAGACAGCACTTGACAAAGACGGAAAAGAGAAGGTGACAATAGCTGAGGAGCAAAACCATGAAGTCTGCATTAAAGATTTAGTTGCTGGACAGGGAAAAAACACTGGATCATAGAGCTGTTGCTCTGAAGGCATTAAATATACACTAGATTTTAAAGTATAAAGGGAGAAATGAGTAAGAAGCGATACCCAGGTTGAAGGACTGCAGGACTGACGTGTCTAGGAACTTCAAATGAAACTACTTGTGTGGCCAGTGTTAACTCACGCTCACACCTTGGCATAACAACACAACGTCTTGAATGTGCTGGAGGTGTGGGTCATGTTGTACCACCAGGCCTGATGGACCGTGGTCAAAGAAGCAGCTGGAGAGCTGCTACTACCTGTGGCGTTCCACAGCTGTGTGTGACCCTGAGCTCTTTGTGGCCCTGTGTTATTCAGGGAAATCAAATCAAGTATCATAAAGCACCATTGCTTGACATGCTGTGACTATCTCAAAAATCAAAATTAAGCTGGCTGCATTAGTTCTTCGTTGTGGAAGATGCATAGGAGTTTTACAAATGACAGTTGGTAACTTTCGTCTAATTCTATGTGAGTTTGAAAGTCCAGGAATTTCTCTGTAGTTTGTAAAACGATCAGTGTGTTCCCTTGGGTATAAACACTTGAAAAATCATTGAATTTCTTACGAGAAGATTCCTTGCTAATAAAGAAGTAGCACAAACAAATCACAAGAAACAGTTGAGCTTCAGCCGTGGAATTAAAATAGCCAAGTATTTTTCATCTTCAGTTTCCACTGAGAGCTTTAAAATACAGTTGTCTGACATTTTTATGGCATTGAAAATTTTGAAGTTTTTTTTCTTATTAATAAGGTTTAAAGACCTCTAGCAAAGATGAAGTTATCAGAATGGTATGTGATGATAAAATTTCTGTCTTTTAATGACATAGTTCACAGTCACAGTTAGTGTTATAGTATCCAGAAATATACAGTGCCAGATTCAGGGAGCCGTATTTTCACTGCACGGAAAAGGATAAGCTTGAAATATAACTCCATTTTAGGGGCTCCAGAATACCCACATAATATTCTGAAGATTATAAAGAATAAGTGATATATTGACAGATTTTGTACTGCTTCTGACATTTATAGCAACCCAAAACTGGAGTGATGTTATGATATTATCCAGATATTCAGGTATACTTTTCAACTGGAACTACATCTTAGTTGCCTTGTTAAGGATATTTTTTGTCAGTCTTTGAAAAGCTTGCTTATGAGTAATTGTCGTACATAAGATTTTCTATTTCAATCAGTTCTGTAAAAGCACAGGATTTATGTATTGCCATCTAATTGTGCACCCAGTGTGAAGAGACAGAACTTCTGCTTCAAAACTGTGTCATGCCCTGCCTTGCTAACGCCATGGGAGACAATTTGCATGAGATACAACCTCCATGCCAGCCCATGGAATTACTGCTGCCTCCCGCTGTGAGTCTGAACTGCTGGTTTGGGGCATGTCAGTAACTGTGGCTTGTTGGGTGGGACAGGGAAGTGGTCTTCTGATGTGACATAAGCATCATCGAGACTCAGCTGTAGCAGCTCCTTGCATTGTGGTAGCTGAAAAACATTGGATGCAGTTCAGGACATAAACGTAGATAAAAGTTATGAAAAGGTAGAAATAAAGCATGGTGATGTTAGATTGCTGTGATCTTTTTTTGCCTGTGTTTAATCTGGGAAAATTTTTTACCTGTGTAATCTGAGGAAGCCATGCCAGTTTAATGCCTACAGGGAAAGTTGCAAGGTGTTGGCCCTTATCAGATTAACATTTATAGTGGCTGAATGCATCATAGCATTTTGTTACTTTTTTCAGATTCATTAAATAATTACTAAGAAAAAGTGTTAAATTAAAAGAGGCAATTTTATCTCTTTTTCCTGGTTTTCTCAGTGATTTGATGAGCTAGAAGATTTACAAGGTTTTATTTATTTAATTTTTAAAAACAGTGTCTTATTTCATTCTTCCAATTTATATTGCTAGTAGTAAATCTAAAAGCAAGATAAAGGGGACTATTATGTAATAACAGCTAGCTGCTGAGAAGATAAAGTATTTGAACTTATGATACATCAAGATTTTCTGGCCCATATTCTTCTTTGGAAAGAAAGAGTGGGTTTTCTCCTTTTAAGATTTAAAAACTATGAACTTCTTTTAAATATCTACATGGAATACATATTTTAATGATTTTATTGGATGTTGAATATTTATTCAAAGATATTCTTATTAAAAAATAGGCAAAATATTATTGATCTCTGTAGTAAAGTTGGAGGGACATCACTTATAAAGCAATCATTTGATTGCTCTGGCTTTGCATCATGATTTTTACTGTTAAAAGAAAATGTTATTCAGTTTTTCCTAGTCAAAATCAAGAGATCGTATCCTCTATTAGAGGTTTTGCTCTCAGACTTTATCTGTGACATGGGATTCCCACTGGTATTATTCCATTTAAATGTTTCTCTAGCAGTGCATTGACTTCTGCACCCAGCTCTGCCAATTAACTCTATCATTAACTTTCCGTCACCAATGAGAGCCTTGCCCAAATCTGTTATTGCATGTGTGCAGCCCCCATTGCTTTATGCAAAGCCATCAAGGTTAGCTCAGATCACTTTTCTGAACGTTTTAAACAAAATCCAATGGATTTTGATTTATGCAGGCCAGACTCCCATAAACTATTTTCAGAGGTGGTAAGGAGTATCAGAGGATAGTGCTGGTCCTCCTGGAAGCCATGATGAAAATCTGGGAGTGGCATACCAGCATCCAAATAAACATAAAAGAATGAGAAAAGGAAGTGTAAGGAAGAAATATAACCATTCCTGGGACTCCATCTGTAGACCAACTATCAGTTTTCAGTCTAAACGGATTGGGTCTTTTTTCAACATTAACATTTCATGATATATGGCACTAAGCAATAGCAGTAAGATTAATGGTATCAAGGATCTTAGTCATGGTAAAGTAAATGGATTCATTGTGTTATGGTTTATAGCTCCATCACAAGATGAAAAGTGACCATTTAGATATGTTCCTAGCTCAAAATATAACTAGTGACTTCAATTTAATATATTTACTCTCACGATAAAATATAATGTTGCAAAATGCTTTGATGAAAAGGAGACAGCATTTATAATACTTTAAGACTGAAACCTTTAATTTGAAGTAAGAAAAACATGTAAGAAAAACAAGGCTTCATGCTCTTGTGTATAAAACACCTATACAGAGTGTAATTTATTATTTAATATCTTTCCTCCCATTCCTATTTCCTGCATTCCTACTTGTACACTTTTTTAAAGCTTAATTCTACAATATATTAAGGTGTCTGTAGTTAGGCAAGAGAAAAAAATAAGATGTCAATACTTTCAATTGTTAGCTTTGTTCTTGCTGTCATGTTTTGATAGAACTATATAGGTAAACGACGATCACTCTTTTTTTGTCTTTATGGAAAGCAAAAAATAGAACAACACACCACTGGTTTTGGCAAGGTACTAGGAGACAGAAATAATGTTAAGCAGTTTGTAACCCTACCTGTCAATAAAGTCAGGTCCATTTTTAAGCAGGTAGGAAGGTAAAGATCAGAGATAGCTTTGTGCTATTTTGTGTTCCTACAGGAGAAATATTGTAAGGTTTTATAAAAACCTTTTTCTTTCTCAAAAGTAATAACTTAATGAAGGAAGGTGTATTACACTGTGTATTAGATTACCTACAGGTATATTAAAAAGAGAAAAAAGAAGGCATTATCACGGCCAGTTCACAGCACTTGAAAAACACAAGTTTAGTCACAGCTTTCTTGCAAAAACCTTGCCTTCACTGGAGATTATGATTCTTACTGTGCTTCGGCATCTCTCTGTAAAACTGCAGCAATACTAATTCTTCATTTCTTCTGCACTTCTCTGCCGTGTCTTGGAAGAAGCGTCATAATTAGCCATAGGTTCAGTACACCTACACCTCTGGGAAAAACTACTCACTTGGCTGATACTTGAGGAGGCAGATCCCTGACCCCTGTGTTTGTCTAGTCACGGCCAGCCACAGGGTTCCAGTTTGCAGGGCAGTGGCAGCTGCCAGCTTTGCAGAACTGCCACCACAAGCTCTGCTTTCCACTTTACTGCTTTCAGCCTGAGTAAGTGGAACTGTCACAAAAGTACCTTTACAAGTCTTTTAAAAAGTGTTTTCACTTTTACATTTTCAGCAGACCAATATTAATGAAAGCTATTAATGAAAAGGAGTTATGTCCATTCAGGTGGTGATCTTGCATGTACCCAAACACAACTTGTATCAACCTTTTGGGTAAAGACATACAAGACTGCAGATGTTATGTCCCTGATGCTGATAAATTAGTCTATTTTAGTTCCACATTGAAGGAAAGATGGACCTACTTTCTTACAGCCATTAGTAAGATGGCTTAGAGGGAGAAGATATTTAGCCTTCTTTGGAACAAAGATTGAATGAGAGAAAAAAAGAAGGTAAACAGAAAGTTTGCAGCAAATAAAAGCAAAGATTCCCAAGGAAAAGGTGCCTGCAGAACTGAAATGAATTCAATATTTAGAATGGAATGCTGAAACATAGATTTTCTGAGAGAAAAATTTTAAGCAGCTTCAGGGAGTCCAATCCTGAGCAAAAATCATGGAAGAGTGACATGTGAACCATTATGCCGTAAGGCTGTATCTATCCACTGTACCAGAAAGGTATCTATATTATATCTGTTAGTGCTGTTACTCCCAGTTCATTTCACTGTTTTCAGTAATGACAACACCCATTATAATGCAAGTATATCTGTGGAACTTAGAAGTTGCTGCCAGTTCTGACATAACACAATGAATTTTTTTTTTTTAATCTTATGTAAGGAAAGAAAGAAAACCAAGCCCTTGGCAGTAATTGATTTCAGCCATGAGGGGGACAGTGCTCTACCAGACAGGATTAAATTTGTTGCAATTGTTCCCCTGCTCATTTTTTGCTGCAATAGAGTTGCTGTTTTTCTATTGGAAATTTCTTCTTAGATGCTGAGTTTTTAAGGGATTCAAAGAGTAAATCCTTATCCATGAGTATACTGCATGTGGCAATGCCAGTACTGCAGGCTGTGGCATAGACCAGTGGCTGTTAGTGGTGTAAGATACCAGTTCAGTCCTGTGGTCAGTATTCCTATATTCCACTGTTAATGTTTTCCATGGAAATTACTTAATTTAGCAAATATTCCTGAAGGGGGAAAAAATAAAAAATAATGAGCTTGCTTTTCTTTTTTCTTGCGCCATCTCTGGAAGTGTTCACGGCCAGGCTGGATGGGGCTTTGAACAACCTGGTCTGGTGGAAGGTGGTTCCCTTGCCTGTGGTGATGAGGTTGGAACTGGATGATCTTTAAGGTCCCTTCCAAACCAAACCAAACCAAACCATTCTATGATTCAGACTATGATTCTCAATCTGTCTTTTTCAATTATTGTTTTCCAAATCAGCCCACAGAATAAGCCTTAAAGAATTTGAGACAGCTTTTTTTGTTTGTTTGTTTGCTTGCTATAATTACGCCCCTCCCTCAACAAACAAACAAAAAAAGGATTCCTAGCTTGCTGTTACGTATACAATGTTGTGTATTACTTGCCACATGCAACAGGTGGAATCTCATCGTACCGAGGCAGCTGTTTTACCCGGAGAAACTAACGCAGAAGTTGTCAAGTGCCCCACCAGCACATCCTCCGGCTGGGGCAAGGCACCGCTGGCTGCGGTGAGGGGACCCGTGCCCCGGCCGCCTGTCCCCGCCCCGTCCCAGGGGCAGCGGGTTCATCCCGGTCCCTGCTCCAGCCCGGCCCCTCCGCGGGGCTGCTCCCGCGCCCGGCGCGCCGCGCTCCCCGCGTTGCCGCGGCAACGGCTCCGCGCC
>VYZT01011877.1:15598-27512 GCA_013400735.1 Pomatostomus ruficeps
GCCTCCCGCCGCACCGCTCGCCTTGCCCGGCCCTTCCCGGGCGAGCCCGCGCTGTGTCCCGGACGGCCGGCCCCCGCTGCCCGCACGGCTGCCCGGCTGTGCCGAGCCGGGCTGTGCCGAGCCAGGCAGTGCCGGCGGGCCGGAGCCGATCCCCGCCTCTCCTGGCCTCTGCCGGGGTAGCCGGGATGTGCTCCCTGCCGCTCCCCTCCCACTCGCCCCCTTCCCTCGCAGGAGCCTTCCGCGCCTAGTTTAATGGCTTTGCAAAGAAAGCCAGGCAGAAGAACACTTTCCTCGGTGGCGGTGGTCAGACCATGACCTAACTCACCATGAACTTGGAAGGGCTTGAAATGATAGCGGTGTTGATCGTGATTGTGCTTTTTGTAAAAGTGTTGGAACAGTTTGGGCTGATTGAAGCAGGTTTAGAAGGTAAGGGAGTGCTTTTCAGTGGCTCGTCATTTTTCTGTTCTGGTTATTCTCTTGCAGCGAGGCAGGAGGCACCTGTAAACTGGATGTAAGGCACTACCTGAGTCACCTCCAGAGCGACGTGCATATCAGTGGCTGTCTGTTGTGGATGTTGGTTGTGATGATTTGATTTTGCAGGAAAAATAAACTGGTGTCCAGAAAACCGCCAGTATAAACTTAGGTGTTAAAGTCTGAATCTCTTATTCCTGTTTTAAATCTGTGAATTTAAAAGAAGTGGAAGGTCAAAGCAGATTTTAGGATGATTACAGACAGTCATATTGCTTTCAAACTGTCTTGTAATCAGAATTGGTTTGTAATTTATTCACGTTAACCTCATATGTATGAGAATTGTTTTAAGATCAAGATAGATCTTTTGTAGTATTTAAAAACCTGTTGAATATTTAATTTACTGTTAACATTAATTTACTGTGCTTGAGGAAGAACTACAATACTCAGATTCAAACTAAACAACTTGAACATTCACTAAGGGCAATCAAGTGCAAATTTTATTGCTTGATGCTTTGTTTTTCTTAGACAGATCCCCTCCTCTATTAGTATTATTGCTTCTGTAAAATGCAGTAAAAATTAAAAACAAGAGACTTACTTTATTTTAAATGTGCTTTTTTACATGTGGAATAGTAGAATATTGAGTATTTTTACCTTATTTCTAAGAGAGCTGTTATCCTTACCATATGAAGAGTTAGACTAAAAAAACACTGCTTGAATCATGGTCGATAATGTAATGATGATCATTGCATCTTAGTTTTTTATTAGATTACAGGCTGAAGTGGTCTGTTTCTCAGATATTGAAGGAATATTGTATTCTCAAATCTGTAAGCTGGCTTTGAATACGGTGTACATACTTACACCTATGAAAAGGAGAACTTTGTTGACTAATATTGGTTTCCTGTATTAACGTATCAGAATACAAGCAAAATTTTCTTCTATGAAAAGGTCTAAAGTAGTCCTGTTTATATATCCCTTTCAAGAAACACAGTCTTCCTTTCAGGTGATTTTAAATAAGGAAGTTACTCAGTTGGTACTCTCTGTTGCTGTCTTGTGTGGATTTAATAGAATCTTGCTACAGAATCTTAAAGCCCTGCACAGACGACAAAAATGTGTTATCAAGTGCATTTTTATAAAGATTTTATGTTTGTGTTAGAGTACATTATATTAAGTTTAAATTACAACTGAGAGGTTTCCTTAAATGTATGAACTTCTGATTTTCTTTTTGTGCTGTGTTTAGATTTAAATAGAAATATCAATCAACATGATAAATGTTACCATAAAAGTTATTTCCAGCATTAGAGGCTGCAAAGATTGGGAAAAAAAGAATCTATATTTACATTTTAGGTTGTTTGGCATGTTTGGGTGTGCTCTGTTGAGTCTGACTGCTGCATCTGTTTGAGTTCCCTGGTAAAATACATTATTTGATTGTTGTCTCTACTTGTTGCTATGGCTGGAGAAGCTGATAATGGAAAGACAATTCAAAATATAGTGAAGATGTCTGTAAGTGGTTGTATTATTTCTGTAAGAGGTAAGTTTCTTGTGCAGCTTCGTGTTTTGCCTGCCTTACTGCCCAAAAGTCTGACAGTCTGTGTGTGCACAGAATCTTAAAGTTTCGTCTTACCTAGTGCAGGACAGGTTTTCAGCATGCCAGCTAGAGGAAAACACAAGAAGGCATATATGCCCCATTCCGCTGTGATGTTCTGCTTCTGTGAATGACATAAAAGGCATGTTACATGGGAAGTTACAAGGAAGTAAGAGATATAAATAATGGTGTGAGTTAAAGGGCCTTAGCTTAATTTCACAGACTGAAGAATTTTTTTTCTCTTAGTTCAGGAGCAGTGCAGATTTCTTCCCCATTTTTTTTCTTAAACTTGTGATTTAAAGAGCTGAACTGATTACAATAGAAAAAAAAGATTTTTACACTTTTACTAGAGAATTGAAAAAATTGTCAATGTGTTAATAAGTATCAAGGCTATTCCTTTCCACTTGTGAATGAAAAGTACATGTATTGTAAAAATGTGCAAATGTTAGAGAAGTTTTTAAGTAGAATGTTTAAAAAAAAAGGAAATTTTACAGGTATAGTCAGACTATCTTTTCTGGAAATCAGTGAGGATGTTGGTTTTTTTAAGGACACTTGTAGTTTTCTGTGTTTGGGTAGGTTATATTCCTTCTTTCTTTTTCACAGAGCTTAATATGTCCCAACAAAATCTTCCTATTTGTTTCATAAACTTTAATAGTTTATGGTATATAAAACACATCCTGTATCTACCTGGAGATGAGCATCAATAATAATCTCCAACACAGTGCACCCACTGCAGGATGCTAGAACTCATTCTGAAGCTTTGGTCAATACTGAGGTTTCAAAATCCTGTTGTGTCCCTATCATGGCAACAAAAACCTGAAGACATTTTATGTTGGATTGCCATGATCCTGAACTTTGTGAAACACCACATTAATTTGGAAGAGTAAGATGCAATGATGTAAATCAAGAGCACACTCTTCAGTGTCATAATAACTACCGTAAGTGTAAGAAATATTCTGCTTCCTTCAGACTCTTCAATGCGAATTATGTGTATGATAATAATAGTATGCAATTATTTTCATTCTTTTTGAAAATAATAAAGTAATTTCAGTGTAAATATTGTATATACTTGCTTATACTTACGGTGCACTCAGATAACAATATGCTTTCTGTGGTTTTGTCCAATTGCCTTCAACTTCTGAGTGATTCTGTTGTTGTAAGAAAGTATTTTCAAATAGATGTTTTTAATATTGTATGACATCTCTGAAAGTGATAAGTAGCAGAATAGATTTATACACTTTAGTAGGTTGTGGGTTGCAGAGACTTTATCTCTCAGTTAAATATTATTTTATGATGTATTGCACTCGCTTAGATTGCAGTATGCTTTCTGTGGTTTTTCCCAGTTGCCTTTAACTGCTGAGTGGTTTTACTGTTGTTATAAAAGTATTTTCAAAGAAACGTTTTTAATATTGTATGACAGCTCCTAAAGTGGTGAATAGCGGAATAGATCTATTCACTCTCATGGGTTGTGGATTGCACAGACTTTGTCTCTGGGTTAATTATTTAACTCTTCTTAAATTAGCTTATGTCCTCCTTGATAAACTTTACTGTTTTTTTAAAATAGTAATTTATTAGGTGTAAAGAATAATGTATTGACACCCAAAATTTGTTCCTAGATACACCTTGGTATCAATTTAAAATTATTTCTTCTTGTATGGCAAATTTTTCCTAAAGTCCTTTGTAAGGAGAACGAGATACAAGAACTGAGAAGGAAGAGGTTACCATCTTAAGATTATGCCATACTCAGGATATTGATTTACAGGATTTCAGTAGATTTTTAGTACTTTTCTGAAAAGTATGTTGCAATCTTCATATATAAGGATCAAAGGAACTTGAAGAAGAAATGGAAGAGGTTTTCTTTGTGAATATCTTCTTTGTATGTCAGTTTCTCTGGGTAAAGAGCTGGACACAGAGAAGTTGAAGCATCATGAAATTAGCCTATTCCTAAGTTAAAATGGCTTTGTCCTAAAGTTTCTTGGGAAACCTGGACTCCTTTCCAAAATCTAAATCATGTATTAAGTAAATAAACAGAAAAATAGACCCTTCTTCATCAAGGTATACATTGAAAACTACACCATTAGGAATAAGGTTTAGAGAAAAAATCTGAATTATATGACTGATAGAAAATACTTAAATAGGAATACCTTGGTTTTTAGGAAATACTCTTAGAGCAGTTAGAACATCTCAGAAAAAAATGGCATAGAAGTAGCCATATATATTACTGTAAAATGTGTGTTCCATATCTCTGTTACAGGTATCTATCTAAAATCTTTCTTTAGGAGTCTGGAGAGGGGCAGCAGTAGAATTTTGCAGCTAGAATTGTAATAATTGAGCTAAATTACTGAAACTCTTGATTCTTCCAAAATGTCAAAGCAGCTTCTAATCCTATGTTAGTAATATTGGCTATTAACAACTTCCCATTCATCAACTGGAAAAAAGAGCAAAATCACAGACACATAGGTAGTTGCTTGTGATATTTACAACAGTTTTTGACAAGGACTGGATATGACTGGAAATGAAGAGGAAGTTACTTGTGGTTGCTCTGAAACTAGCAGCCTCTGGAGCTGTATGCTGTCCAGGCTATGGTCTTCTGGGAATGTCAACATTTCCACAGTGAAGTCCTTCCTCACAGTGTTCTTCATGGGTGGACAAGGAGTAATACCACAGAATCACAGAATGGCTGGGTTGGAAGGGACCCCTGGAGATCATCTAGTCCATGCCCTGCTAAAGCAGGTTCACGTAGAGCAAGCTGCATGGGATCGCATCCAGGCAGGCTTGGAATTCTTCCAGTGAAGGAGACCCCATGAACTCTCTGAGCAGCCTGTTGTAGTACGCTGTCAAGCTTTTCCTCAATACTCATTTCAGAAGATTCATAATGACTAGCATTTCATCCTGCAAATAGCATGTAATAAACATAGGGGCTTTTATGCCATTTTTCTTTTCTTAAGATCAGTCTGGTTGTCAAAGAGAGTTAATGCACAGAATTGTGAAGTATGAAAGCAAACGTGGACCAGTATGTGAAATGATTAGGCAGAGCTGATGGTGGGCAAAAGACAAAAATATAATTGAAATTTTAATATTCGTAATTTCAGGCATTCCTTAGATGTAATTTGTTCAATTAAGTCTTTATAAATTACAAGATAAATTGAATCAAAACAGCTGTTGAAACAACTCCTCATATGTGGGTGAGTGAGCAGTTGATAGAAATCTTTAACAGAGAACTCCAGTGAATTTTTTCTTAATTAAATATTTAGCTCGAACAGCACTGGCAAGTCATTTGTAGACAGCAGCATGTATTGTAGTTGATTTGGAATTACGCACAGGCTGTGCATCCTGGATGACTGGTCAGCAGGCCACTAGTGGGCAGAATGAATGAGAGGTAAGCTCTTCCCATTTTTCATACTAAAAGCTCCAATTTATGAGTACAGTTTTAAAAAACCCAGAAGTAGTCAGGTAAGAAAAGCAACTTGCTAGCCATGAGAATTTGTAATAGGCTCCTTCAGCCCTTAGATGCCTAGTCTGTCATCTCTGAGTCAACTTCTCCAGTTTGGTCCATTGTTCCTGAAAAACCTGGTGTTCCCAGGTCAGTGTCTGCTGGAGAGTGTGTTCTCTCAATCCTTACTGTCACACACAGTAATAATGTGTGTGTCTAGTGCTTTACATCTACAGAGACTGAAGTAGGTAAATACTGTAATTGAAAGGATGCCAAGGAAGTAGATGGATAGAGTCCTACACTCTGAGTTATCAATACAATGCCTTTTGCAAACTTACTCGTTTAAAATAAACATTTTTTTTAAAAAGTATTAGTTTCCTATGTAAGTTTTATATGTGTCAGTTCAGTTGGTTCTTTCCCTTTTTTCCATATGTTCTCTATTAGTCTCACATTTATAAGTAATGTGTACTATACCACAGAAGAAAAATGAATTTTTAACTAAAGCTTCTCTCTAATGCAGGCTTGCAACATTTTGGCTAACTAATTAATCTTTCCATAGAATTCCTAATTTTTTATTATATTTTTCTTGCTGATTTTACTATCAGTCACCTTCATTCAAAATACAAGAATGTCTGTCTTTTTGGCACACAAATAATTGTACATCTCCTTAATGTTTAGAGAAATTCTTGTGTTTTAGCTATTGTTATTTTGGGTTTTGTTGGTGGTTTGTTTTTGTTGTTGTTGTTTTTGTTTTTGTTTTTTTTAATAGGAGAGTTCTTCCTCTAGTTATCTAGTGATTAATTGTTCAGCACCTGGTGGAAAGTTAAGTTCAGCCAGACTGAATGCTGCCTAGATCTAATGAGGCAGATTATTTAATCTGACACAACAACTCTGTTTTTCCTTTCTGCAGTCATTTTTCCCAGTGGTATCTCTAGAGGTATGTGGTTCTCCAGGCACATTATTTTTATTGGATCAATAGTCCAAAAAATAGTCTTCTGTAAACAGACAATCCTCTAAAGTGGACTGCAACAGCTAATTTCTTATTGTTGATGATGTGAGATAATGAAAGAAAAATAGGGTAGATCAGGTAAATACATGTTTATTAATCAGATATTTATTTATCAATAGTTCTATCAGAGTTATTGTAGGGAACACTGTCTACTTTTACACAGAAGAAATATGATTATGAGTTTAACTCTCATTACTAAAACCGAATATTAATACAGAAGATAAACCCAACACCTGAAACGGAAAAGAAAAAGGGTTACCAGAGAAGTGAGTTGTTTAGGACATTAAGGAAGATACCTTTATTGGACATAAGCATTATGATGTTATGTCAGTAACACTCACTAACTGCTGTAGATACATCAGAACAGACTTTTGTACATCTACAATTTAATCTATTCTTTTGGTACTAGAAGCTCATACTCAGCATTCTTTTCTAACTGCCTCTACAAAGTGATGGGGTGTCTCTAGGTAACCAGAAAAGACAGTTTCTGCTGGTGGAAAAAATCATCTGTATACAGGCACTCCTTGCCTGTGTCTAAGAAGCTTTCAGTAACAGTGCATAAGTTTCTCTGATGATGACAGCCCATGCTTAACAGCTGCACCCAAAAAGCAGGCAGAGATTTATCTTGTTTAGTAAACCTGGTATTTCTGGAAAGATAACATTTCTGCAGATAATCCATAATATTCAAGTGGAGTGAGTATTATATCCCTTGGAGAATAAGACCATATTCTTGTCTATAGAAGGGTGCAGTCTGTCCTCTTGGAGAGTAATCTATCATCTCAGTAAAGTCCTCGACTATTTTTTTCATTAGAAAGAACTTTCTTTTCCACAGTGAGTCAAATTTTTTTTAGCCTTAGGATATACATGTTAAATTTTGAAATTATATTAATATGCCATCTGAGTTACCTCCTTTGAAGTCCAAGATTTAAATTTATGTTTGCAAGACAGTGAGAGTGCCTGTACCTTCAAATATCAAGTTAGCCACTGAACACCTAGTAGATCCCAGGGATGGGAGGTCCATCAGAGGTCAGCCTTGCTTCACTTGTAACTTGCAGCTGATGATAAAAGGAATTTTGCACGCTTTGAATTTTCTAATTTTTTAATACATTCAGACAAAAATTGCTATGTTCATTAGGTATATTTATTCAACCTCAATCTAAATTGTCTTCGTTTCCCTCTTATTCATCATCACAGAGCTCAGAGTTCACATTCTGGCCAATTTTACTGTTAGGTAAGTAGTCTGAGATGAATCAGGTTACCAGAATGGGAGCAATTGTTCTCAGAAGTAAAGGGGTAAAATGGAAGGCAAAATAGGTTGCTGAAATTGTTGGTTTGCAAGTTGACAATTGAGATATCATAAAATGTAGTTCACTTGCTCACAATCAAAATTGATTTAATAGTTCAGCAATAATAAAGAAGTCATTAAGAAAGGATTCTCAATCAACTTGGACGCTCACCCATTCGATGAGAACATGGCTCACCTTTGAATTATTATTGCAAAAATCATAATAATCTGTTTAAAATTATACTTTAAATGCTACTAATTTTTCTATTTGCTTCCTTATCATTATCTTACAGGACTATTACAAGAAGCTCACTTTCTGAATGCTAGAATTTTTGGACTGAGCCAAAAATTGATAGACCCAAAACATTCCTATTTAAAAGGTAAATCTCATTGTAAAAACCCAAGGTAAAGATTCATCACAATACCCTCTAACAAGCTGGCCCAACATTTAATTACTTTCAGTGCCACAAAAGTACCTGGTTCAGGTTTTTATTGCTGTTTAGCCTAAGAGCTGCCTAAATAATACCATTAGCTGTTCTTTGCTAGATTTAACATACAATGCAGCATCTGATATCTTTATTCTTTGTAGATTAACTTATTCTGTGTTTAGGAACTTCACTTTTTTCTTTGAGAAACTAAGTAAAACTACTTTAGAACTTGTACCACTTGTTTTCTAGATTCAAAACAAGTTTTGTGGTTCATTTCTGAACCTTTTCCAGTTTTTAATAATCTGTTTAGGGGATTGATCTTCAGACTGGACAGAGGACTCAAAATTGGTTTCTGACAGATCAGAGGTAAGATATAGTACCCCTGCCTTGCCCATACTAGATACCTTACCATTAATACAGCTGAGCAATAATTAACTCATCTTATACTTTTTTGCAAAATAGAGATACTCACCAAGTACATGGGTATTTGGATCCAGTTGAAGCTGATTACAGTCTTGACCTCAGCCTGTTTCTTGGAAGTGAGCCGTAATTGGCAAGTAATTCAAGACCTTGAGCAGTGCCTTTGCTGGCAAGATAAAAGGTGAAAAGCATCCCCCCACATCCATCAGATAGTTTGTCAGCTCCAGGCCTTTTCTCAAATAATCACTGAAGGGAATGATTGCCTCGCTGCGAGTCAACCACCTGACCTGCATTGGACTCATATATTTTTCAACAGGAGACATGGCTGTGAGTAGCCATCCTAGTGGATGGCAAAATTCAACAGGTAGTGAATCAATCTTGTCTGCAGCTGTGTTTTGTAGTGCCCTACTTTTAAGGACAGATCTCTGCTATTGAGTCCTTGTGCTCATGGAAGACATATATCTTTTTCAGTCCTGTGACATCTTGCTTTGAGATTAGGGAAAGCGTGTGCAATATGCCACAGAACTGAAAGCGTATGCTTTAGTATTTCTCCACACTCTGCTAGTTCTCTCTGGGGAAGATTCTCCAACCAGGAAGTAGTTAATGTTCCCTGTAGGAAGCAAGAGGGAGGACACTTCAAGAGGAAGCAGACATTTATGGCAGACACTCTTAGGTGTCAAACAGCCTTCAACTTGAGCCTAAAGAGGACCAATGTTATATTTATATTATTTATTTTTCTTAATTCATAGTTAAAGGTTCATTTCTTGAAGAATTAATTTGTTTTAATATATGAACTTCTTTTATAACATACTATATGTTGTAATACAAGTTTAGGAAATACCTTCAGCTTATGATGTCTCTGATCATTTGAGTCTTCCATGTTGACAAGTGTCTTTCACTAGTGTCCTGGTAATGCCACCCAGTTGGAAACAGTTAATGGTTTCCTGGTGAAGAGCAAACGGAGTTCTCTATATTATTAGTAGTATAATATTACTACTACTACTGTGATCTTCCTACTGTAAGATTGCTTCATAAACTTTCTGACAACTAGATCCCATTTTTCTTGGGACAGCTTTCAAATCCTGAAAGATCCTCAAACATCGAGGGATATCAAGGTGGTAATGACTTAGCTAGTTTTATAGAATCACAGAATCATGAAGGTTGGAAAAGACATCCAAAATTGTTGAGTCCAGTCTTTGACTGAATACCACCATATCAACTAAACCATAATACTAAATGCCACATCCAGTTGTTTTTTTGAACACTTCCAGGGATGATGACTCCACCACTTCCCTGGGCAGCCTGTTTCAATCCTTGACAATTCTTTCAGTGAAGAAATTATTCTATAGTTATGCTCTATACCCTGCAGTGGATTTGTGTCCTGACAACCACTTCAAAGAGGATGGAAGGTTATTTAGCGGCAAATGGAAGGTACAAGTAACCAAAAATCTTTTTTATTCCTCAAATATATGAAGGAGTAATTGAAGTAGTAATTGAGCTTCAGCTAGAGATCTCCCAAAGTGTAGCAAGCAGATGGATTTAGGGACACAGCTTACTAAATTACTGTCCAGTATTTATCCATTAGCCTATGGCTGTCTCTTTAATGTGGCAAAGACATTTACAATATAGATAATGACATCCATCATTCATCTGGGAATACTCTTATCTACATCCCAAATATTTACATTTGGTATAATGGCTTTGTATACTTACTGCTCAGAGCAACTAAGTAACTTGGAGATATATGCCTTTGCAAATTCCAGTCTCCTCTGAGCCTCCCTTGTGTTTTATCATCTACTGCAATATACAGTTGTTTTGTTTAGATCTATGGGCACTGGTGTTTTTCCTGTGCTTTCCTTTGAAATCCTAGCTCTGTAGTATAAATCTTGATGGATTATACCTTACATCACATATGTACTGGCTGCCCAGTTTAAGCAACACTTGAGTAACATGACTTACCAGTTTTCAAATCCCACAGTCCTCAATTCAGCTCACCTTGGCTACAGCCTTTAGCAACACTGGATATGGCTCAAACACAAATAATTTTCTAATATAGGGTTTAATTAGTTTTATTCTAAGGTGACCTCAAATGCTTTTATCTGCTGTACATTTGCAGCCACAGTCATGAATATGATCACTGGACCTCTTAGAGAGGTAATGGTCTTTTTTGTTGATTCACCTTGTGTTTACTTTTAACATTTATTTTGGGCAATGATAGCCAAGAATTTGGCAATAGCTGCTTAGTAACAGGAATATAGCCCACAGTTTGTCATCCGGGAGCAACTGTAAAACACACACTGGTGATGGAGTGCACAGGCAGAACAGGTTTCCTTTTCACAGTCTGCTTATCAGACTCAACTGGAAAAAGCGTAACTTTCAAGCCACTCTGAGCAAGTATTAGGAAGGAGAGACTTTGAACTGAGTTGGGCTTTCAATGAGCAAAACAGTTATACTCAAAGCTAATACTTGTGTCACTCCAAAGAACCCTCTTGGCTGGGAGCCTGTCACTGGCAATGGTGAGAGCTCAGAGAAGCGGTCTGACTGAATCTCCAGGCTTGTCTGAGGTGTTGGTGTCACATTTGCTGCCTTCCCATTTGTCTGACATAAGAAACATGCTATAGACAATATAGGTTTTGTAATTTCATACTAGAGTTCCCACTACATCATCAATTAAAGGGATATAATCCTCCTTGCTATAATCTGGTGCAGTTCAGTTGTTTTATTGTTACAGTAACTTTTTTACTGAGGCGCCATCTGAATTCAGAATGTACTTTCCTTGAATATGCTATCTCTCATTCATCCTTTTGGAGTAGCTAGTTTGGCATAGGTTTTTTTTTAACTTCTTCAATTCTGAATTATTGTAACTATTTGTAATCATGTTCTGTTCAAAATGTGCTGTGTGTCCTTTTTCATCAGTACAAAGCAGCAGTGAGGTAATACCAGGAAAGCATGGTGCTGATGTGACAAAACAAATGTGGAGATGAGACTGCCAAGGTAATCCAGGCCATGGAGTCTCTGCTTTCCGTTCCTCACCAATGCCTGCTGCTGTCCAGCAGCAATGCTGTAGTACATAGTCAGCTCATCTACACCTGGCTAGCAAGTGTCTTTTACTTTTATCTCTGGATTAGACCTTCTTTAGTTATATTTTTGGACAGTATTTTACAACAGCAGAAGTAGTGTTATTTGTTGTCAGTATTTACACTGGGATTAATTATTTTTTGTTGAACAGCTTGGAACTGTTCTCCAAAGCAGAATCTGAGAGGAGTTTATAACTGCTCATGCTTTT
>VYZT01011879.1:0-12043 GCA_013400735.1 Pomatostomus ruficeps
GAAGCAGGGGCCCCTTCTCTCCCTCAGGTGTTCCACTGGATCACAGCCATCCAGGCATTCACCCTCTCCAGTGTGAGCACCTCCCCCACAGGCTGCAGGTGGATCTCTGAATCCCATGTGGATCCCATGGGCTGCAGGGGAACAGCCTGATTCACCATGGGCTCACCATGGCCTGCAGAGGAATCTCAGCTCCAGCGCCTGGAGCACGTCCTCCCCCTCCTTCTCCACTGACCTTGGTGTCTCCATGTTGTTTCCCCTCACATGTTCTCACCTCCTCCTCTTCTCTGACTAGAAGAAAAACCGTCCATACTTTGTTTTGCTTTACTTTTTAAGTGTGTTATCACAGAGGAATTACCATGTGTCTCCCAGTATGAGCTGCCACTCAGGAACCGTCAGTCTTAACCTTCCTGGGCTGAATTGCTTGGTCAGTACCTCTCCAAATGGATACACTATCCTATGGGATGCTAGTGGGCTGGGGAGGGAAGGTGCTGAGGCCAAATCCCAGCTCTGGCAGTGCGCAGCCCAATGGAGATTCCCAAAACAGCTTATGCTGTAGGGTTTGCTGTAGGTGGGTGGGTGTGGAGTGTAGCCATCCCAAGGCACCCAGTATGAGGAGGACTGGAGCCTCTCTGCTCTGGAAATAGTCTGAGAGAGCTGGGATTGTTCAGCCTGGAGAAGAGAAGGTTCTGGGGACAGCTTAGAGCCCCTTCCAGTGTCTAAAAGGGCTCCAAGAGAGCTGGAGAGGAACTTTGGAAAAGGGCATGGAGTGACAAGACAAGGAAGAATGGCTTCACACTGACAGATGGTGGAGTGAGATGGGATATTGGGAAGAAATTCTTGGCTGTGATGGTGGTGAGGCCCTGGCACAGAGAAACTGTGGCTGCCCCATCCCTGGAAGTGTTCCAGGCCAAACTGGATGGGGCTTGAAGTAGTCTGGGGTAGTGAAAGGTGTTCCTGTCCATGGCAGGGGGGGTGGAATGAAATGGTTTTTAAGGTCCCTTCCAACCCAAACCATTCTCTGATTCTATGGCTTAATGTGTTCAGCACAAGCTTTCACAGACCTGCTGGTTGCTGGGTGCTCCGTTTTGGCTTGATCTTTGTGGCTTCCATTCAGAAAAAAAGGGAATTTCTACTCCAGTGGTGCTACTAGGAATGGTCAGGAAATGCCGAGGCTGCCAGCATGGTTCAACTGCAGTTTTATAAGTCTGTGAACAGGCTGACTTAGTTTGTAATTTAATTTTGGGAAAGTCATCTTACTGCTTGCCTCAGTTTCTCCATGTATGAAAAGGGGTTTTGAAGAGCACTTCCTCTTAGAAACATTCTCCATGGCTTCAGGTCCCACCTGACAGAGTTAGAAAAAACCCTTTCCCAGGACACTCAAGAGGTGCTTAGGACCAGCCCTGAGATGGAAAGGATGTTGTGTGACCACATACCTGGCTTCCGTGCATTTCTCAACCCATTTACAACAACAAGCTCAGAATCAGTCATATTTTACCCATTTATTAAAATGGGCTCCTTTGGGAAAAAACGGCAAAAGTCAAAGATTTGGTCCTTGAAGATTCTGGTCAAGCTGTGTTCCAGGTAGGCTGCTGCTTAGGGCATTAGGGTTGTGACTCCTTTCCTTTTTGTTGTTATGACTCACTAATGTGTATTCATGGTCTAATATCTGCTTGGTTTAGTGTTCAGATTTTCTTTTTGTTTCCCTGTATCACTGTTTTAAATCTGACTCCATCTCATCAGAAAAATTAAATCTCAAATGCTGGCAAATGTCTTCAAGTCAATTAAAAATTTGATTTATATGGTGCTTCTGCTGCCTCAAGAAAGGCCATATATTTTCATGATATTATGGAGAAATTGTTTTGAATTTATGAAAAAGCCAAGCTCAAATTATGGTTATTGAATATTTTCATTAGCAAGACTCCCTGCAACCATGAGATTTTTCTTCTTCTTTGCTTAGGGAGAAGCTTGAATGAAAACCCTAGGCTGTTCAGAACTTGACACACACAAAATTTGGCCCCCCCAGACACCTCAGTGTTCGCATGCACCCAGACAGATCCTGTGCCCCAAGTACTTTCTGTTACTCCTCTCCAAAGACATTATTTATTTATTGCATTTAAATCCTTAGCTGATATTTCCAGGACCTTTAATTGTCTTTATATTTGCTGTGAGTTTCAACCCAAGTTTTAACCCATTTCCCAGGAAGAGGCAAGGACAACACCCTGTTTTACTGCCTTACACTTCAACCAATGTCTCTTAAGCTGCTTTTCGCTCTCTTCCTTTCACACCAATATTTCAATGTGCAGCTCTAATTTCTGTTCTAAAGTCTTGCAAATACAATTGCTGCTCTTCACAGGGAAATGCTATCTGAATTTGCATGATACTGGCAAACTCTTGGGGCAAACCCACAATATTGACACGAGATATTTCACTCAGTCAGGAAACTTGGCTGCTAAATTCCTCCAAGATGCCATCTTTGAAGGAATCATGGAATCACAGAATGGTTTTGGGGAGAAGGGACATGAAAGTTAGTGGGAGGCAGGGCAGTCCACCCTGGGGAGACAGTGCTAAGCTCACACCCCTTAGTAAAGAGAACTCTCCTTCCCAAGATTCCTTGCACTCCTCCATGTTTTTGGGAGTCTTGGGACTACAGTTCCCAGAGGGCATTGCGCTGTCGCTGTGTCCCCTGGGATGGGTCACCCCCGGTCACGAGGGACCCTAAGGTTTTAAAAAGGCACCACATATGTCCATTAGCGTCTTTCTCCACATGGCAGTTACCGAGAAACAGCAATAAACATCTAAGAAGCTTTGCCAAGGAAGACCCTTCTTTGCTATCGCCAGTAGGCTATATCTAAGGTAACCAGGAGACTACAGGGATGGGGAAGGATTAAGCTGGGAGCGGTGTGGGCAGCAGAAGCTGTATGGTAGCATTAGGACCCTGTGATTACTACACGGAACTTCCGCTGCTAGACAGCGACGGACGCTGTGAGACTGCAGGAATTCGAAACACTCCACTACCACGTGTGAAAGCTCTGTCTTGCCCCACTGTGGGAGTCCCGCCCCCTGCAGCACCCCGCAACCCCCCACCTTCGCAGGAGACCATCAAAACCCTCAGATAAAGATATAAGCCAAATGATACAAAAGTTCATCTCATTCCAACCTTGGCCATGGACAGGGACACCTGGTTGCTCCAGGCCCCACCAAACCTGGTCCTGAACACTTCCAGAGATGGGCCATATGCCATGGGCATGTCCTACTCCCACTGTGATCCCATGTGCATGGCTCATTTCCTCTGGACATGACAACAAACGTGCTTGGGGACTTCATGTCAGAGTTCTCTTACCTATTGATCCCTCTTTTTAAGTCCTGACTGTGACACTCAGGCTGGGTGGAAGAAGGTGCTTCATTCAAAATGTTGTGTAAGGGCATTAGAGATTTTCCAGACACTTTTCAATCTTAAGAGCATCCAAGCAATTTGGAGATACACTGCGCTTTGTATCTGCTGCTTGGCAATCAATGAAGTAACCTGGGTGGGCTGGGGGGGAATAAACAGAATATTCTTCCTTAGTGGAAATAAGTTTATTGCTCTAGAAAAGCACAGTTATACAGTGATGACTATAAAAAATTAAAGATAATTAGTACAATTCTACATTAGCTTTTGGATACTGATGGTAATCAGGACCAGCCCTTGATGATATCTCCAGACTTCAGCAATGTATTCATGCACAACACACTTGGTTTCTGTTCTGTGAAACACCTTCTCACGGTTTTATACCTCACTAGTGGTCTACTAACCACAGGCTAACACTGGATCAGGGCAGCAGAGCCTGTGCTTTACCACATGAGACACTCCTGCTCACATCTGCTTATTTCTAGGGTAATTTCATTGATGATGTGTCAGAACAGAGTCATAAATCCATCCAAATACTATTAAGCACAGCTGACACCTTTACGATGCATTTTGCAAGTTGATCACTCACGGCTTTAATTAGTGAAATGGTCATTGCTTTTATAGTCAGGATTTCCCTTCCCTTTGAAAGGAGAGTCTATGAATTGCTTGTGTAGCAGAAATAAAAGCAAAAGAGAAGGCAGAGGGGAAGCGTTGACTGAGCAGAGGCTTAGTGAAAACCAAGAATCTAATACCTAATTTTTCCAGAGGAAGCATATTTATTATATGATATGCCGGGCAGGATTTTCCCAAAAGTGAACTTAGCCTTTGGAGCTACCCCAGGTTGGGAGCTGTTGGTGACCTGTTTCTGCATCCAACATCTTGTAAATGTCAGACCATGAGCAAATGGAAAGGGAAAGTGGACACAAGCCCAGTGGCTGGAAAGTCAGGGTAAAACTGGATTGTGCTGTCTGAGCATTTCTCCAAAGAGCCTGTATTTATAAGATTGGTCTTTCTACAGACAGAGCCATGAGTATCCCTGTTCATTCAGAGTGGAAATTCATATAACAAGCCCTCTGTTTTGGTTGTGGGCCACATGGCCTTTCCATCTCCATACCCTAATACAAAACTGT
Organism: Pomatostomus ruficeps; assembly: GCA_013400735.1. Taxonomy (NCBI): domain Eukaryota; kingdom Metazoa; phylum Chordata; class Aves; order Passeriformes; family Timaliidae; genus Pomatostomus; species Pomatostomus ruficeps. The sequence continues at coordinate 4,519 of VYZT01011879.1, forward strand.
TCAGATTGTCTCAGCTGCACAAGTATTTGGTCATTTCTGCTGGTATAACTCTCTAATTGTCCTCCTTTGTCATGGCTCTTCTGGATGGGGTTGCATTGTGAATTTATAATTCAGAGCATCTGTCAGAGGCTGAGGGGAGATGAGTGTCATATGGGGAATTGACAGATGTTTTCTCATCCCTCAACCCATGACTGGCTGTAAAACCAAGCCTTAATTCATTCCCATTACAGTTTCTCGGCTCCATCTAAGCTGGGAGTCTAGGCAGGCAAATAGAAAGATCTGTCTTTCCGTAAACATGCCATCCCTCATCAGAAAAATTACCTTGCTGGATTTAGCAACTTAAGCTGCATCTTACATTATATATGTTTTTTTAGAGGTATTTTATATGGGTTTTTTAAAACAAAGAATGATGCTATTTCTTAACTGTGCCATGCTTTCTTTTTATCACCTCACAACTTCCCTCAATGACCATGTTCTTTCTATCCCGTTTCTTTCCTACAATTCCCCACACAGGCAGTTTAAATCATAAGGTTTCTTTGGAAGTCATCCCTGCAGAAGCACTGCCTGCAGGTAAAGGCATGTGCAAGTGAATCATAGAATGGTTTGGGTTCGAAGGGACCTTAAAGACCACCAAGTCCAGACTCTTTAGCCTGGGTTACCTTGTGATCCCATGAGAGTGCTGGGCTGGTGGTCACAGTAGGTCCCATTCCAGGAGGAGCTGGATTTTAATCTGGAATTTAGGCTGTCCTCCTCAGCTCCTTCCAGTGTCCCCGGAAAATAATGGTTTAGACTGCTCTCATCAGCATCTGAAGACCAACTAGTGGCATGAGAAACCAAAGCCTCTCTCACTTTAAGTTTCATTTTGCTGTCAGAGAGCACTAGCAAACTATCCCCATATCCTTTGCTTCTCTGGAATAAATACACAAGCAACAAAAACTGTCATAAGCAAAGTAAAAGCAAGTGGCTTTGAAAACATGCCATCAGCAATCTCTTTTCCTATGTGTCATTTCTCAGCACACTCCTGCTATCAAACATGCTCACAAACATCTCTTCTTCAGTGGGATTCCCTCTGTAGATGCTTCAGGATTCCTGGGTGTATTTGAGTCCAATTCCATTTACCTGCTCCATCATAGTAAAACTGAGAGCAATCTGTACCTGGGATAGGGCTTAAACATTGATGAACTTGTGGGTTAAATCACTGTTGGAGGCCATGACTTGTTCCCTATTTGTTGCGGAGGGATAACTCAGACGACTCAGTATGAGTTAGCAATGAGCTTCGTTTATTGATCAGTTACATGCCTTAATATAAGTATCATAATGTGCTCATACATATTCTGTAACCCAAGCGTGCTATTGGTGTGCTTTTGCAAGTCAACCCCCCTTTTTTGTTTCCCTTTTGCTAGTGCCAACATTCCCGTTTCCCATCCTCCTTCTGCATTCCTACCTGACTAAAAAACATCTTGTTATTGTATAGCTCCTTCGTGAAGAACAGAGTGTCCTTCGGTTTACATCCTTAAACTAGCTGATTACGCTGTTTCCCCATCTCCTCGGCCACAAGCCGTTCCATGCTCACTTTCCTTCCTCTATTCTGCAACACCTATTTATGGCACTCCCCAGGCAGGCCTGCTAGGCCGAGGGCCTGAAGGAGAGCCACACAAAGAACACACAGACGCAGCAGGAGAGAGAGCAGGAAGAGAGAGGGCAGAACCCTCTGACTTTTATTTATATGTTTTCACACATCACCGTGGATTGGAGGTAGAAATTACCACCCCTCATAATCCACTGGTCAAAGTATTTGTCAATCATATTTCTCCACCCAGTATACTGGAATTCATAACAGAGATACAGTTTAAGAAAACATAGATAATTGCTAAGAAAAAAGCCATGGCCATGGTACAGAAAAAGTTCTAAGAATATCACAAAAGGAAAAACACTGAACACTGCAAAGTCAGGGCAACACCTATTTGCTGTCTAAACTCATGTTCATGAATGACATACCTGTGCTTGTGCCCTGGTATAATTCAAACAGTCTGTGCAAGCTCCAAGATATATTTTAAAAAGTGCAATGCAGCACTTTGGTTTGGTTCAGCACAAAGGCTGAAAAGACCTTTGTAGAGATGGTCCCAAAATTGCAATCATGCTCATCATGTGAGGAGGAGGCAGTATGTTCTCCCTTGAACATCCTGGAAACTGTGTGGCTGCATCTTTCCCTCCTCTGCAGAAAAAAACAGCAGAGACAGCCTCGCTTCTGCCCAGTGTTCTTGATTTCTGCAGGCAATGCTATAATGCTATGGCAAAGGTCTGGGAGTTGGGCTGGAAAAGTTCTTCAGATTCTTGGTGAAGCAGGCCTGCTAATAAGCCATGAAGGATGGGAATGTCCTCTCAGCTGCCTCAGCACTTGGAGCCACCTAGCTCAGCCACTCCTTTGGGCTCTTCTCTCTCCTTTCTTGTCTCTCTGGTTTGATAGTCACAGGGAAAGGAGCCTTTTAATCTCTGCATCTCATCCTGCTCATTCCCATAACATGATTCCAGCTTTCTAGGCCATATTGATGTTCTGAGCCATAACCGAGATGTGTCCGGACCTTCACGTGTAGGGCACATTCAGACTACTACCCCTTGCCATAATATTTTTCCTCATTCTATATTTAACACTCCAGAAAATTTTATATTTAATTTATATGGGGAAGGAAGGGAGCTGGAATAAAATAGAGAACAACTGTATAAATGAAGGGAAAAAAACCACAGGCACCATGAAGGAAGTGATAATCTGGAGAGGAGATAAGGCAATGCCTTAAAGAGAAACTTATTAAAGGGAAAACAAAGGAAGGCTAGCCAAGGTTAGAAGAACGACTGGGGAGGGGGGTGGGGGCTGGTTGTAATGAGACTATCTTGGAAGTTCCTCTTCCAACCCAAACAATTCTGGGATTCTGGGAAGAAAAAATTAGTTTTTTGCATTGCAGGAGCTGGCCTGGTTTTGATGTGCTACATAGAGCTTGGTACCTAGAGCTGAGTATTCCATGTCACCATTGCTGGCCAGATGGGGACCACAGAATAAATGATCCACAAAATTATGGCTTTAGCTCGAGGGTGAGATGTGCTGTGACATCACTGAAGGGTGCCTACTGGGTGGGCACACCACTCACTGTAATTATTTAGAAGAGAGCAGACGTTTTCTTCAAGGAAAAAAAGGTACTACCTTATTAGAAAGAGTGAAAGGTTCTGCTGCATAAGAAATTTTAATCCCTTCACAATTGTCAGAAGTAAAAAAAAAAAAAAAAAAAAGTGGGGGAGAAGGGAGGAAAAAAATTATTTGTAGGTAGGTTCCTTCTCTTTGAAATGACTGACACCCAAGAGAAAGGCTAACACCAAGGTTGCAGAGAGTTTCTTCTTCAGGTCCAAAGAAATCCCTTCAAAACAGGAAAGCAGCTACTACTGCCCTGTATCAAAATCCCATTGTACCCTTTGTCCTCACTTACTTCTCACTCCAGGGGGATTCAGCCCACTTGTGACCCCACATCGCCCCACAACTTCAACCAATGTAAAAATCCTTATTTGGGAAAAGTTATCTTCCCTCTCCCTACCCTCCAGCCCTTTAGCTCTGTTTTTTCCATGGCTAAGAAATCAGAATTCCATGGGCTATAGAGCACAGAGATCTCATTATGTGTTGTGCTCAGCTGTGTTGATGGAGATGGGTGAGGGCTGATAAGAGGAGAGCTGAGAGCGCTTGCCGTGAGCAGATGGCAAGGGGAAGGGGAGGGGAGGAGAGGGGAGGATAGGTGAGCAGGAGAGAGGGGAGAGAGGTCTCTCAGGGGAGTAAATCTAGCTCAGGAAAATGTTCCTTTTCCTTTCTGGCTGACTGAATTTAGGTGCAAGTGGCCTCTCACCTGTTAATGATGTGTTTTTGAAAGGAAATGAGAGAAAAGTCAGTCAGTCGAGGTGTAATTGAGGGATGACTGAAAGACATAACGGTGGTACCTTTGCTGCATTGCAGTGAAATAATACATGGATGAAGAAACTCCCTTCTTTCCTGATGGCTTGGGGAGGATTTTGAGAACACCAAAAACCCTGTCTGCATCTCTAGGGATGCAGTTACAGGGACTGGGGAGAAGCAGAACAGCACCAATCAGCATGGGCTGAGTCACCACAGCACATCCCCCTTAGCATTCTCTGGTGAAACACCTTCCTGCAAATTTGGGCCCTGTATTTGGTCCAGAAATCGCCTCTTGGCTGCAAGGGACCAACATCTGCTTACTTTCCTTGCCAGCTCCACAACATCCTGCCAGAACATCTTGGTTACAGAAGGAAAGACATGGGCATCGCCCTCAAAATACCTGTGGGTTGCATGGCTCCTGAGAGTTGTATGGATGGGGAGGTCCATCAGTGCCCAAGATTTGCAGCTTTGGGTCCTTGTGAGCCAGAGATCTGCCACAGTTGGCCTATAGCTGCTCAAACATGGTCTGGGCCAGCTCACAAGGGAAACAAAACATGGTACAGCTTTCTTCTCCAGAGGGGAAGGATCCCTGATGCATTTTTCCATCCAAAGACAAGGATCTGGTCCTGTCATAACCCAACTGTGTGGTTTAGTGCTTGTCCAGAGTGTGCTCTGTCATTAGCAGAAAGAGAGGACCAGGCAAAAAGTTTCCTGCTGTGGAGGAGGATAGTCACTCAGAGACAATAGGCACAGGACAAGGTGTGCAGCCTTTCCATGGTGCAAACATTCCTGTTAATCATCGTTAGAAAATCCAGGCAGTCACGGAAACCATTGAATGTGACAGAATAAGGGAAGGAAGGGGAAGGAAAGCAGCAAGGCAAGGAGGTTCCTTGCTCCTAGGCTTCCAAACATCCTCCGGCTGGCCTAGTGCTTTTCTAGTAATACTTGGAGAGTTTGAGGTGACACATACATTGATCTACCTGTTTCATCTTCCTGTTCCATCTTTCCTTTTTCTGATCACTGTTTCTAGGAAGATGTGTTCAGGGCATCCTTTCTGTTTGAGGAATGGCACTGAAAGGTCTGCAGTCTGCTGTGGTGCACTTCTGAGCTTTCCTTGAAGGCCAGAGGGTCTGTTCGAATGTTCAAAACATTTTTTTTTTTCCAGGAAAGAGAGAAAGGGTATATGTATTTGAGTATTTCCAACCATCTGGTCCTTACCAGGGACTGCAGTCCAATACACCCCAGTACACTGGGCTTTGTTTTCATTTTCAGACCTGGGCTATCAATGAGCATCATGGCCTTGTGCTGCTTCACCTGCCTGCATTTGCAATTTTAATGATACCCATAGCAGCAGAGAGAAGCGGACAACACCCTTTCAAGAAATTCCTATTGGAAAGCAGAGCAAAAATGGACTGAAATACAGCCTGGAAAAAGCTGCTGAGGCCAGGACTGGTGGTTTTGAGATGACACCTGATGGTGAGAAACAAGACTGTAGCCAAGGTGTTTGTTCCAGCCACCAGGCCAGGAATAACCTTAAGTGTGCAAACTGTCCTTAAAAGATACCATATTTAACTAGAACATCAAAAGAAAAAAAAAAGGTGAATGCACATGTAACTTCAGCCAATGGCTGCTCTGGGACTGCCTATCCATCCCATCTTCAGAGATGTCCATGGTGGTTTCGTTGTGACTATTTTATAATTTTATTATCAGTGGAGCATTTAAATGACCGAGACATGGACAACGGTCCTAATACTGTCCCCTAATAATGGGGATAGATTATCACCCCCTCAAAGTACAAAATAAGGATTCCTGCCCCAGAAAGGCTCTAAGGAAGGAGAGAAGAAGTAACTGATTGTGCATGATTTAGAAAAAAATAATAGGGGAAAAGGATGAACCATTAAAAAACATCAAGAGGGACAATATTTGGGCAACCTGGTCTAGTAGAAGGTGTCCCTGCCCATGTTGGTGTCGTGGTTTGACACTGGCCAAATGCCAGGCACCCACGATAGTCACTCTCTCATACTCCCCTGCCATAGCTGGGCAGAGGAGGAAAAACATTAACGAAGGCTTCATGAGCTGAGATAAGGACTGTGAGAAAAACACTCCAAGGGCAAAACAGGCTCAACCTAGAAATAAAAAGTGACTTATTACTAACAGAATCAGAGTACGATAATGAGAAGTAAAATAAGCCCTTAAGACACCTTTTTCCCCCCAGCCCCTCCCTCCTTCCCACCAACAGTGCAGAGAGACAGGGCATGGGAGTTTTGGTCAGTTTGTCACCCGAGTTTTTCTTCTGAGCATGGAGAAGAGTCCTTCCCACCTGAGACCATGGGGTCCCTCCCACAGGAGACAGTTCTCTGTGAGCTTCTCCAGTGTGGCTCCAAATTTCACGAGCAACAGTCACGCCAAAACTGTTGCAATGTGAGTCCCTCCCATGAGCACNGAGTCCCTCCCATGAGCACACAATCCTCACAAGACTGCTGCAATGTGGGTCACTCTTCCATGGGGTGCAGTCCTCCAAGGACAGGCTGCTCCAGCCAGGAAGCAAGAGCCTTCTCTCTGCAACCGGATCTTCCACCGGATCACAGCCTACACCAGGCATCCAACCGCTCCAGCGTAAGCACCTCCGCCACAGGCTGCGAGTGGATCTCTGCATCCCCCATGGATCCCCATGGGCTGCAGGGGCACAGCCTGATTCACCATGGTCTTCACCACAACCTGCAGAGGAATCTTGGCTCCAGTGCCTGGAGCACCTCTTCCCCCTCCTTCTCCACAGACCTTGGTGTCACCATGTTGTTTCCCTCATGTGTTTGCACCTCTTCCTCTTCTCTGACTAGAAGAAAATACCATGCCACACTTTGTTTTGATTTACTTCTTAAAGATGTTATCACAGAGGCGTTACCAACCTTTCTAATTGGCCCAGCTTTGGCCAGCAGCACGTCCATCTTCAGAGCCATCAGGGATTGGCTCTGCTGCACATGGTGGAAGCTTCTAGGAGCTTCTCACAGAAGCCACCTGTGTGGCCCCCCCACCACTACCGAAAAACCAGGCTATGCCAAAGCAACACAGTAGGGAGGTGGAACAAGGTCTTTAAGGTCCCTTTTAACTGAAACTGCTCAGCGACTCTATAAATACTTCCAGCAGGAGCAGCTGTAATATAGGAGCCCAGGGAAGAATTTTACATGCATGGGAATGTCAGCATTCAAAGCTGATTTTCCAGATCAGGTAACAAAGCAGAGTGAGGCTCAGGTGGACCCAAGCAGAGGTTAAACCCATACAGTTACACTTTTGACTCTGTCTGGGGTGTTCTTAGTGGCCAGCTGGATTCCACAGTATCCTGTCCTGTGTAAAAACATATGATGGAGCAAGTAGAGGTTGTCAGCTTTGGTGAGACATATTGAGATGTTGAAATAAATGGATCTTGGAGCTCTTTAAGATTTTGGAGAACTACACCAAGTTTCCTCATTCAGAGGCTTTGTGCCTCAGTTTCCCATCTGAGCTGTATTGTGACCAGTGGACGTAGAATTCTTTTTCCCACTTTTTCTTTCTCACAGAGAAATTCTTGACCTCCGATGTTGTCCTGAACAATGTTCA
>VYZT01011880.1:0-41534 GCA_013400735.1 Pomatostomus ruficeps
AATTAATTAAATTTCTTAAAGCTAAAATTAAAGAAAGTGAGTAAGCTGTTACCCTGATAAGCCAAGTTGTAGTCCCACCCCCATTCCTTCGAAAAATAGCACAGAAAGAACATGAAAGTACCCACTGAAAAACAGAAAACCTTTTAAAACATCTAAAAAAAGTAGTAATGAAGAAAAGCAGTCTGTAACAAGCAAGTGTAAAACCTGTTGTAAAAACAGCCCCAACACAAGCAAAAGAGTAGTGTTAAGAGTAACCAAGGCAAAGCATCTCCCGATGCTAAAATGCCACTTAAAGAAGAATACAAATATGTACTAGTACTAGTTAATACGTTCAGTAGATAGCCTGAAGCTACAACATCAGTTGGCCACAGTTTTTTTAAGGTCTGTGTAGAGAAAAGGGCAAGTCTAAGATAGAGAAATATTCTATTCTAGATGTGGTTCATCTTGCCTTGCAAAAGACAATTTAAACTGGTTACAGGAGCCTCACTGATTGTGATAAAAATCTCATATTTTTAACAGCATAACCAGGTAATCCAGAAATACCTTCTGAAATGCTGGGTTCAGGTGTGAGATACCAAGTAACAGGGGAAAGGACTAGGTGTAAAATCTGCTGTGGTGGGTAGGAATTGTACAGCAGCAGGACAGAATTGCAGCCAGAATGAGTCTGGTTTCTGAGCAACCTAATTATGAGTTAATGATCCAGCATTACATGGTCAAATGTGCTCTACATTAGTCCAGCTCTCTCTCCTGTAACACAAGCATGGTTCATACATGTGGTACATTTACTGCAAGCAGGAGAAACAGTACAAAATGCTAAAAATTTTGATTTGTCATCATTTTCCTAAAAGTATCAGGAATTGAAGTGACAGCTTTAGTGTCAAATCATGCAACACTGCAGCCAGAGGTTACAGATGGCCTAATTGAAAACTCCTGAGAAGGCTGTCGGCAACAGGCAGAATGAAAGAGAAACCACTTTCAAACAAGCACTTCAGAGATAATACTGAATTAAAACACAGAGTCATGGCAGGGGTTCAGGGCAGCTTCTCACAATCTTTCATCAGTTAGTCATACAAATATTTTGATACAGAATCATGTATATTTAGTTTTGAAGTACATGTTCTTTTTGATACCTGGGTAGGTCCACTCCATGTAAATAGATCATTGCAGGAAAAATAAAGGAGCAGTGCCTCAAAGGTGGCACAGTGATGGAACTGCTGCATTGGTGATGGAGAATTAATGAGGGTTTGATTCTGTTTTACTAAAAGTTTACCATCAGTACTTTTCTGCTGCTGAGCTGTTTGCATCATTTCACCTTCCACTCATGCAGATCTGTGTTTCTACAGCTTGAACAGGGAGTGAAACCAGGAGCTTTTCGTTATAGGACACCTTCAGGTTTTGAAAAAACCCTGTCCCACCCCCCCTCCATCAGTCATAGCCCAAAGGGAGGATAGAGACTTCCTCATGCTCCAGGTGCCATCCTGTGAGGAAGGGGCAAAAGAGCTTGAGCTGAAACAATGACACAGTTGTAACATCAGCAAATGTTATTGCATCTCATGCTTCTCTCTTCTTTCAGACTCAGTTGGAATTGGACTTGGAAATGAAAAACACCAAGTGCAGATGCCACAGTCTCTCCCACAAGAATCTCAGAAGAACACATTCTATTCTATTCTTTACTCCTAGTTTTAGTTGTACTCCAAAGTTTGAGTGTTACTAGTGCATTATTAAATCATTATTAAATCTGTAAAAATTTCTGAGGGTCTGGTACTCTTTCCCCATGTATAAAGTTAATTCCAAAAGCCAACAACTTTTTTTAAAAAACCATAAAAATTTACAACCTTAGATTTGTCTTAATACCAGCTGCTTAAATGAAACATATCTTTTAAGTAAAAGGTAATAGATGGGTAAAATTTAATGGCAAACCAGTCATGTCTGTTTAAAAGTCATTTTGATATGCAAAATAATTCAAAGCTTTACCCTATCTTAAGTATTTCCTCACATGTCCTGTTTTTTAAGCATTTCCATACTTCATTTTCTTTCATAGTGTTCTCTTTGCTTTTTCTAGCAATTGTATGTCTATTCAGTGTTAAAATGGGAAACTTTTATTAATCTTTGCTGCCTTTCTCCAAGTGCTCAAGAGAGGCTAAAGCAGAGGAAAATGAAAGTCAGCTTTGGAGTTTAGAACTCCAAAAGACCTTAAATTTTTACAAAAGTCTTCTTTAATTGTTCTCCTTAAATATGAACAATCTCATGAATTGTCAAGAGGGATGTTAGATATAAATGAAACAACTTAGACATCAAAAATGGGGAGGAAAAGATTCAGGAAATGCAAGTTTCAGAAATTCAGAAAATTTGCATAATATCAAGTGTGCAGTAAAGATATTTAATTGAAGTTCTTCACAAAAACAATGAACTATGAAAATTAAAAAGAAACCCCCCACAGCGTACAAGTTCTGGCTGTTGGGCTTTAGTCCTTTAATTCTTTAAAAGTTTGTTGCAGTAAAATTGGATTGGTTACATGTTTTGTGTGCTGGCCATCCCCTGATAATTTGTTTCAATAAGATGTTAAATTGCCTGTACAAGCTCTTAAGAACTTTTTCTAGAATATCTGGAAAGAAGGCTGGCATCTTCTTAAATACTTTATTCATTTAATAAGGCTTTTGTTCTCATCTAATTCTAACAAAGTCACCGTGTTTTCTGTCCTTTGAGCTGATCAGGAAATTCTACACACCCACCCCATTTACCAGAGCATTGCTCACAGGGGGGCATTGACATATGCCAACCAGGGCAAGGAGCTGGACTACTTTTTAAGGTGCAATGACAAACTGTAAGAAAATGCTTAGTTCTTACTTACAAGATAATTTTGGATTCTGTGCATTACAGCATTGAGCATTTACTCATACAACTGTGATGTCACAGCGCAAGGCTACATCAAGCAGAGGAGGAGTCCCAGCTATTTTCCACACCAGCTCCAGTGTCTGAACAAAGACCAGCTGAAGCTTTGTCCTTTGAGGAAACTTCCTGGGTTGTTTCTTCCCGCAGGGTTCAAGACCTACAACCACATTAAGCCATTGGATTTTTAGGTGCCTACCCCTGCTGAGTTCAGAAGGATGTTGGGATTCCTACTAACCTGCTAAAGCATATGCCCAATTTTAACTTTTTTTTACCTTTGTCAGGTTTGGGATATCTTTTTTTGTTTGTCTCTCTGTCTTAGAATTTTTCCCCATTCAAGTTGCTGGGGGGTATAATGGGCCAGTGATTAGTTACTGGAAAGCCATAATGGGGGGTGATTAAGATGGGACAAAGAGGTGACCCTGAGATGGGTGCGGCTGGCTAGCCCTTATCTGGACTTCCTGATAGCTGGGATTGATTCCCCTCAGAGGGGGGCAGGGATACTGGGACTGGGGACAAGTTAAAAGAGAGCCAAGCAGAGCTGGAGGGTACTCTTCTTCGCTGCTGGACATCCAGAGGAGAGAGACAGAGGCTGCTGGAGCTCTAGGGAGGATCTGCCATCACTGCAGGCGTCTGTCTCCAGCTGGGTGCTTCTATCCTTGCTCCCTGACTGGCTGTGACCGTGACTCCATCAAAGCTGCGTGTTTTCTACCAACTCTCCATCGCCTGCTCCAGTGTCTCGAGGGAAGGAAACTCGGGGTTCCCGAGCCCCTTTCTTCCCCTNATATATAAATATATATAAATATATTAGTAAAGGACTGTTATTCCTCTTTTCTCATGCCATTGCCTGAAAGCCCCTTGATTTCAAACTTTTGCCAATTCGGAGGGAAGGGGGTTACATTCTCCTATTCTAAAGGAGGCTTCTGCCTTCTTTAGTAAATACCTGTCTTTGAAAACCAGGACAACCTTGCATTCCAGACATGGATTTTAAAGAGGTGCTGTTATTACTGATTTAAAAAATATGTTTTCAGTAGCCTGAAACAGTATTTGTTGTTCAACAAACTGTTTCAGTCTGTGCCCCCTTTCCCTCCCTTCAAACTCTGTTTTGCCTCACAGCTTTTCCTGAATGTGACCATTACTCAGGTAAAATAAAATCATCTTCAATCCTGCATTACATCTAAGCCACAGCAATATCTACCCTGGAATATCTTCTGTGAACAATGCGAAGTTTTTAATTGAATCAATGAGAAGTAAAGAACAAATTTTAAATGTAGTTATGAAACTTGCTTGAACTTATTTTTTTTATTGATACTTCTATCACCTGGTGTGTCAGGGATCATTCACTTCCCATGTGTGAGTGTAACACAGTTTACATTTGCTCTTTGCCTTGTAGTTGTAAATCTACCACCTCCAAAGTTCCTACCCACAACCTTCACTTTAACGTTGGAGTTAAACCATCCATTACACAGGTATTTTATCTATTTTCCATTACAGAGATGTTTTTCTTTGTCCCAATTCTGATTTTTAATGGCTATTTACCCAAAGTAAACTTCATATCTAACTAAGTTTTGTAGACAATGATTATTGGCTAAAAAGAGATTAACTCCCCATTCCTGATGTAAACACTGCTGAATTGTGTTACAGAATAGGGACTTCTGTCCCTCAACCAATAGAAGGGGTTGTATTTCTTTAAAAGGTTGAAATAAAATGCAAATACAAGGATAAGAAAACTTTCTCTATAGTAAATAATTTATTAACCATAGCATAATAATATTCTCCGGGGTGTGAATTTGCCTTCTTTGGCCAAACCAGATGCTTTTCCTTCACCTTCCAGGTCCTATTACAATCCATTGTACATGATTAGTGAAGAGAAAAATGAGAATGCATATTTTAAATAGACATTTTCCCAGTTACTGACAGGTATTTGTTATCTTGCAGATCTGTTTACCAAGGAGCTGCTGATAAAGTTGCAGATTGTGATGCTGCTGCTAAAGGAAGGTTTCCCTTTCAAGCGTGCCAGTTACAAGAAAAATACCACATATAAATAGGATTTGAAAGGCTTGCAATGACTGGGGACAATGGGAAATGCCAAGTGAGTGGAGCAAGGCTTCAGCCCCTGTGTCTATAACAAAACTCATGTTCTCAACAAAGCTTGTTCAGCTGGAGCAAATTTTATTCCTTTGTTGGATGAGCTTCCCCTTCCATGGGTTTTTCGTCAAAGGAGAGGTCTTCTAGTTCTGTTGGCTGGGGCTGCAGTGACATCTAGTAACCGCCTGGCTAATTACAGTTGAGCCTTTCACGGGGTCTATCCCATTAGCTCCAACAGTAAGGAATTCCTACAGCAGGACTTACCTTTTCCACTTCCAGCATATCGCCTTCCATCAGAGCATGGGGCAGAATGTTCTCCAACGCTTGCTCATGCTGACACACTCCTTAGAATATAAAATTGTGCTTTGAATTAAATTTTAATTATTTAATAATAATGTCTCTTCTAAATAGACTTTCCTGCTTTTTTTAACACTGTCCACCATCTAGCTACTATGCCAAAAGAACTACATCTGGTAGTTACTGAATGGACTAAATTTACTACTTATTTAATATTGAAGAGTTAACAATGCTATAGATTTGACAAACCCATCAAAAAGAAAAATGCTTGTTCAGCTGTATTGTAAATAATAACTAATCTGAGCAGGCAGGACTCTGCTGGTTTTGCATGACTTGCAATCAGTGACTTGAAAGGGTTTTCCACATATATCGTGGTTTGACCATGGCCAAATGCCAGGCCCCCACGGCTGCTGCTCACTCCTTCTCTCCCCTGCCACAGTTGGGCAGAGGAGGGGAAAAAAAATTAACACAAGGGTTCATGAGTTGAGACAAGGAACTGGGAGAAAATGCTCCAGGGACAAAATAGGCTCAACGTAAGTTAAAAAATGAAATTTATTACTAACAGCGGTAGAAGAAGGATAATGAAAAGTAAAATAAACCCTTAAAGACACCATTCTTTCCCCCTCCACCTCCTCCGTCCTTCCCACCAACAGTGCGAGCGTGCAGGTGTGAGGGTTCAGGTCAGTCCATCTCCAGAATCTTCTTCCCCTGCTTAGGGAGAGGAGTCCTTCCCCTGCGTTGCCGTGGGGTCCCTCCCACGGGAGACAGTCCTCTGTGAACTTCTCCAGCGTGGGTCCATCTCACCAGCAGCAGCACACACACACGCTGCTGCAATGGGAGCTCCTCCCACGGGCACACAGTTCTCCCAGACTGCTGGCATGTGGGTCACTCGTCCCGGGGTCAGTCCTCCAAGGCCAGGCTGCTCCAGCCTGGGAGCAGGGCCCCTCCTCTCCACCAGGTCTCCCACTGGATCACAGCCATCCAGGCATCCACCCGCTCCGGCGTGGGCACCTCCCCCACGGGCTGCGGGTGGATCTCTGCATCCCCCGGGGTCCCCATGGGCTGCAGGGGCACAGCTGCTTCCCCATGGTCCTCAGCACGGCCTGCAGAGGAATCTGGGTCCCAGCACCTGGAGCACCTCCTGCTCCTCCTTCTGCCCTGACCTTGGTGTCTCCATGTTGTTTTCCCTCACATGTTCTCACATCCTCCTCCTTCTCTAACTAAAAGCAGCTGCATGCACATTTTGTTTTGATTGTTCCTTAAATATGTCATCACAGAGGCTTAACCAAGCTTTCTCACTGGCCCAAACATGGCCAGTGGCATGTCCATCATCTTCAGAGCCATCAGAGATTGGCTCTGCTGGACATGGTGAAGGTTTCCAGAAGCTTCTCACAGGAGCCATCTTTGTGGCCCCCTCCCCACTACTAAAAGTGGGCCAAGCAAAACCACCACAACATATTAAAACTTACCAAGAGTACTGTAAGGATTACAAAATTCCATTTTAAGCAAAAAGACACTGAGACACTGGAGTTCTTAGAAGTTTCTGTGTAATGAGAAAACCATATTTACACCTTATACGTTCTCACGGTAATTCAAACTATAAATGAAGGCTACATCAATTAATAAACAGCCTTTGAATGCTGAGGAAGCTGTTGTACCCTCAGATGGGCAGCAGATCCAAGTTCAGAAGGGGTTGTGCAGGTGCCTCGGAGAACAGAACAGCAGGATAACAGTGCAGATAATTGGCAATCAAAATAATTATTCAGTGATTGTTCTCTGTTTCCAAGCTTAAGATAAAGCAATGGCTTTTCATCTTGTTAACTTCATTTAGTTTTTTTCCTTGTTGACGAAGAAAGGAATTCTAAACCACCCTTCTTCTAAACCATTCTTCATTTACAGATCCTGACTGAGAAAAGCAATTAAAACTCTCATGACCTTGGAATTCCACCAAGAAGCCTTTGTATCAAGTACCCTTTTCACTGGTTTTTTATGCTCCTACTTTTCTCCTACTTTAACTAAAGCCCAAACAAGTGTGTTTATGTCACACAGTCCTTTTTGTAGTTCTACTGTTGTCTTTTAAAGTCCAAACACTGACAGCTAATTACTTTCAAAGATCATAGGTCAAGGTAACTAGTACTAAAGTCAGTGTGGCATTTCTGTTGATTATGTCCCAAAACTGCCTCAGTTAATTTGAAACAGTCGTCTAGTAAGTTGGGTTTTTAACTAACCTCCTTTAACCTTTAAAATCACAAGCTGTGGAGATGCCTGTGGTCCCCTGACTGTGCGTCTGGAGTCACATTTAACACTGACATTCTTTGCTTGTGAGGTTTATTCTGATTAGAGTTTGAGCTTATAAAGTGACGTGGTTCTGTTCACAGCTTCCAACCAAGGGGACCAGAGCACACTTTTACATATGTGAACAACACATAGAGTGCTCTCCCTCAGCTGGAGTGGGATGAACTTTCAGGAAAGTTCTTGTATTTAACATTCTCTAACAACTACCATGGTCTCAACAAAGTGGGGATTTTCCTTTGTTTTATAAAGGAGAACATAGGCAGAAGAAAAACAGTTGCTCAGATCTTGACTTGAATGCTGACACACAGAGCTGAATTAATGGAAAGCAACTAGAAAATACTGCTGTTGTTTGGAAGTGAAGCTACGAAAGAGCCTGGAAGCTTCACTGCACTCTACAGTAAAAAGCCTGGAGTATTTGCATCTCAGCAAAAAAAAAAAAGATCAGTACAAATTTGGTGTATAAATTCTTTTAAACTTCTTTTTAAGGCTCAGATTGGTACATGAACTTTCTGAATTCTTGCCTGATTTACACATTTCCTAACTTCTCAATTATAGGAACTTGGAACATATTGCTTAATACATTATAATTCCTTTTACTCTGTGATGAGACAGTATCATTTTGTACATTTTAAGGGACTTAATATCCCCTATGCTGCTGGTTAACACCATACTGATTATTGTCCATCACTGGAAGCCTGATCTATATGTGGGACTGTGCTAACTGATGTTCACATTGGGCCTTACAAACTGTGTACTGACTGCATGAATTAAAAGGTAACTATTAAGCATGAACTCTACATGATAATTTAACTGATAACCATCCCAAGTGAGGAGCTCCCAGCGTATTTGATTATTCCTGAACAAAATTACTTACTAAGCTGACACTGTATTTACAGAACATTGCATTTCTCCTTTATCCCACACAGATTAATACCTTCTGCGTCAGGCTTATGCCTGGCTTCTGGAAATGAGGAAACAAAGATCCTGTGGTGACTCGTTTTGCACAAACTGGTTGTTTTCAGAGTAGCGGTTTTTACCATGGGGAGAAATGAAAACAGTTGCTAAGTACAATTTGATTTAAAAAAGCAGCCATCACTGGTCACAGCCCAGACATGTCTGTGGCTCTGAAGCTCTGACCTCTGTTGTCCTGCACCCCCTCAGCACGTTCATGTTCCTGAACATTTGACACTGAATTGTCACCTTCACAAGCACCACTGTGTTGGATCTGAGTGGCAAAGAGCATCTCAGCCCAACAGGCTCCTCACCTTCTCTACAGACTGCTAGCTACAGCTGGTAGACCAACCCGCCACATGCCTTTAGCAGAGCTGAGCGTGACATGGTGGATTCTGCACTGCCTGTGCTGTAGGGCTCCCAAATACATTAGAATGCATACACAGTGGGTATGGGGGGCATCTCAGTGCATGGCTACAAGTATTCAGTGCAGATGATGAGTAAGTTCTGAGCAGCTTAGGTCTGTTTTTACCTATCAAATCAAATTAGCATCTCAGCTCAGCTGCTATCAGATGTGATGTAGATGCTGCAGCTCATTAAGCTGCCCCAGTCTCCTGTTTTTATTCAGGAGAACAGGGAACTTTAGACCACTGTTCACCTGCCCCAGTTTAGACCTGCCAGTGCCCAGTGAGTGCTTTAGAGCTCACACCATGGGAGCCTTGGGCTGTGGCAACACCCTTGGCTGACTCAGGTTTATCAGATGAAGCCCAGCCTGGGGTCTGAGTGTGGTGTGCTGCACTTACAGCTGCTAATAAACTGCTTCTGAAAATAAAAGGGACATTTCCCTTCCACACCCGCACACTAGCTCATATTCCAGGGCTGATCCATGGGCTGACAGGCAGCTCACCTGCCAGGGACTAATTTTAGAATGTCCTAGTTGCCTGCCTTGGAGGTGCTGCCTTCCCTCTGTCTGATACCTTGGTATTCAGCAGGGAAATTAAAAGGGATTAAAATAACAAGGCTATTTTTTATCCTTTTCTGGATGAACCCATTCTGAACCAGATCTCATGAAATATTCTAATGAGTCTTTTAAAATGAGTCTACTCAGTTCAAGTTTAGAAGAGTTGATAAAAGATGGACATTCTTCATGCCCGTGAGAAAGGGCCTCTGATTACTACAAACTGCTGTTTTCTCCAAAGGACACATTTCTTTTAGATTAAAATATAAATAAATAAAGCGCATTCTGAGCTTCACTGCTTCACATCAGTAGTACAAGCTTTGCTGGGCTTCCTTTGAAAACACATACCTGAATTCAGGTCAGGTCACCCTGAGAGAGTTTAAGCTCCAAAAGGAAGATGACTCGTCTCCTTTTCCCTGCTGCAGTGCGGTGCCACTACGCGTCATTTCTGCTGTTGTTTGCAATTAAATTGAGCAGCCCTTCCTGAGATCTTCTCACCTCTTGGGTGAAAACTAAAAGAGAAATATAATTTCTTTCTTCAAAGCATCTTGAGAGTTTCTGCTCCAGTTGCCTCTCCTGTGCTCTTCATCCAATCAAAGACAAAACCAAATGGCCCCAGTAAACCCAAGCGAAACCTCATTGAAAATTAAAAGCCACATGGATGAGGCAACTATGGACATGAGTTAGTGGTGGGCTTGGCAGTGCTGGGGGAACAGTTGAACTGGATGATTATGAAATCTCATCTCTCCCCAGCATGGTGGGCAAGCAGGGAGAGTGCTGGTTCTGTCCACAGGGAAGGGAGTGACTGGTGTGGCCCCAGGCTACTGAAGGGTTGGGGAAACCCCAAAGAAGACGGAGGTAAGGAAACAGCACTGAGTGACCGGTACAAGCAGGGGAGGCCTGGTGTGTGGGAGTGCTGCCGCCTGTGCCCATAGCGATACCTGTGTCCTGTGGCAGCAGGATGCTGCCAGCCTCGCTGCTCTGGCAGAGATGCTCTTGTGCAGCAGTGCTGGTCCAGGTCAGGCCTGCAGCCTCCCTGCAGCCTGGCCAGTTGTGAGGGTTTGGGATACCTTTTTTTGTTTGTCTCTCTATCTTAGAATTTTTCCCCATTCTAGTTACTGGGGGGTGATAATGGGCGAGTGATTAGTTGCTGGGAGGCCATAATGGGTGGATGATTACGAAAAGACAAAGAGTTGGCTCTGACATGGGTGCTAGCTAGCCCTTATCTAAGATTCCCTGATATCTGAGATTTCCCCCTCAAAGAGGGGCAGAGATACTGGGGGACTGGGACTAGTTCAAAAGAGCCAAGCACAGCTGGAGGGTACTTTCTTCGCTCCTGGACACTGAGAGGAGAGGGAGAGAGACTGCTTGGAGCTCCAGGAAGAATCTTCCTCCACCGTGGGCTTTTGTTTCCAGCTGCGTGTTTCTACCAACTCTCCACCGTC
Source organism: Pomatostomus ruficeps (assembly GCA_013400735.1). Lineage (NCBI taxonomy): Eukaryota > Metazoa > Chordata > Aves > Passeriformes > Timaliidae > Pomatostomus > Pomatostomus ruficeps. The sequence goes on from VYZT01011880.1 coordinate 10,924, forward strand.
CATTCCAGTGTCTCGAGGGAAGGAAACTCGGGATCCCCAAGCCCCCTTTCCCCTCTCAGGGGAGTCATCGCACCCTCCCTGCGCACTGGGAGCACCGGTGCCCCTGCCAGCTGTGACTGTGACTTGTTCACCAAAGGGGAATTGGTGCAGTTGGGAAGTGGTGAGGTGGGAAGACACTGTCCATCCGGAACATCAGTGCCCCTGCTGGCTGTGACGGTGACTTCATCAAAGGGGAATTGCCAACAAAGCGGGAAGAGACTGTCCGTGGGTTTGTGTGTTCTTATTTGTGGTGGTTACCATTGTTGTTGGTTTGTCTGTCCCATTATATATATATATATAAGTAAAGGACTGTTATTCTTCTTATCTCATACCATTGCCTGAAAGCCCCTTGATTTCAAAAATTTTACCAATTCAGAGGGAAGGGGGTTACATTTTCCTATTCTAAAGGAGGCTTCTGCCTTGTTTAGCAAATACCTGTCTTTGAAACCAAGACACCGGAGTCTGTGGTTGTGTCCAGTGTTCACTGCTCTGGTAAGAGCCATGGGATGAAGCAGGCTCAGCTGGATTATATCCCCATCTCCCAACATTTGGTGAGAAATTTCTTTAGGAGGAAATTCTTTCCTATGAGGGTGGTGAGGCCCCGGCACAGGTTGCCCAGAGATGCTGTGGCTGCCCCATCCCTGGAAGTGTTCAAGGCCAGGCTGGATGGGGCTTGGAGCACCCTGGTCTAGTGGAAGGTGTCTCTGTCCATGGCAGGGGGATGGAACCTAATGAGCCTTAAGGTCCAAACAACTTGAACCATTTCATGTTCAAACCCAAACCATTCTAGGATTTTATGAAAGAGAAACTGAATGCTCTCAATGCCTGTGCTTGGCCTTCTCCAAAAGGGAAGGGGTCTTGGAGCCTGTTCATGCCATTGGAAAACTCCTGAAGTGCTTTTCCAAGGACCCTGCTCCACATGACACCTTCACTGAACTCTGGAGTCATCCACAAATAAATGAATGTTGCCATTCTCCTTCATCTTCTCCCTCCAGCCAACACTTCCAAACAACTAGTGGAGCAAAGACATCATATCCATGGGACATGCAACCAAAAAACACAAGGAATCAATACAACATCCCCCTCACCTGGGCACCTTGGAACCTCCTCTGCTACCAGCAGGTAAATGTCATTTCAGCTTTATAGTCATTACTTGTTGGGTACACAGGGAAAGACAAGGGGTTTTTTTCCCAATTAGAAGGAAGGAAAAAATAATAAAAGGAAGAAAAGAAGTGTGGAAGAAAATTTTATTTCCAAGCTTCTAAAAGGATCTTATGAACAACGGAGAGTACAAAAAATGCAAATATATATATATATAATTGACAGAGTCCTTTTAAGCAATTCTTCACATTATCTAATGGTGACAGGAGATACCACATAACAATATATGCATTTCCCCGTAATCATGATCACTGCCAATAGCTCACAAAACTCTTCTCAGACAACATTTCTCCTAAACTGTACAGATTTCTTTTCTCAAAAGCAAAGGACAACGAAAAAATACAAAGTAATCAAGAAGAAAGAAAAAACTCTCTTAAGCAAAGTCTTCCAGGTTGGGCTGGGTGAGAGCCAAGTTTAACACTTCCTGCATGGCTGTGGGAGCTCCTTCCCAGTCTCTCTATGGCAAAGAATTTCCCCCAGCACCTATTACTCCCCACCATCCCAGCCATATGCACCATGTTACCCTGCTCACACCCTGCTCAGGGTCTCATCACTTCAAAGAAGGCCCAACCCTGCCCAGCTGCACCCTCAGCACTTCTCCTCCCCCACGCCTGCCCATAAATCCTAACTTCAGTCTTTATTTTTCAGGGCTTCCTAACACTTCTGCCCATCCAGGAGTTAATCCCAGACCTCCATTCCCACCAGCAGCACAGCTTCCAGCTCAGCATATGCCTGCAGCTTTTCCAAGCACCCCTGCTGCAGGAATTTCAGCTGCTGGGGATGAGGATGGATTCACACTTGGCTTTTCAGGATCTAGCTCCCATATCAGAAAGACAGAACCCACTGCTCCAAACCAGAAAGGACATCAGGAAATAATGGAAGAGAAAGATTAGAGAGAAATTGAGCTGGGGCAGGTCCATGTGCTCCAGATTCTTCCTCACCCTGAAGTATCATGGCAGTTTTTGGACATTGCCAAAAGTAAACAAAAACCCAATGGCACCTGGTTCCGCCATCCCACCCTCAACAGTTTCTTAAACACTTAATGTCCAGCTTAAGTGAAATCAACAGATTTTAAAACCCACACTGGTGTCAAAAAGGAAAGTTACAAAAATATGCTTGTTCCTGTTCTTGCAGCAAAACCAAGCCCAATTCAAGCCTCAGAGGCAGAGGGCTAAAGGCAACATCTCTTGTAAGGCTGTGTCAGCCCACTTCAGAGGTCCAAGGGGCTCTTTGGATCCCATTCCTAGCAAGAAACCCCCACTGGGGACCTAAGAGTTCTCATTGTCTCCAGGTATCCTGCATCCCAGGAATGTTGCTGTGGGCAGTTGATGGAGGACAGCTCAGCCCCAGGCTTCCCCACTCCTTCCTGCACAGCTCAAAAGCCAGGCAGGGGATTAGTCACACACTGCCTTCCTCCTTCTCCTCCTCTTCCTCTGCTACACCCTCCATGGGAGACAGGCAACCACACACACCCCAACCAGCTCTGTGAAAAAACGTATATATTCAGCACACACTTGGTACAGTATAGCAACAAAAGCTATTGTTTCCTTTAAAAACCAACAAACCATCAACTTCAAAACAACCAAAGCTTCCAAATCCTCCCCACCCTACAGCACAGATCCTCGGCCTTCTGGCCCCAACAAGGCACCAGTGGCAATTGACCCCATCCCCATGCCATCCCTGCCTGGCAAGGGACAGAGGGTGACCCTGGCTCTCTGGCAGAATCTCCTGCCCTGGCACCCAACTCCTCCTGTGGGGTGTGGGGTGCTGAGGGTGCTCCCACCAGAGAGGCTGGGCCAGCAGTTTGCTCTGGTGCCATCCTGTGCAGTTATGTGGGGGGACACACACCAAAGAAAATGGAACAAGCTCTGGCTGCCAGAATGGGGAAGCCACCACAGCCTTACTGGGTCTAGACACAGCCCTAGCAATGTGCCAGGGACGAGAGGGGGATTCCATTGCTGATCCTGGGGCATCCACCCTTGGATCTCTGCAACAGTGTCTCTGCTGCTTTCTGCTGTAGAGGTGGAATGAGGCCAAGGAGAGGGAAGGAGCAGCACAGTGGGGCTGGGAGCTGGCAGGGCCCTTGCCACTGCACACAGAGGGGAGGTAGATCGGCTTTGGAGACCTCTTGCCCAGGAGGATGTCTGCTCAGACACCAGCTCGGTTCCTGGGGGGAAGAGCCTGCTGCAGGGCCCTTAATGCCTGCGCTTGCCTTCTCCCAAGGCAAAGGTGTCTTGGAGCCTGTTCATGCCGCTGGGAAGCTCTTGAACTTGTGCAGCAACTTCCCTCAAAACCTTTTAGCCCTGAAACTGTCTCCATGGCTGCTGCAGGCAAACCCCCAGCAGCTGGGGACAAGTCCAGAGGTGACAGCAGTGACCTGCGGGGCAGGAGGGACCCTGGCTCCCTCCTCTTGCCCACCTGGTTGGACCCCAGCCCCTCTCCCTGCCCTGCCACACTGGTCCCGCTGCCACCCCTGCCCTGTACGCCGTGGGGATAGTGTGTTGTGATGCTCTCCATCCTCCCCCCTCCCCTGGTCCCCATCCCCAGCATCCCCTCTGCCATTAGTCTTGCTGCTCGTTCATCTCCATGTCCGACACCAGGATGTTCTTCTCGGCAGATTCACCGGGGTTGGAGGTGGTGCGACTGTAGCGAGCGCTCTCGAAGGCACCGCGCTCCGCGCTCTGCCGCCGCTTGTACAGGAAGATGACAACCCCCAGCACGGCGCACAGCGCCAGCGTCGACAGCACCACCACTGCAATGGCTGTTGTGTTCTCTGGCAGAGCTGCAGGGAGGAAAGGCTACTGAGAGGCAGACGGATGGCTCCTGCTCCTTCCTCAGCCTGCGGAAAAGGCTGGGGCTGGTGGGGCTCCAGCCAGACCTGGGGTTTTGGTCAGGATCATTTAATCACAGAATGTCCCGAGTTAGAAGGAACCCACAAAGATCAGCAAGTCCAACTCCTGGACCTGCACAGGACATCCCAAGAATCCCACCCTGTGCCTGAGAGTGCTGACCAAACACTTCTTGAGCTCTGGCAGTCTTGGGGCCGTGACCAACGCCCTGGCGAGCCTGCTTCTGTGGTGTTTCCCCCATGGTGGGTCAGAGCAGGACAGAACTGGAATGAGATTAGCCCAGCTGGCTGAACATGATACTAATAACACCAAGGTTGTGGATTTGATTCCCATATGGGTCATTCATTTAAGAGCTGGACTCAATGATCCTTGTGGGTCCCTTCCAATTCAGCATATTCTGTCATTCTGTGAATCTGCTTTGGTGTTTTGGGGACATCTTGCCCCTGGCAGAGCTCCTGGGGCTGAGTAAACTCCCTAGGTCTTTCCTGATGTGTATGGGCATTTAACAGCTGCCTGGGATGGATCCTTGGGTTCCCACCAGCAGACATGGTGGCCATCCCCCAGACTGACCAGGCAGTGTGGGCACAGGCAGGAGAGTGTGGCAAACAGCCGGGCAGACACACACCTCCATGGAAGCATGGCCCCTGCTGCTGAGGAGCCCTAACCCAAGGCCAAAGTCACTTGGGAATGGCATTTCCTACCCACAAACCCCATTCCTTTGGTTATTTACACAAGCCAGGCTATGGCACAGGCTCCCAGTCCTGGTTTCCAGTCCCAGTACTGTGCTCCGGCTGACGGTGCCACTCACCTGCCCTGGAAAAGCTGCTCTCCTCCACTGCAATGGCAACACAGACAAGTGAGTGTGCATGGCCACAACACCCTCCCATCTTCCCACTACCAGCACCACTGGACCCATACCCTGGCACTGCTCCCAGTGCCGCACCACACAGACAATGGGTGATGCACAGATGGGGCAGGCCTCTGGCTCTGCTCCACCACTGTCCCACTGGCCTCATCCTGCCCCAAGGAGCTGACCCACCTGCTGAGACATGCACAGCCCATCACCAAGCCAAATGGGGACCTGCAGATCCTAACACCAACCCATACAAGCCCTTGCATGGGAATGACTCAAAATATGTGGCTGGTGCTGCCAGTGTGACAGTTCTGCCCTACAGCACCCTGCCCAGACCCCCAGCTCACCCTACATCAACCGAGGAGCCTCGGGCAACAGAGGGGCCCTACCTCGGGGGATCTTGCAAATAACCCCCATGGTTACATTTGTGCAGGAACCTAGGCGCCACACGCCGTTGCTGCTCTGGATCCAGTAACAGCTGTTCTGGCTAAGCATGCTGGGACTCGTGTCATGCTGGCCCCAGTTGGAGTAGTTCACGGCAGTGTTGTCATGCCAAACCAAGGTGCCACCTGGGAAATGGGAAAATTAAGCTTGAGGAGGCTGAAGGGGACACCCTACATTTGTCCCAGTTCAGAAAGTACAAGGAGACGCAATGGGGCTCTGGGCAACCTGGTCTAGGGGAAGGTGGCCCTGGCCATGGCAAGGGGGTGAGACTGGATGGGCCTTAAGGTCTCTTCCAACCCAAGATTCTGTGATTCTATGGTGGGGAGGCATGATGGGGAGGACCAGGGGCTACAGTGCACCTGCCTGAATCTGCAGGCTCAAGTGCCTTGGAGAAAGCTTTGGGTTTCCTATCCCACCAAGCCAGAGGAGGACACACACGGCATGTCCAGCACAGCCTGAGACACTGGTGCGCCTGGTCACACTATGGCATGAGCCCCCTTCATTGGTGCCACCACCAAGGGCTTCCTCTGCTCACTGCAGACTTGGTGGGAATTTATTGAGGTGCCTGGGGGGAGTATCTCAAACTTCATTCCTTCCTTTGTACCTTTGGGATTGAAGGTCATGCCCAGCCAGGCTCCCTTGGAAGAGCCCTCGTATGCCTGAAGATGCTCCCACACAAAGACGTTCTCCACCTCATCCTGGATGGACAACACTGTGCCACCAACTGCAGAGAGAAGACTGTAAAGGAGGAGCCCAGAACTGAGAGGCTTGAGCTAGGGAGCAGCAGTGCCCAAGAGGACAAAGTTGAGTACCCACCCATGAACCACATGATGATTGGGGAACCCTAACATGGAACAGCAAGGAGATGATGGCTGACCAAGGCTGGACACAGGCATAGGGACAAGGGGGTTCTGCTGCACCCACAAACATCCTGGGGATCCCACTTTTTTCCAAGGATGCATCACCCTCCTTTACCGCCCCAGCCTCCTCATACCTTTCTGGCACCTCTTCATGGCATCCTTCTGCCCCAGGGTGATCTCCATGTGGAAGGTGTAGCAGTGGTCCCGGAAGGGGATCCAGGATGAGTCCTCCAGCGATTTGGGACAGCTGCCACTGTAGCTCCACTTGTGTGTGCGGGGGTGACCTAGGGAGCACACAGTAGATTAAAAGTGTGGTGGGGCACAGGATGTCAAGGTGCCACAGCACACTGGGCCACTCAGACCCACAAGAACATGCTCCAGAAGGTCCCTGGTGGGAGGCCATCTCCAACCCTTGGTCACACCCCACCCAAACCACCCCAGGCCCCCTGGCCAGCACCTGTTTGGAGCTGGCAGATGCCCCCCTGCAGCTTGGTGTCGCAGCGAGCTGTGCGCCAGCTCCCGTCCATGTCCATGTAGGAGCAGCCAGTGATCTGCTGGGGCTCCCCGTCCTGCCAGTTGGTGTAGATGAGGTTCTCCTCTGCCAGCCATGAGTAGCTCCGGCCTCCCTGGAGGACCACAGGGAAGAGATGCTTGTGGGGGCTACTGTGATCCCCCAGGGAACCCATGCCCCAGGGTGCCTGCCCCCCTTCCCTCACCTCATTGTTAGCCAACCCAATCCAGAGTGGAGCCTGCAGGCTGCTGACAGCCTGCGTGAGGAAGGCCTGGCTGTAGGGGTTGGGGATGGTGGCCAGGGTGGCATTGAGGGTCTCACAGAGCAGCAACGCCTCGTGCCACCTGAGTGGTTTCTGCAGAATGCGGTAAGTGCTGTTGTGGTAAAAGAGGGTGCCAGTAGGAGAGGGGGGGAACAGTGTCCGTGCAGGGCTCAAAGATGGGTCTGGAAGAGCAAAGAGACACGGTCAGAGGGCACAGAGGACACTCCTGCATCCCAGGTGGATGACTCCCCTGTCCATCCCTAGAGGAGTCAGTGCACCCCCACTGCCAGAGCAGTGGAGGGGCACTGAAGAGATTAGTTCTATTACAGCCTATGCTCCCCTGTTAGGGGAAACAGAATGACCTCTTCCCAAGATTCCCTGTGCTTCTCTGTATCCTGATTACCTGTTAGACTCAATTTCCCAGTTGCCTGTTCACCTGTCTATCTTTCCCTGTGAAACATCCCACTTCCAGAAGGTTCCGTCCTACACACTATCCCATTTGTTCTCCCCTCGCAGTCACTCCCCCAGATCCTTCCCATTGGTTCCTACACCCTTATCTCTCCCCTGTCCAGCCTCTGAGCCCTCACATGATTGACTCTGAGTGCTTTCTCCGCCCCTGATCAACTACAGCATAAAAAAACCATGCTTCCTTTGTTCCCCACTTCTTTAGCTCTAGTTCCCTTCAAGAGATGTTATTAAACTATCTTGGAACACCATTCTGAAGAATCCTTCTTGTAATTTGTCAGTTTAAAGGCTGTACTCCAAAGACTGCACGAACAGCCACTGTAGGTAAAGAACTGAGCGGGAGCCACCCTGAGCGCAGACCGCTGCCGCATCTGGCCTGAGAAGCGCCATAGCTAGCTACCGCGCCTGCGCGAAATGGGTACGGCTGGTGCAGCCTTGGAACTGCGAAGTGGGCGGCGGCAGCAGCCAAGCGAGCGCGGTGCGAACGGGCGCAGCACGCGGCACGGGCGGCAAGCGGCAGCGACCAAGCTGGCGCATGGCACGGGCAGCTGTGAACTGTGGCAAGCATGGGCACTGCGGCGGCACACGGCGAGAAGTGGCGCCTGGCGCCTCCGAGCCCCGTGAGACACTTCCAAATCTGGGCAGTTCCAGAACTGCCATTCTTTCCCACTGAACCACCTGCTTTACATCCCTACCTAGGCCAAGCTGTCCTTGGCAGTGTTTTGCTGGTTGCACCTGGGGACATCCTGGTGCAACTGGGGAGGGCAGAGGGACATCCTCAGGGATGACAAGCAGTGACACTCCAGCACCATCCCCACCTTGGAGCTGTCCACTAGGATGCACATCCCTGTGGGACACACCGAGCTAGGCTGGTGTGCACAGGTTTGGGACTGTCCCACAAATGGCTGGGACCAGGATCCCCATCCCAAGTCAAGTGTATTCCCCAACTCCCCCCCAAGCTAAACCCATCACCCCAACCTCCCCAGTCCCACCACAGCATGGGGCACCACGGTGGCAGTGGCAGGTCCCCAGCCAAGAGAGATGGGGCTGTCCCCTTGTCCTCCTCCTACCTATGCTCCGCTGGCAGACATAGCCATGCTTCTCCTCCAGGCAGCTCCGGTCATCCCAGCGTCCCGTGAAGAAGGGGGGTGAGCCATGCCACACCACAACACAGTTGGTCTGCACAAGCAAGCCAAAAAGTCAGCACTGAGAGCAGCACTTTCATCCTACACCACAGAGATCCCCATGCCAGGAACCCCCACCCTGCAGGACTGCATCCTGTGCTGCCCTTGGAGAGCCACCTCAGCCTGCTAAATCCTTCCTTTCCCAAGTCTGGGCCTGAGGCTGAGACCTTCCTGGGGGATGGGGGGTGCTATGGGGACTCTCCCTCACCGGCTTATCTCGCGGACTGGAAGAGCTGCAGCCTGAGGGCTCTCCAGGTGCCCAGCTCACATGCCGCAGAGGCTCCCCCTCCACCCACTGGAACTCCCTCTGGGCATCATGCAGGCCAATCCAGAGGTCAAAGGAGATGTTGGGTAGCATGGACGTGATGAAGGCTGCAAGTGACAGGTGAGGTGCTGAGGACCACCCCTGGCAGGTAGGGCTGCTCGGGGCGGTGGGGGCAGAGGAGACCTACCCTGCTCCAGGGGGCTGGCAATGGTGGCCAGGACGGCACCCTGGCTCTCACACATCTGCTTCGCCTCCGGCCACTTCACTATCTCACCTTTGTCATGGCCATTGAAGCTGAAACACTGCACACGCAGAGGGCACATGATGGCCCATGAGATGCAGCTGCCCCCAACCCTAAGCCTTGCACCCTCCCCACCCAGCCACCTTCTGCAGTCCCGTTCTGCCCCAGTGGTCCTTCTCCCCTTCACACGCTCATGCCTACCAGCCCCCAACCCCTCCAGCCCTCTCACATCTCTCCAGGCAAACCTGTGCACACACTTCACCTTCCCCACCCCACAGCACATCTCTCCCAGCACCCCTGTAAATGCATCCCCCAGCATTCCCCACAAAATGTGCAGGCATCCCTCTCCATCCTGCCATTTTGCAGCCACCCCCTCTGTGCCTCCGCAGGACTGGTGGAAGATCAGGAAGTAGCCATCACCTCTCCATCCTGCTGTCCCCTCTCCCATCCTGCCATCCCCTCTCCCTCCAGCAGTACCTTGCTGAGGAAGGGCAGCCAGCCTTGGGGACAGCCCCCACTTGTGGGAGCAGATACTGGAGGGATGGAAGGCTTCACAGCCGTCCCGTTGTTCCGCTTGCAGATGTAAGGCAGAGCTGTCATGCACTTCTGGTCCCCCCAGTCCTCTGCAAGGAGGGAAAGGCTGGGCATGATACACTGGTACAGGTGCCCAAACCCCCAGGGCCCCATGTGGAGCTCTGCCCTCACCTCGGCTGGCTGTCATGTACACACACTTCCTATCCTTGCTGATGGGTCGGGGCTTGCCCGGCGCCCAAGAGACAAAATTGAGGAGGGACCCATCGGACCACCTGGAACAGCATCAGGAGGAGGACAAGGCTGAGCAGTGACTTTGTGAATGGGACCACTTGAATGCCCTAACTGGGAGCGTGTCCCACCACTGCCCTCTTGAGCTGGGGAGATAGACTTGACTTGGGCGAGGGGTCCCTGGTCCCAGAACCTCAGGATGAGACTCCTGAGATGCAGTTGCTGAGACACAGCACTCTGAGAGGTGGGGATGGTGGTGTAAGGACATGCAGGGACATAGTGCTGTGGGGACATGATGGGGACAGTCGTGTGGGGATGTGCAGGGACACAGTGGCTGTCTGCGACTTACTTGAACCTCCCGTCATTCTCGTAGGTGTGCAGCCCAATCCACCAGTGCTGCTCCTGGCCCCTGGAGAACTGCATGCCCAGAGAGGACATATCAGTGCCCTTCAAGGACTGGGGATCTTTGGGGGCAACTGAGGCTGCCACAGGGATCAGACACCCTTCCCCAGCTTGCAAAAGCAAGGCAAAAAGCACCACTTTGCTGAGCCCCAAACCCAACCCCAGGCATTGGGACCAACCACCACACAAAGCCCATCATGACCCCAGCAAAGCCCAGCACGCCCCAAATACTGTCCCTTCACAAAAGGGGTGAAAGAAGACAAGGAAGAGCAGCCCACATGGCAGCAGAGCCCACCAGTGCCCTGGGAAGTTCCTGTCCCCTTGATACCTTCTTCAGGTTCTGGCTCAGGAAGCGCAGCTCGGCTTCACTGTGCACTGATGTCAGCTCGGCCTGGAACCAGCTGCAGATGCGCTGCGCCTGCAGCCATGTTGAGTGGTGCTCGAAGAACTTGTACTCGGCATCCTGGTATTTCACCCACTCTTTGCTGCCTGCAGGCAGGGACTGGTGTCACGTTGAGGCTATGACACCACTATCGCAGCCACCCTGACCCTCAGTCTCTACATATTGGGCTGCTTTGCTTTTGTTCCTCTCCTGCAGCAGAGTGGCAAAAAGATGCCTGGGCTCCCCTCCCTCCCACAACCCTGCCAAGGATCCATGCACCTTTGGATAACACTGTGGCAGACACCCACTGAGGACATCAGGCAGCCTATACACAACCTGAAGTTGAGTCAGGGGAGGCTGAGGTTGGGTATCAGGAAAAAGTTCTTCGCCCAGGGAAGTCGGGCACTGAACAGGTTCCCCAGGGCAGTGACTACGGCTCCAAGGCTGCCAGAGCTCAAGGAGTATTTGGACAGCACTCTCAAGTGCAGGGTGAGATTGTTGAGGTGCAGGGCCAGGAGCTAGACTCAGTGGTCCTTGTGGGTCCCATCCAACTCGGAATATTCTGTGACTGTGACAAAAGGCTGTGGCCAACACACCTTGGATTGTGATCTCCGGTTCCTTCACATCAGCACCTGGAGAAAGGGCAAGGAGAAGCTGTCAGTGGGGTGCGGGCTGGGATGCTCCCATGGATGCTTCTCCGCAAACCATCCATGGGCTACAATGGTGGGATGCCCCTCCTGAATTCTCCCAGAAGGGACAGCACCTCCTCTCCCAGTCCCTGAATTAGGAATTGCCCTCCCACCTCCCAAGGATTCCACCGCCCCGCAGCCCATGCTCCTACGTGTCAGTCACAGCTGATGGGTTTGGGGACCCCTTTGCCAGTACCTTTGGGCAGTTTGCAGATCCAGTCCAGCTGAGCTTCACACTGCATTGGCATCCACTGCAGGGAGGCCAGATCCAGCACTGCACAGCTCCGGATGCCATCGTCGTCATAGTTACTGCGGTCAAAGTTGTGGTAGAAAAACTGGGGATTGAAAGAGATGGGCAGTGTTGGACATTTCCACCAGCACCAGATTTGCCCTTCCCACAACCCAAATGTCCCCTGGACTCACCCCCAACCCATCGCTCCACTTCCAGCTCCGGTCCCCAGTGGGGTCCCGCCGGTTCAGGCCGATCCAGAACCAGTGCTGCTCATGGAGCTCCGGCTCCGACTCCCTGTGGGGAGCCAGGGGAACAGGTGAGTACACAACCCCCTTCAGACCAGAGGGGTTCATATTCATATACAAATATGTATTTATAATCAGGGTTTTTTCTGTTTGTTTTCAAAGCCTGCTGTCCCCACACACCTGAAGGCAGGAACTGGGATAACAGGCATGCTGGCTCAGGGCTGGAGGTGCTTTAAACCCAAGCTCTATCCCCAAACTACACTGGACTTCCTGCACATCTCCCACATCAGCCACACCAACTCATGTACCTTCTATGCACCAGTTGGTGCTCAGAGAGACCCATCCATGCCCCATCCACCCATCCACCCATCCATCCATCCATCCATCCATCCACCCATCCATCCATCCATGTATGTGCCAGAGCACCAGGAGGGCTGTGGGCTCACGGCAAGCACACTGGCAGCAGGACACGTACTGATGACGCCAACCTCTCACCCAAAAATCTTGTTGAGGGTGCTGGTGACAAAATGCTCCTCCTCGTAGCTGCCTAGGCTGAGCAGCTGGGCCCCCAGCTCCTGACAGAATTCCTGTGCAGCGATCCACGTCTTCTTCTCTTGTAGCTTTTCAAAGCTGAATACCTAAGAAATGAAGAAGCCGCAGCATGGGATGCTCAGCAGCAGAAAAGGAGCAGAGCACTGTTCCCAACCCCAGGCACGCACATCCCACGGCAAAGTACTGCCATCCAGCCCCAGCCAGGCCTGTGGGATGCCTCTTGCAAGCACCAAAATGTGCCTTCACCCCCCCTGCACTGGGGAAGCACGCGCATCCCCACAACCACCTGTCCAACCCCCCTTCACCTTGTAGCAGTGACGGAGTTTGGGGTCGGAGCTCCATCCTGGGGGGCAGGTGGCAGTGAGGCTGGGTGTGGGGAATGGGCTGGGCAGTTCCGGGTTGACTGGGGTGCCCAGGTTCTGCCGACAGATGTACTTGGCCTTGAAGGTGCTGCAGTTCTTCACCTCCCACAGCCCCATGGAGCTACCGGTGGCCAGGGCCACACAGCCACCCTTGTTGTAACCTGGAGCACTCACGAGAGCGAGGGAGATGCCAGCCTTAGGGTTGGACCATGCTGGGGGGCAGCGCCAGCCCCACCCTGCATGAAGGGGGAGTCCCCATCCCACCCCCATCCCTTACCGGGCTGGTCACGATTCCAGTGAGTGTACATCACCTCATCACCACTCAGCCAGCGGAACGCGCCTGTCTCATTGATGTCCTGCAAAGCTGTCCAAAAATACTCCCCATCCCAGCCATAGATGAGGCTGCTCACATATGCCTGCTCAAACCTGGAGGAACAGCAAGAGTGGGCAACGCGGTAAGCTGCCCATGCTGCTCCAGCCCTCACTTTGCAGGACTCGTTTTAGGGCAAACCCACCACCACTGGCATGGCACTGACCTGTTGGTGATGGTAACCAGCGTGGAGCTGTAGTCGGAGCACGTCTTACGGGCATTGCTGTAGGGGACGCGGTCCTCACCCAGCCAGAAGCAGGATGGGCTGTGCCACTTCCAGCCCTGGGAATGGGTGATAGGGGACATCCACCACCGCCCACCTGGACCTCTCCAGAAGGATGGGAACAATCCCAGGGCACAAGAGCAACATCCTAAGTTCCCCACCACGGCCTCTGCCTTCTCCTTGGAGGTCTCCTGCCCCCAGCTGCCCCAGCTTGACCTCGCTCAGCTTTGAGCTCTAACAAGCCCCTGGCCTCAGAGGACATGGCTGCAGGGAAAACAAACACCCAGGCAGCTCCAAAGCTGGGGAAACAGCTCTCCCTGCCAGAATCCAGCCCTGGCCAGGGTGCAGGGAGGGGAACACAATCCTCTTCTTTAAGCCACAGGGCTGAGTCCAGAGTGAGTATCACCACAGCCAGCTTTAATCCCCCGCCTTGTTGATGTTGGAGCCTCTCCGGGGTTGGAGACACAATAGCGCCTGTTTTCTGCCAGAGCAGGAAGCGGGGTCGCCCCAGGGCTGGCAGCAGTGGTGGCAGAGTGGGGAGGGACATGGGACCTCATCTGTAAGTGGGGCCACACACCCTTCACAAGGGTGATGGGGCTCAGACACGGAGCCAAGTGGCCCCACGCTCAGGGACCGCCTGGAAGGGGACGCATCACTATAGTTCTACTCCTGGGTCCCCTGGGCATTGGAAGGACAGTGGGGGACACATGCCATATGCACTGTCATCAGCACAGCAGGGAGGAAAGCAGGAGAGCAGCTTTGGGAAATGAAAACAACTGCAAATCTCAGTTTTTCCCCCAAGTTCCTGCTCCTACAGCCTTTCTCCAAAGCTGGCAAATCCAGGTACAGACCCACCAGCTGGATCCCTCTGGAACAGCATGTATGCAACTGAGCAGCCAAGGAAGGGGCCTGTCCTGGGACAGTGCAGGTCTCCGATGTCCCCAGATGGGTCGCCAACCAGCCCAGGGCCTCAGCACCCCTAACACCCCGAGGGTGCACTCCCACATACTGAGCACCACAGCAAGTCCCTGTGATCAAAAAGAAGGCCAGGACAGGATCCCCAACCCCAGCTGTTGCCTCCAGCTCCCAAACCCAGTGTGTCCCCACATCCTTCTCCTGCTCTGCCTTTCCAATTGCCCAAACCTCTATCCTTCATTGCTTCCTTTAAGGCTGTTCTTGAAATAAAGGATATTTTTAAAGGGGGTAAAAAGCAGCAAAGCCACCATGAAAAACCAATTGGAGTGGCTGGAGTGGATAGGACCAAACTCCTGAGCAAGATGTGCCTCCTCTCCACCAGCTTCTGCCTCTGGGTGGCAAAAGTCCTCATTGAGAATGACTAAGTAGAAGAAGGATGGTTCTTAGTTCATTTGTCCCTTGCATTGTTTCATTTGACCCTTGCAGTTTGTTTCCCAGTGCATCTCTGCTGAGCACCCAGGGCCAGGATATGATTGTGGCTGGAGAGCCAGGAAGGAGTTAAATCTGCATGGGGACTGCTCAGGATGGCTTTGGGGACACACAGATGTGTGGCAGCAGAACTTTGCAACCATGTCTCATCCCCAGCACCTGGTAACACTAGGGCTCTTCCAGCTACACCTGGCAGCCCTCAAATCCGGCCCTGCATGGCAGCTCTCCTGGCTGCTATGCTCCCCTGAGCTCTGGCAGAGCCAAGCAACTGCTGGAAATGGGGCAAGGACATGGGAGGAGCCAGGCAACACCTCTGGGAGCTGGCCCGGAGCGGCTCCTTGCTAGTCAGGGCGTAAGTGTGTTGGCCAGCTCTGAAAGGCTGGGAGAGGTTCAAAATCCACAGTGCTGTCAGACTCAGCGCTTGGAGGCTTTGCAGAGAACCACAAAAGCCACTTCCCAGCAAGCGTGGGAACAGGGCAGCTTCAGCCCTGTGCGACAGCTGGGGAAACTGAGGCAGTGCACGGCCTGAGTGAGAATCCGCTGGTTTGGTGTCCCCAAAATGCCCATGTCCTGCTCAGAGGAGGCAACCTGCCATTGTGCCAAGGAAAAGGGCCAGCAGCCACCTCCATCCTGCCAGGCTCCCATACGCTCCTGTGTTTCGGCATGAAGACAGGCAAGAGGGAAAAAAATGAACAATCCCTGCTGGCAGCCAAGGCCACCTGATGGGGAGGGTCTTGGACAATGTGCACAGACCCATGTGCTTTGTGTCCCAATTTCTTCCCATGGATTCCTCCACCACAGCAGCCCAGAGCTCAGCAGCTCTCAGGCACAGACCAGCTGCTCTGGGCACTGCTCATCAGGGCTCCCCAAAATGGTTTTAGGGAAAGGTCCCCTGAAGCCTCAAGCACCAGGGAGAGCTACGGAGCAGGCACAGCCGCTCCTGCCCCAGGTGCCCCTCACCTTTCGGCACCCGTGGTCATCCTCCTCCTTCTCCTGGCTCACCCGACCAGGTTTTTTGCAGATGGATGGCAGGGTCTGGTTGCAGGGGCTGTCGTTCCACCTCCCCTCCTGCAGGCCAGAAAGAGGAGTGGGAAAGAGCCTGTCTGACAGCCTGAGGAATGTACCAGCCACTTCACCCCTACCTTGGGTCCAAAGACATTCCCTGTCTACACCAAATCCCCAAGGATGATGTGGTGGATCCCTCCCATCCCAACAGCTGGGATGAGCCAGGTTGAACCCAGCTGGAGATGCTCCCTGAGGAATGCCTTCCTCAGCTATGACAATGCTGCAGTAATTCCTGCAGAGGTGCAGGATAACCCCCCCCATTCTCTCCAGGTTCTCACCGGTCCCCAAATGGTCACACAGTCCTCCAGGCTGTCACGGAAGTTGTTGGGCTCGAAAGGGTGCCAGTATGTGAACCTCACAGGCGTCCCGTCTGACCACTCGAAGTTCATCTGCAGCTTGAGGTCATTTAGGCCAATCCAGAGCTCCTCCACATCTGCCACAACAGGAAGGGAGGGGGTGAAATTCCCTTCTCCTGGCTGACCCTGTGCAGAACCCCCCAGTAACCTCAGCCCCCATGAGGGGACCAGTCTCTGCACAGCACCTGCTGAAACCCACTCAGAGCTCAGCTCTGACACCCCCGTGCCAGTGGGCAGGACAGGGCAGGGCAGGGTTGGGCAGCTCCTGCCTACCAGGATGGATCCCTGGAGTAGGAAATACAAGGACATGGACCCCAGAGTGGGAAACATAGGGCCATTTGCCAGCAGCTTTCAGACAGGGGCTGGCAGTATGGGAATGTAAAAGTCCAGATCTGCAGGTGCAGGTCCAGTGAGCTACTGGTTTTCAACCATTCCCTTCCAGCACATCCCAGTCTGTTCCCAGCCTGGGGGCACTACTATTTCCTCTCCTGCCTCCACTCTCTTATGGCTCCTTTCTGGCTTCCTCCAGCAAGTCCAGCAGGAATTGTTTTCCCATCTTTTCGTACATTAACCACCTGGGACTAGCATCATTCCCAGTGCAGCTGTGTAGTTTTGACTCAGCACTGCAGGCTCTGGGAACAGCTTTTACATTTGCTGGATGGAGGACGCACCCAGATTATGGGCTTCTCCAAGGAACACATCACCTCCCAGCCTGGGACCTCCACTCCCTGCACAGCCACAAAGTCAGCTCTGCAGCCTCCAGCACACCCAGGGACACTTCCATGGGCCCCATAAGACAGGAAAGGTGCTGTTGGCACAGCAAGCTCCTCCTTACCTTGCTTGATCTCCTTAGTGACAAATTCCAGCTCAGAGAGGGTGTGGATGCTGACCAGATCACCCCCGCTCCGCAGGCAGGTCTTCTTTGCCTCCTGCCAGCTCTTCTTCTCTCCTACCAACCGATAGCAGTTGGACTGGAAGGGCTGCCAGCTGGGCTCACAGTCCACCTTCACCTCCGACCACGAGTCTGGCAGGACACAAAGGCAGCCTGAGGGCTTCTTCCCAGTTCTTCAGCCCTCTCCTTGGCAGGGAACGGACCGCAGTCCTGAGGGTGCTCAGCAGACCAAACCAAAGCCGTAGTGGGAAAGCCACAGCCAAAATATAAAAGGCGGTGAAAGATGTGGGAATGGTGGCTTCAGAGCTCCAGGGACAAAACAAAATCCCTTCTGTCTGCAGAGGAATGAGGGCAGAGCAGAGCACAGAGCATCCCCTCCCCTAGGGACCTTGGGGACCCGCTGCTCTCCATCCCTCCCTTACCACCCAACCTGGAATGGCACCGAACACTTCTTGGAAATGTTCCTTGGGGATGACTTTTCCCAAATCTAGGCAGCTCAAGCCCTGCTCCACACACTTAGGACACCAGCAAGCTGGGGACACCATGGGCACCTATATGGGCAGCATCCCCTAACCATGGGAGCACACCCAGATGGAATACGGAGCTGCCCATTTCTGATGCTGGTCATCCCCTGCTCACCTGTCAGGAAGGGGTCAGCCGTGGCATTGGGCTTCTTCTTGCAGACGTAGGGGAGGGCGATGCCACAGTCACGGTTCTGCCATCCCCCAGATGACTCAGTGCGGATCACTCCGCAGTTCTCCTCACTGGGGTTGTCGGGCTGGTCTGGAGAGTGGTATGAAGAGGGGACAGGTTGCTGAGGAACCAGGACTGAGCCACCAATGCAGCTCTCCCTGCTTCAACACCAGTAAAACCCCTTTTATTTTGTTACTTTGCATGATGAAGATGTGATCCCAGCATGCCCAGGATTATTTATAGTGCCTCACTGCACAAAAACCCAAAGGGTCACCATGTTATCTGGAAATGTTGATAGCAGTCAGGAGGTCAAAGTACCAGACCTGAACTGCTCCTGCCTGTCCTCAAACCTCCTCTGAGGGTATCAACTGTATTCCCCCAACTGCCTTTGGGTGATGGTGCCAGGCATGACCAATGGGCCCTCTGCCCTCTGAGCACCCCAGGGTTAGGAATGGGTGTCTGCAGCTTGGGACCACTCCTCAGCCACACTCCAGCACTAAGAAAGCATGCAGCAACCCTCCAAACAAGGAATGTCAGCCCAGGTTATCCACAGGGTCGAGTGTTCGCAGAGGGCCAATTTCCCCTCCGCATCCTGTGTCCCTGCTCCAGCTTCACAGATGTCCCAGGCTGTTATACAGGCTCCTGGGGCTCTCTGTCCCCATGCAGCAAGGGGATACCCTGCAGCAGCCTGGGCCGCCTCCCTTGCCATAGGGCCATCTCTGGTGGTCACAGGGTGTGCCTCAACCCCTATCACCACCACAACCTCCCCCGTCTCACCACTCTCCCAGTTGAGGTACTTGAGAGGTGAGTTGTCTGACCACTGCCAGCCTCCATTGATGTCCAGGTCATTGAGCCCAATCCAGAGCGTGGAGCTGTACCCAGTCAGCAACCCTGGAGCCAACACAGCCAGAGGAGCAGAATCAGTCCCCCAAGCCCAGCTCAGTCCCCAACTTGTCACTCCCCCAAACCTGGGGCTGGCAGAGCGAACTGGCAGAGACGATGTCCACAGTGCCACCAGCTCTGCCCCAGATTAGGAGGGCACAGTCAGGCTGCCAGAATCTCACCATTGATGTAGGTCTGCTCATGGATCTCAGTGATGCTCAGCAAGTTGGCCCCTTGCTGCTCACAGCTATTCCAGGCCTCCCGCCATGACAGTGTCGACTGGAAATTGAACTGGTAGCAGCTATTGGTGAGGTGGTCCTTGTCCCAAAAGGTCTCACAATCATTGCCTGTGGGGATGAGCAGGGTGAGCACCCAACACAGACACAAAAACCCCCCAAGGACGCAGTAAACCCCAATAACTTGCTGTTCTGGTACAGCAGACTGCTCACAGGGGGAGAAGAGAAGCCTAAAAGTTCCCAAGAGGGATCAGCGTGATGTTTTTGCTTTTCCTGATGAGATGTGTCCTCCTACTTACTCTTTATGGGGCAGAAGCCCCACCGCTCATCCTTGCCATAGTCCTGGGTGGTGGCACACCAGAGGTGCCCGTCCTCCCGTCCCGTGCTGGTGCACTCGTGAAACCACTGGTTGTCGTACTTGAAGGGGATGGTGCAGGGCTTCCCATGGGAGTTGCCCTGGATGGTGTAAATCTCTAAGGGAAAAGAGGAGCCCTTGCTTGAGGATGTGTCTATGGGGGCTAGAGGGAGATCTGGGGTGAGGGGTGCGGGTTGGCCAAGTGTGGGGAGAGTTATGGGGTGCCCTGATCCTGCCTGGTTCTGTAGTCCCAGCAAGCTGGGACTGAGCTTCCCAGGCAGGACTCAATTGCTGCAGCATCGCAGCCTCAGCTCATGTTTTGGGGTTAGTTTGGGTTACATGGCAACACTAATGCCTGAGGAGGTGTTACCAGAGTAGGGCATGGAGCACAGATCCTCCTCGGTGCCATACATCCTCCACGGTGAGCCACGTGCCTGGTCCCCCCTGTCCAGGGAGGAATTGCCCGGGCGGGTAGCAAGATGCTGCGAGAGCTGCTCCCCAAGCCCACGGCAGCTCCAGCGCATGCTGACTGACTCACGGTCACACTCGTAGGTGGCCAAGGGGTGCAGCCCCACCGTGGCGTTGGCCCCATGCCATGACACCCCCAGGCACTGCATGGCCCCCACATTGAAGAGGCGATTTCGGGAGACCCATTTCCACTGCTGGGCTGGGGCACTGGCGTTGCAGCCTTTGGCCAGTCGCACCAGCGAGTCCTTGGTCTCCAGGCATCCCTCCGCACCCGTGTTATAGATGAGAAAGACTTTGGAGTCTGGGGAGAAAACAAACAGAAAGGATGAAAGCATCGCTGGGGATTCAGTATGTGCCATGCATGGTCCTGAGCCCTGACAGAACATCCTGGCTCTGGGCAAAGCAAGTTTTGGGATGCATGCCTAAGCACAGCACCCAAGATGCCAGGGATAACCACTTCCCTTCAGCACTTATTCAGGGTTTGCCCCAATGCCCACCCCTGGTGGCGGGCTCTGGGCAGAGGCGGGTGTCTATATCACCAACAGTGGCTGTTGGGCATCGGAGCCAGAGCAAAGTGCTCACCAACTCTAACCACATCATCAGAGCTGTTCAAAACTGAGCTCCCATGGGCAGCACTTGGCTGCAGCATTCCCAGGCACTGGAATGCCAGTGCTAGAGAAGCCAATGGCTTCAGCACCAGCCATCTGCTCCAGGTGGAGAAAAACAGAGCAAGGAAACAGCTCATCTGTCACTACTAAGTGTGTTTGCGGACCTGCTAAAAACTGTGGAGCAAACAGGAACTGCTAGGGAAGGTCTCCCATAGTGTGAAGGAAAATGCCTGAACAGCCCCAGCCCCAGCAGATACAAAATGTCACATGAGGACCCTTTGGAATCCCATCCCAGGCACTGGAAGGCAGAAACCATGTGTGGGGAATCACTGGCAGCAGATGGAAGTGCAACCGACGAGGGAAGACAGGCTGAGCTCAACCCCAACTCCACACACATCCCACAGCGCTGACAGCTACCACGGGCCAACCATGCATCCCCAAGGAAATTCCCTGTTTCCCAGTATCACTGGGGGCCACTCCACCATGTGACTTTATCCCAAAACCTGTATAAACAAGACATTATACTGGGACACACTGCTCCAGCTGACGTATAATTTTTAAAGACACTTTATTTCTTTAAATTAATGTTTCTAAGCTAAAAAGCCATCCCAGGGCTTCTCACTGCCTCTTTGTGCCCCAACACCCCAGCAAGAAGCTGCCCAAAGCACTGCATCAAAACCACCACTTTTGCTGTTCTTTTTTTGTTAGAAAACATCCCATTTTTTTCCACCACAAACATTCACCAGAAGTCCAAGCGAACTCATGGGCCCCACTATATTTAACTTTGGTTTGCTTTAGTTTTTTGCCATTGCATGAATTTTTTTGGGCTGAAAAGGTTTTCATTTCCTATTTCCCCTGTCCCAGCTCTGTTGTTACAGACAGCTCCAGCACATTCAAGCAACAAACATCTCAGCTCACAGAATTTCCCTGCCCTGTGTATGAAAGGGAGAAAGAAATTGAGGAAGACAGACATCCCCATTTCATCTGGGAGTTCCACCATCAACCCAGCTCCAGGACAGAAATGATGTCAGAGGTCCCTTCCCCAGTTCAGATGACATCAGTGAAGATGTCAAATAAACAAAAGTGAAGCTTGTTTGCAAGGCTTTATTTAATTTAAGCGAAACATTTAATAATTTTACTGAAAATATTTTTAAATAAGTTTCGCAAGTGAGAAAATAAGCAAATATCCAGACAGGGCTGATTCTGGCTGGCTGATGCTCAGGTTCCTCAAGCTGGTGTTGGTGTTTCTCCAGCTGGGACTGGGCCTGATCCTGACCTGGACAGTGAGAGACCAGCTCATCACCCACCAAACACCTTCTCCCTATGCCAGCATCACCCATGCCACATTCCGCCCATTGCTCGCCCCTTCCCACCTACAGTGAGAGCAATGCAGTCCCTCCAGCACCAGGGACACAGGGGTCTTTAAGCACTTTTGGGTGATGCAGCATCAGTGCCATGACCCGCTGGCGCAGGATGAGGCCTCCCTGGGGCACAGCCTGATGCCACAGTGGCTCCTCTGCAAGGAGCCAAACACCAGAGCTTTACTCCTTAGAATAGAAAAAGCTGCTCTGCCATGAGCATCGCCACCGGCAGCATCAAAAACAGAACACCCTCCTCTGTTACCTGTGAGCCCTGCCTTGCAAGAAAAAATTAGTATTAGGTTGGAAAAGCCCTGGAGCAGCTCAGGAATCAGTGTCAGGGTGCTCAATGACACGTTGGGGCTGGCAGCACCATGCAAGGGCCACACTCACCAGTGGCCCTGCAGCGGCACCACGTTCAAGGAAGCCATCCAGACTGGAGGGGACAGGCCCGAGGCCAGAGAAGCACAAAATACCATTTTGCTCTAAAAAGAGAAGAGCTGGAGGCAGAAAATTACAGGCTACAGAATTTGGGCAGCTCCTGCATGGTGCAAGCAGCTCAGCCCCTTGGCTCAAAGAAGGCAGGAGAGGCCACACAGTGTGTGTCCCCAGTCTCTGCTGGGCCGTGGAGGAATGGGAAAGCTCCAGCATCAGCTCAGCCCTCACACATCCCCAGCTCTTCCAACTTCTCCCTGTGCAAAACCGCTCACTGTGCACTGCTGGGGAGGAGCTGGGGGGACAAGCTGCATGAGCTCAACACAAGGCAGCAAAGCTGTGCTTCACCGAAAATGCACCTTTCTTTCCCTTATTTCTATGGAATTTGGGGTGGACTGGGTCCATGGTGTCCATGACATTGGCAGTGGTGCTTGGACAGGCTCCTGAGGCACTGAAAGGGGCATTCAGCATTCCTGACCCCAGGACAGATGTGGAGTTGGGTGGGAGGAGGCAAGTTTGGATCAAAGAATAACTTTTTCCAAGCTGGTATTCTGCAGAGCAAACCCAATCCTTGCAGGAGGCGGCTCCAGAGGAGAATCCCAAAGGGATTGGGAATGCCCCTGTCCCTTCCAGGGCCTGCTCTCCTGCACTGCCCTCAGTAGCCGTGGCACAGCTACGGCTGACTCCTTTCAGAGATGTTCCTCAGGTTTTGGTACCCACCCGCAGACCTGAAATCACATGGGCAGAGCTTTCCAACTGCCCTCCAGTTATGGAAACTCACCCACAGCAACACCAGCAGATCCTTCCCAAAGAGGAGCTGCCCTCTGGCACAGGACAAAGAGCACTGGAAAACACAGTCCTGCTGGATGCTCTGCCTGGAATCACCAAAATTAAATGAGGGCTGGGATTGGCACATTCTGTCTCTCGTTCCTGCACCTTCCCTCTTTTGGGCACAGCCAGCTCAGAGCAGCTCTGATCCATCACATCCTGCTCCTCCTCCTCTGTGGAGGACTTGTGCAAAATCCCACACACTTTCATCAAGGATGGCGGCTAGTCCCAGCCATGCAGCCACTGGGATGCTGCCTTCAGCCTGCTGGTGGGACCATGGAAAGCAGTTGGTGCTACAAGGCAGTTGTGATGGTGGGGACTGGGGGAGCTGGGGCTGAAAGCAGGACATTGGCTCTGCCTGCAGAAACACTCTCCTCTCCCATGCGGGAAATACTGGGATGCTCATGCCCCAGCACAGTGGGAGAAATAGGCCTTGGCACTGGTGGCTGAACACTGATGGAGAAGCTGCCATCCTTTGGGGCAGCCCTCAAGGGAGCTTTTACACCCTGTGCTGGCTCCAGGTTCTCTCTCTTATCAAAAACGCAAGTTCTTGGCCAGTAGGAAGCCTGAACTGAAGGAACTCAACTCAACCCTTCCCACAACAGCTTTACCACCTCCAAGCAAATATGGAAAGCTTCACAACCAGCAATTTTGGGGACTGTGGGCAGCATTGGATGAGAGAGGCCACAGGGACGGTAGACAGAGAAAGCCCTGCAGCACGACATGGACAGATATCCTTGGCACCACCCCGCCCCAAGCACATCCCACCTCAGCCACTTACAACATGACACCCAGAGCATCCCTGCTCCATTGCATTTGTCACCCTCCCATCACCAGCAACAAATGCAGGGAGCAAATTCAAGAAAGGACTGAAGCTACAGCTGGACCCTGGTCCCAGTTATCCTGGGCTGGAACAGCTCCAGGGCTCTGGCTGTAATTGCAACTGAAAGCAAATGCTGTCCCCAACATGTCAGTGCTGTGAGGCTCTGTTACTACATCCCAGTCAGCCCCTGCCACCTCTATGGTTCCTCTGTGAGGATGATCATGGCACTGTGTGATGCCAGAGCCCCTTGCAAAGCTCTGGAACTCAGACCTGTCCCGCAGCCACCCGGGCAAAGGTGCTCCCTGCCCTTGTTCTCACTCAAGGTTCCCCTTTATGTGGGATGTCCCAAAAAACACAGCTCCAAGTCGTTTGTGCAGGAAGCTGAGCACACCTGGAGCCACAGGGACGATCCCTCTCAGATATTCCTGTGCTGCAGACGCACCATGGATATGTTTAGCTCCAAACCACCCGGTGAAGGCAGCAAACCCTTGAAGCCCACAAGGTGCCCCAGCCATGCCAGCAAACAGGGCTATATTGGCGCTCTGAGACTCGTGAGTTTCCTCAGGGACTGCAGCCCCCCTGTGCTAACTAACACCTTCATTTGGATTTGGGAGCCCAGGAAAAAGTTTTACCTATAACGTCTTGCAGCAAGAAACCCAACCCGTTCAGCCTGAACTTCCTCATGTCATGTGTCTCACCCACCAGCAAACAGGGCACAGCAGTCCCAAGCCACCTACTCCAAACCACCATCTTTTCAACCCATTTTGGCAGCCGAAGGGTGAGCAGTGGCTCTGAAACCCACATGACACTGATGCATGAAAAACTGTGGGAAGTGGGAGCTCATTCACAATAAACATGGTGGGGATGCAGCAAGTGTGGGGGAAAGGTCAGCAACAGAGAAGAAAAATCTCCCTGGAATAAAAAAACCCCAAAACCTAGCAGAAAAAAATGACAAAAAAGGTGCAGACAGGCTGAAAGAGCTGGGGATGTTCAGCCTGGAGAGGAGAAGACTCCACGGAGACCTAAGAGCCCCTTCCAGTGCCTAACGGGGCTCCAAGAGAGCTGGACAGGACTTTGGACAAGGGCCTAGAGTGACAGGACAGTGGCTTTAAGCTGGAGGAGGGCAGGGCTAGATGGGATATTGGGAAGAAATTCTTCCTTGTGAGGGTGGGGAGGCCCTGACACAGGGTGCCCAGAGAAGCTGGGGCTTTCCCATCCATGGCAGTGTCCAAGGCCAGGCTGGGACAGTGAAAGGTGTCCCTGCCCATGACACGGGGTGCAATGAGATGGTCTTTAAGGACACTTCCAACCTAAACCACTTTGGGATTCTATCCAGAACCAAAAATTGTTGCTCATGGAACACAGGAGAGTTTCACCTGACAGAACCTCAGTTGGGCCCAGCTTGCACAGCCCTGAGGAGGAGAGGGAACTGCTCAAATGGGGAGAGAGCAGCCCAACGACTCACCTTCCAGTGACATTTGGGAGGGCAGGACCCCAGGAATGTACCTCTGACCATGCCCAGTCAACTCTGCTGAGGGATACAGCAGGGTCACAGAAAAGTCCCACCTCCATCTTGAATGTCACAGTATTGGACAAATTATTCCTCTGGAGGAAAATCCCTTTACTGGAGAGAAGTTCCCAAAAAAACCCAGCTCCAGCAGTCCATACAGGCATGGCTGATGCCATCCTTATGGTCTTGGTGTGGAGAAGAGCAAAATGCATAGACATCACCACGAAGAGCACCAATTTTTGGCCCAAGGAAGGAGCTTGGCATCCTTCTGCAGGCTGGGAATGAGAAAGTGATGACAGCACTAGCTGTGTCCATGGGAGCTCCAAACAGCAGAGCCGGAGCATCCCTGCTGCCAGCGATCACAGGACACAAGAGCATTCCCAGGTTGTGGGAAGGACATCACAGCTCTATCTCCCCCACAGCAGCTTTTGGCATTGGTAACTCCATGCAACTCCTTAGAGAGGAACTTCAGACTAAAAAAAACAAAAGGGAAGGAAATGCAGCCATACTGGCAGCCCCAGGACATGTCTGGCTCCGGAAGGGCACTGGTCCCATCTGCTCCTGAGCTGAGAGGAGACACACCACCCCCACCCCCACCGCTGACGCTCCTAAATTAGAGGTTTGCAGCAAACCAGAAATGATGCCCAACACCCCACAGACTCAGCCAGCCTAGCATAACCCTGGGGTTTGGCTGGTGCCAGACTTACCAGAAGCAGCTCTGGGTGCTCCAAGCCAAGCTCCAGAATAAAAGAGGATGGCTGTTGTTTTGTTTTTTAAAAACAGAGCTCAGGGAGTTAAGGACCTCTTGCTACAAAGAAGAAAGTGATGGTCTGGTTGGGGGTACGGAGCAGCAGGATGTGCACTTGGAGCTGAGAAACTCCTCTTAGCTGGCCCAGCAGTCAGAGAGAAGCTGGTGTTTATATGGTGAGAGATATATGACATGAGCTCCTTACTTGGCTGCAACGATGACTACCTACCACCCTGCTCACTCCTACTGCCTTGTAAAGATTTTGGAAGGGGGCCACATCCTTCACTTCAGCCTCTCTGCAGACATTACGAAGTCCATTCTCCCAGCATTCTGCCCAGGACACAGATGAATGAATGCGTTGCAGAAGGGATGCTTGCCCCTGGGCAGCCCCAGGGACTCACCACAGCAGTAGCTACAAGGGAGATGAGAGCCCCAGAATCTGCCCTCTGGTACCCAGCAAAGGATAGAAAGAAAAAAATTTTCCCCTATTTCCCCCCAGACTTGGCCCAGGCTCCAGCTCTGCAGCACTTGCATTCACCCAGAGGTTCTGATTCCCCAGGAATGCAGGGAGAGGAAGGCAACACCATCAACTGAACGAGCTCCAGCCAGGATGGAGGAGTGCAATGGACTCACCAGGAGCACAGTGGGAGAGTCAAAGGCTCCCTCCCAGGACACGGTGGCCAAACACTCATCCCTGGGCACTGCTCTGGTCCCAGCTCCTCCGACTGTCCCCATTCCCTCATCCACCAGCACCCCAGACCCCCCGGCCAGCAAACTGGTGTGTGTGACATGCAGGACAGCCCTGACACGTCCTTGTAGACAAGGTGCTTCCAGCACAGTTGGCTGAAGACTTAACAAATTTTTCAAAACTACTAAAGAAACTCCCCTCAAAATGATTAAAGATGCATAGATTTCTCCTCCCTTTTTTCTCCAGCACCACTCCTGATGTCAGTTCCCTGAGCAGTGCTATCACTGTCTCCCTATTCACCAAACTCGAGCACATTCACACCACCAGGGATAGCCTCTGGTTTGCCACATCTTTTTTTTTAAATTAAAATTGTATTTACCATGAAACTTCCCACCAGGTGCCCTTTGCCTGCCTCATGCCCAGCACTCCCAGGCCAGACACTACTGGGGTAATGGGGCCACTACTGCAGAGCCCCAAGTTGTTATGTCTGGATTTGGGTAGAGGAATGGGAAAAGCTCAATCTATCCATTGCACCTCTGCACCATCCTGCAAATAAAGCTGTTTTACGTGGAAAATCCCATATACATCCCTACTGCAACAGCACGAGGTGCAGTGCAGGACTGAGCAGTGGGATGGAGATGATATTGGAAAACACCCTGTGCCCCCAAACCTTTGCTCCCAGAATAAAGAGTGCTTCCAAGAATTTGCAAGTCAATCCACTAATCATTTTCTAATCCTTAAGAAATTAAAGATGGGTCCTTTAAGAACAAGAGCATCTGTGTGGGTCTCTTTTGGGCTCCAAGCAATCTTAGGAATGAGAAAAATGTCGATGCTCTTCGAGCTGTGCACAGTTCAAATTAATTAAAATCCTGCTCCTTGCTGCACGTGAAGAACCAAATTTAACAAATTGCTTACAATTTTTCCTTCAGGAAATGCTGAAGTGGGTGGAAGGGCACCCACCATTCCCACTCCCACCCAATATCCAGCCGCATTCATGAAGCTGAGCGGATCATAATAATCCAGTGGGCAACACTGAGACCTCTGGCAGAGCCAGACCAAAGCCTTCCCTTCCCTGCTCCAAGCACCCACCAAGGCAATGGTACCAGAGCCTCTTGTGATGGATTTATCATCTGGAAAAAATGATTTAGTACAGAGGGATTATACACCCTCAGCACACATTTACTTTGATTTTGGGGCAAAACATTTCCTTGGAAAATACTTAAGGAAGAGGGAATGCAGGAGAATGCCTCTGCCTGCAGTGAAAGATGCAAAACCCAGCCAGGAATAAAGTCAGAGGAAAAAATCTGCAACGTGGCTTTAACCATCACCAGGACCTCACGTCTGAAAATGCCTTCACACAATGCTGGCAAGGAGAACCTTCACACGGGAAACCTCCTGGGGTCCCCACACCAGCTGTGTGGCTTTAGGGGAAGGGGACAGTTTTGCATGGAAGGTTAAATTAAATCTCTTTTGCCTTTCACTCTTGTCATTCTTGCGCAAGCACCATCCCTGACCCTGCTGCCACGTCCCAGTGACTGCTGTGGCTGCAGACACTAGGGAGGTGAGGTCTCCACTGTCCCTTTTGTCCTGCCAGGCTCCGGCAGCAAAGCTAACACCTCTGACCCCCTTTTCTGCTCTCAAACAGTCTGAAGAAGACCAAAATATAATTTCTTGGAGCTGCATTTGCCATTCAACAAGCTATTTCCATTGGAAAGAGGAAATGGGGGGGGGGGAAATTCATGCAAAGGCTGCTCCCTTTGCTCTACAGGCTGTAAATTCTTTCCAGGTCCCTTTTGCAATCTCTCTTGCCCCACAGCTGACACGGCAGGACCTATACTGAGCACTGGATAGGTGGCAAGCTGAACCAGCACCAAGTCCCGGCATTGACACAAGGACCTTGTCCTGCCTGGAGCCATGGCAGGATGGGAGCTGCTACCTCAGTTTCCCTGGGAAGGTGTCTGGGTGCCCACATAATGCTGCACAGATGGGTCAGCTGGAGGAGATATCCCAGCAAGGAGCCCCAAACCTGCCAAGAGCTCTGCTCCAGCTTTCTGGTTGGCGCGGAGGTACGGGTTTGGCATAAACCCCTCAAGGACGCAGAAGCTCCCAGAAGAAATGCTGTCTGCTGGGCCAGCCCCCACTGAAAGTGTCCTTGCGAACAAGGGACTCTTGGGACTACTCCATCCTGTTCCCAAACTCCCAGCAAGGATCCCTTCTGAGCAGCAAACCAGCCTGGTGCTGGGGGATCCTGGATGTGGTATCTCCACTGGCGACATCTTCTACTTGCTTCATCCACCGGGTCTGAACCAGGACTGATGCAGGGCAGGAGCAGTCGAAAGTGGGGATGGGGAGGAGAAAAAGCTGAGGGTGCTCAGCACCAGCAAGGCATGAGTGACACGGCCTTGCGGACTGGCGGCCGCTGAAAGCTGCCTTGTTCCTCGCCCAGGCCCAGCATGAAGTCGGCTGCCACTGCGCTCCCGCCTCACAGCTGGGACAGAGGTGCCTCTGTCCTCAGGACTGCCAGACCTGGATCCCACTGACATTTTTTGGGATGAAACAACCAGAATCGGCCTGTAAAGGTAGCAAAGCCCCGCTGAAATGAAATAACCACCTTAAAACCCACAGAAGGAAGAATTCACGGCCCGCAAGTAAATTACACCAAGATCTAACAGGAATTCAGCTGTGGAAAGTCCACTGAAATGTCTACAAACAGCAGCAAACTCTGACCACTCTTCCAAATGCCCCAGGGTACAGGGGTCTCCTTTCCCATTGCTTCCTGCCTTCTCCAGACAAGCAGTTTCTCCTCTGATCCCAGAACTGATCCCTTGCTTGGCACTTGGGGAGCAAGGGATCAGTTCTGGGATCAGAGGAGAAGGTCATAGACATGATGACAGTGAGCAGCAATCCCTTGGCACTTGGGATTGCTGCTCACTGTCATCATGTCTATGACCCCATGCTTGCCACTTGGGATGCTCAGCCCCAGGCACTGTGAAGCTGAGGGGAGAGGGGAAAGCAGGGGGCAAGGAGAGGTGGGGGCAGGGGATCGGTGTGCTCCTATGCTGCCGCTTTGAAATCTGCTTTGGATTTTCTAAACGTGCTCTAATAAAATAGGCCAAGGGCTTACAGTTGTTATTTTCAGGCAAAAGTAGACAATTTTGCTTTCTTTTAAAAGTTTTAAGTTTTATCAATAGGGCCAAAATAATTCAAGGAAGCCCCAAAAGCGGCTCCTTACTTCTACACTAGACTACCCAGGGATAAAACGGCAATTTCAGGGGCCGTCCGGAGGACCCTCCAGTGTCTGGCTCATGGTGCCTTCAGAAGGTTAAAAAAAGATAAAATACAACCCGTTGACTTTATTGGGAGAAGTTACTAAAAATAAAATAAAATTTAAAAAAAGTTTGCAAATACCGACTCGGGCCCTGATCCCGGGGGGCACTTTTCCTTAAGATCAACACGTCGGGGGAGGGGAGGCGGTCAGGACAGCAGAGGGACGAAAGCTTCAACAAACCCCTTCAGCCCCTTTCCCACCTCCCGCTCCGCGAACTGCCCTCCCCGGAGAGACAAAGGGCCGGAGGGGGACTGCGGGTCGGCAGCCGCCCCCCGGCCCAGGAGCCCCCCTGGACCCCTCCCATGGCCGCGGAAGCGTTTCCGCCGGCCTCGGCCGGCGCTGCGTGGCCGCTCGGCGCGAGGAGTTAAACTCAAAGTGATAAAAGGGAGTGAAAACGCGGCGGAACGGGAGGAAAACACAGCGCCATCAAACCGGAGAAAACAAAACGCAGCGGAACGAACGGCGACCGGAGTGGGATGGAGTAAAACAAACCGTAGTAAAAGAAAATAAAACTGCGAGGAAAAAAACCACAGCGATGTGATCCGCATTAGAGCGAGGAGAACCCCCCAACCCCCCCTGCG
>VYZT01011882.1:0-14799 GCA_013400735.1 Pomatostomus ruficeps
AGCTTCTCCTCAAGGCCCTTCACGATCCTCAACATCCTCCTTGGGATTCTAATAGTTTAATGTTATGTTGTGGCACCCAAAACTGCCCCCAGCACCCGAGGTGAGGCCACCCCAGTGCAGAGCAGAGCAGGACAATCCCATCCCTTGCCCAGCTGGCGATGCTGNCCACCCCAGTGCAGAGCAGAGCAGGACAATCCCATCCCTTGCCCAGCTGGCGATGCTGGGCCTGATGTCCCCCAGGACATGCTTGGCCCTCCTGGCTGCCAGGGCACTGCTGACTCCTGTTCAACCTGCCACTGACCAGGACCCCCAGGTCCCTTTCTGTGGCACTGCTCTCCAGCCTCTCATGCCCCAGTCTGTACATACTGCCAGGATTGTCCCATCCCAGGTGCAGAATCTGACACTTTCCCTTGTTGACCTTCACTTGGTTGGTGACTGCTCAACCCTCCAATTTATTAAGGACTCTCTGCAGGGCCTCCCTGCCCTCAAGGGAGTCAGCAGGTCCTCCCAGTGTTCTATCATCCGTGAACTTGGCTCATTATCCATTCCAGTCTTGTGTCCAAGTCATTTATGAAGATATTGAAGAGCACAGGGCTGAGGATGGAGCCCTGTGGAGCCCCACTAGAGATGTCTGATGTCACCCCACTCACTATAACCCTTTGTGCCTGACCCGTGAGCCAATTGCTCACCCATCTCAAGATTAGTTTATACAGTTGCATGCTGGACATTTTGTCCAGAAGGATCCTGTGAGAGACAGTATCAAAAGTTTTACTGAAATCCAAAAAGATTACATCAACTGGATTCCCTTGGTCAGCTAGGCGGGTTACCATGTCATAAAACAAAGTCAGACTGGTCTTTTCTCTCATGAAGCCATAACGGCTGTGACCACAGACTGTGTTGTCTTTCAGATGTTTTTCAATACCTCCCAGAAAAATCTCCTCCATAACTTTATCAGGCACTGAAGTGAGACTGAGAGGCCTGTAGTTTCTGGGGTCATCCTTACTGCCCATCTTGAAAACTAGGACAATGCTCACCAGCTTCCAGTCAGCTGGGGCCTCAGTGATGATGAGCAAACACTTCACAAGCAACTCTTCTCTAAAATCTTCATAACCTCATTATAAAAAGAGTAAAATAATTTTCACTTATGTTTTCGTAAGTGTAATTCTTAAAAAATCATTCAAGGATTCTCTTTCAAAATGTATCATTTTAATCTACACACTACAACCAATTGACAGGTTCTAGTAATTTTCTGGTCTTATTATTACCAGAAACTTATAATGCAATGGGTGATTTTCTAAAGGAATCCTACCAACACTAAGCATACAAATCAATTATTTGACCAACGAACTACTAACATACCTCAGACATCACTAGCAATTGTTTCTAGCAGGCCATTTTTAAGCTTGCAATATAATGAATCCACGAACCAGATAAAGAACACTTTCATGGTGACACTAGAAGCTGATGACCAGTTTCATACAGATTGTTCATCTCAAAAATCACCCAAAATCACAAACTGCAATTAGCTTTTACTTTTTGGTAAAATTATGTACTTGAATAGACCACAGAAAGGAGCAACTGGCTGCATAATAAGCAATACTAAAATAGAGAACCATTCCCACTGAACTGCACTGAGACAGCAATTTGGGAAGACAGAAGCATGCTTAAAAAATAAACAAATCACCATTGGCTTTTTGTTTCATCGCACTGTTCTCCTGTGCAGATAGATAATTTAGACTAATGACATTTCCTTATGATCTAATTAGAAGTCTGGACAAAGTAAGTTGAACATAAAATCTAAGTTTATCAGCTGTCTACATTTCAGAGAAACAAAAAAAAATGAAAACATGTAAGATAGCCATAAAAATTCAACTCAATTAAAAATAAACAAACTCCCCCGCCCTCCCAAAACCACCACCACCAACAAAAACTGCACCCAGAGAAGCACCCCCTTTCAGCACTTTAGGAAGTCTACCTTTACTACATAAATTACAATGTGATGAAATATTTCCTTGAAATATTGATCCATTATCAATACCTAATACAAAAAAAAACATTTTAAAAATTTGAGGAGTACTTTAGATTTGAAAAGGATGTGAATGATTGCTTGTATAACCCTAACCTACAGCCCTTGTATAATGGCACAGTAATAAACCACATACACCTCATAAAAAGACAAGCCATATCCTATCTTCATACAAATCTTTTGTCCAGATATTCATGTTTGCAGTAGTAGTTGTTGCTGTTTAACTTTCTGCATAAGTGCACATTTTCAAAAATTGTTGATTACAGAAAAATGCTTTTGAATGACACAGTTAGGACATAAGGCAAAACGCAAGATTGCAAGGACTACCTCGCTGCACCAATACGTCTCTTAGAAGATTCTGAAATATTACTGTGCAACAGTTCTAGAAATTTAAGCAGTGTGCTGCATGTGAAACTTAAGATCTTGAGAACTCTCCAGAGAGACCTTGCCTTACTTTCTCCAAAGGAATCTTCTGGGCAAAGTATGCCCATGCAAACTTATGCAAGAACTGGAGTCTGTTTCCACAATAGATACAAACATTACAGAACATTCAAACATTACAGAACATTCACTCTATTTCTATCAGGCAAGTTAAAAAGAAATTGTAATTAACTCAGTCCTTTAATAATATGCATTTTATTTACATACATAAAGCAACACCCAGAAGTCAAATTTGTATTAAAAATAGTCAGCAGCCACTTAAAAATTATGCACAAAATAAATTTGATGCCTTAGGAGTATACAGTAGTAGTATGTCTATGCAGTTTAATCATCTTTTTCTGTTTATATGCAAAAACAGACAATTATTTTGCAATGTTAATATGTGAATTCCAAAACAAGTAACACAGTTAACCCGTATTAGACAAAGATACACAGTAGCTGCAAAATGAGGGGGGAGAAATTATATACATACATTAAGAAAATAAGCTCACCGTGTCAAGCATAGAACAGGCAGATTTAGTTTACTAGAATTCTAACATTGATTAGGCACAAACCCTTCAGTGCAAAGGCCAAAAACAGTTGGTACATAAAAATGCCACATACTATATCATGCAGTATTCTAACACAATTAAACCCACCCCTGATACCATAAACCTTGTTCTCAGTAAAGAATTAAAGGAATAATTAAGGAAATTATTAAAACACCTGTTCAATTTAAAAAGCAAATATAGTGACACAATACCTTTTATTTAGGAAAACAAAACTATAAAATTGTCCAGGCATGAAAATAAATCTCTGCTGAAAATTAATTGGAATTCAGGTTTATCCACCTCTTAGGCACTTTCTCCAATGTTCAGCCTGGAGGTCTCTATTAATTCAAGGCTCACTTCAGGATTCAGGATTGCAAACTGAAGAAAAATGCCTCCCCTGCTTATACACTGAACAGCATATACTGCTCCTTCATGACCACTAACACTACAGTCAAATGCCAATGCAAAAGAAATTATATATGAAAATCTAGCTACCTAACAGGATCCAAAGTTGTTCACTAAGGTAACAGTCCCACAGTAAGATCCATGATAAACACACAGTGCTGATGCCCTTTGGCTTCAGTCACTTGTTCAGACTTCAATCTGCATGAAAACTATGCCAAAACTGAGCTCCAAGTACTACACATTGCTTCCTACTACTTGTTCCAATGGTATCCACAGGACCTATATTTAGTTGTATATCCAATGCATGCTCTAAAATGATTACAAATGCTAAGAAGCGTCATGCAAATAAGGGCAGCAAATAAGGGGAATGAGAGAACAGACCATAACCAAAGAGAAGCTAGACAGAGAAAATAACACAAGATTTAGATGGGAAAGCAAAGCTATTCAATATTCAAAGACCCACGTGTATTAGAAATCTCTA
This sequence comes from Pomatostomus ruficeps, assembly GCA_013400735.1. Classification (NCBI taxonomy): domain Eukaryota; kingdom Metazoa; phylum Chordata; class Aves; order Passeriformes; family Timaliidae; genus Pomatostomus; species Pomatostomus ruficeps. Next base: position 3,884 of record VYZT01011882.1, read on the forward strand.
CTGACATTAATTAGGTCCTCTGGAGTACCTAAAACACAGGAAAGCAAAACCACCTACAAATATAACCGGCATGACAATGCCAAAATTTGCACTCATGTTATATATTGAAAATTTGAATTTCTCTACTAGAAAAATACTCACAATTTTGGAAAAAGTGAGCTTTAATTATAAACTCTGTTAATAGGACCCTTTGGTCAGTAGGAAAAACAGACTTGGATTTTTAAGCAGGGGGAAGATAATGTTTAGACTAACTGCACAGAAACAGATCACTGAAAAGCATTTCATATTCTTCACATAGCAGAATTTGCAATTATGACTAATTAATAAAACAACCAGTATTACAATCATTATCAACCAGACTTCTACAGAAAGTCTTCTCAGAAAATCAATTATGCTCCTGCTAATGAACTTAACAGATCATAGAATGTACACTGGATTGTATTATTTGATCCTTTAAAGGAACTCCAAATAGGTTAGGACACAGATGGCTAGATTAACACATCAACTGGAACATAAACACTGCAGCACCGTCATTGTACAAAACTTTTATTAATTAGGGTAAGAAACATTAATTTCATTCACAAGGCCAAAGATCACACTGCTCTTAGTCCTAAATGACAATTGCATCAACTAGACAAACAAGCAAAATATACAGACCATTAAATTTGTACCTGAGAGAACTGGAACATGTTTTGTTTTATTTTATTCAGAAACAAAATTCTAGTGTAGCCTGAAGTCAGGAAGAAACTTAAAGTTTTGGCTTCTTTTTGATGTAACATGCTCAACAAAGATTAGATTAAAACTAGATGAAAGTCATATCTACTGTTTCATACTAGCTGCCAAGTTTAGCAGGAATAAGTGTATGAACAAAGATTTTTTTTAGTTGCAGCAGTATCTCTATTGAATTTATTGCTGTCCCAAATCTAAAATACTGACAATGACACTGGAAATATATTGGAAGTCATAATATGTACTAAAAGAAAAGTAGAAACATACATGCAGCTACTAATTTGAATAACAGGGCACCGTAATAAGTCCAGAATGTTCTAATTTGGATCTTTCATCTAAAGATTCAAAGTAACAGCAATGCGTGCAAACAGTAGAAGAGAATGCACTTCCATTTCTAAAGGAAATTTTCTTCAAAAAAGACAAGAGAAAGACACAAATAACACTTAGGCTTTGCCTGAATTTTTTTTTTTCCATTGAGCAAAGTCTCTCATGCTACAGTTGAAAGAACCAATACTTCAGTACTTCTTTGGAAGTCTTGAGAATAAACAATGGAATCTTAGGGAAACTTCTTATGAAATACATGCAGCATGTAAATACCTATAAAATTGCTGGTTTAAAATGCTGGATATCACATTTTGATAGCTAATTGGAGGCAGGGGGCACAACAACAATTTAATTGCTTGCTCCCCTGCAAATTTGGTCCTAAATCTGCCACATGTACTACCACAACCAGAACTGTCAAAACCTGAGGTCCTCGAGGCTTTTAAAAACCAAAGGCATTTCTGTTGTAATAGTATGATCAGTATAAAGATAGAAACACAACAATGACATTGACTGGAAACATCCACTACAAGACTGGCAGTTTAATAACATACCTTTATCAGAAAATCTAACCTTAAGAACATTTCCTAAAACAGTTGTAATATAAACTGAGATTCCTGATCCCCAAACTATATACCATATAGCAAAAGTAACTTACTTTACAAAATAATAATTCACTGTTTTTCCCAATGAACTGTATCTTCAACACCTAGAGGGATATTTCAAGAAATCTACTGGTGTTTACAGAATTTTGTACGTGCAGTATCTATACAGTAAAGTTCAAGACTTTCCAAAAGTTAAAAATGTTAAACTGTCAGTGAAAATTATGCAAAAATTAAGATATTCAGTGCAACATTTTAAAAGCTCACATACAAATTTCTACCTATCAGCAAGAGCTGTAATATGTCAATTTAAAAATTTTTAAAAAATCAATTCTGGATCATAAATAGGTCCTATATAATTTTTTTTATACATAATGTAATAGCAACACTGATGCTTTTTTTCTCATTACTGTCTTGTAAAAGCTTTTCTTTGGTTAGCTTTCACGATATCATCAGGAGATGCTGATTTGAAGTCAAACGGTGTTATGGCTATTGTAGGACCAGCTTCCTTGGGTTTTACATCTTGTACTTGTCTACTGTATAGGAAAGTTTTATGCATCCCAACTGTGTGCCGCTTATATCCTTTGGGAGGATAACGGAGGCATAAGGTTAAAGCAAAAGCTGAAGGTCTTGCACGTAGCGCCTTTATCCACGAAAGGGACAAATCCTGCCTCTTAAGACCATGCCCTTTTTTGGGTTTTCTGTTTGTTTTGGCAAAACCAGAACACTTTCCTTGTTTTTCTTTTACAAGTTTCGTTTCAGGACTTAAGATATTTGACTGTCCTACCACCCTTTTCTCTGTGGATACATCTGCATTTTTTACAAGGACACTTAAATCAATGTTGGTTCCTTGGGAGGGCCTCAATTCAATTACATTGCGCATGGGCAAATCCGTCCTTTGCTGAGTTTTATCTATTTCAATAGTCTCTGCTATTAAATCCGAGAGTGATAAATTCTCCACCTCCTTTACTGGAGAAACTTTAGAAAGGGCTAGAGAAGACAAAGATCCTGTTAGCTCTGGCATCCCACCTGAAGTCTGGGGTTGACTTACTAGTTGTGATAATGATGATGTTTCCAATTTCCTATCAGTGAGACTTGCTGTTGACTGGGTGTAAAGTTCAGCCAAAGAGTAACAGTGGCTAGCACTGCTTTCCTGGTGCTCCTGAAGCAAGTCAGCCAGTGATATACTTCCAGATCTTAATCCAGGCAAAGCAGCCATGTCGGAAGAGGGGCTTTCTTGTTTTCTACTTTGCGCAACAGAAGAAGAATTTTCAAGAAGTTCTTTCTCTTTATTTACAGCGTGACTGACTTCATTATCAAGAGCCAAGTTTCCTAAAGCACTTGTTAAACATGGAGGACTATAAAAATTTGCATTACTATTTGAATCAGAAGTTCTTGAGAAAACAAGAGGAATGCTGTGTTTAGGACTCAGAGAATCACAAACCACATTCTGCATCAGCAAGGATCTCAAGTCCTGCGTTTCCTTGCATTTCAATGGGTTACTACCTATGCTAGAGTGAACATCTTCACTATCAGGAACCAAACTTACTGCATTAGCACTTTCTGGTAGTTGCTTCTCTGCCTGTTTATTCACAGGTTCACAAAATGATCCTTTACACAAATCGTCACTGAACACAGATGACAGAACAAGTGACGAGGATTTCAATACTTTCCTTTCACATGAAGGTATATTGGATTTTTCAAAATCTGTAGTTAAAGAATAAAGAGCTGAACCACTTTTGGCTGTCAAGTTTCCAAACCCAGATTTGTTGGTGTTGTCAGCAAAACTGTCTATTGCACAAGAGAAACTGTCTGTATCAATACACATTTCTGGACAACAATGTAAATCTCCTTACCTTACAATAGCCAATAATTTTCAGATGGAAGTTCAGTCACAACGTAATATCCCATTTTTTAAAAGTTGACAGCAGCAACAAAAAAAAAAAAATCAAGAAACATGAAAAGGCATTTAATTACTACGTGTTATCCAAAGGTAGGGAATATTCTATAATTAAATTACAAGTATCTACTGAAATACATAAAGAACATTAAGAATTAGCAGAGAATGCCAGTAAAGACTACAAGTATTTAAGTACAAATCAAAATAAGAAAGCTACTGTATAGACATGACCTAAAAAGGGAGGCATTAGGAGTGGGAGATGTTTACCAAATAAGTAACAGAAGCACTAAAAATTTAAAGATGCTTTCCAAATTTAAGGATATGCATTAATTCAGTTAAGTCATACATTATAAATCAGAAATCTATCATGAACTGCAGATAGTCACAGCTTGAATTTGAACTGACATTGAGGTGTTATTTTGACTTCCAGCTCAAGAAAAGCTGTTTCCTTTACATGTTTTAGAACACACACATAGTAAGTCAGTCTTCTTTCATTTTCCAAGAAATGACTATTACAAAGATAAGCCTCTTCACCCAAAATTAAACTATAGATAGAAATGAATCACCTTGAATGTAAACAATTAAATATAAGTATACCTTTTGTAGTCTTTGCTAAAATCACAGCATCCTTATTCTTGGTCTTCACATTTTGCTTACTGCCTTGTGAAAGCACAAGATCCAAAGCCTTTTGTACATCAAATCTAGTATCCAGTACTGCTTGCACCATTGTGTGTTCTGGTATGGACTCTGCCAAAACTTCTCTCATTTGATCAAGGCATGAATTAAGATGGGCTGAAAGAAACATATTACTGTTAAAAGCTGCCCAAAAATATTTCTTCAGTGGCCTAACCACTAGCACCACACCTCTGATTAGTGAACACAGTAAGAGTTTAAAACTTTAGAAACTAATTTCAATCTCACTTACTGCCCTGATGGACTTTGTTTCCACACCCTGCAGAATATTTGACCTATTTCAGATCTTGGAATAAAGAACATATTACTGACTACTATTTATTAATCTAGGAAGTCTCAGTACTGAAATATTCTGATGTTGTAAAATAACTATCTTCACTGAAGAGAAGAAATACAAATGATCACCTTAAAATTATCCAAAGTAATTTACTAAGTCAACATAGAATCCCATTGAACAGCACATTTTAAGTGTTTACAGATCCTACAATTAAGACCCAAAGTAAAACAGCATTTTCAGGGTCCTCACGCCTTAACAGTTGAAAACCAGGATCAATGTGCCAGGTTTCAAACTACCTGCTATCTTCACCTTTTCTAAAACTGTAATATACTTTTGGCTGATCAAATCAATTGTCTTTGGAGCATATTTCTGCAGCAAATATAAGCCTTTACTAAGACAGTTGCTGTACAACAAGAGACTGAAAATTCACCAGGCTGCCACCCACTGGAAACCATACAAACACTGAAGAGCAGAACAAAATCTTCCTGAATATGCCAGTTTCTGCCAGTTCAGATTTTAGAAAACAGGAACTGAAGAACAGGAAAACAACTACATATTTTTATTTGAACACTTCCTGGAAGATGTTTAAAGAAGTTTGCTTAAGGGAATTTGACACCACAGGATTCCAGCCTCCACGAGATCACTTATATTAACACCCTGTACCTGTAATTGAAATAGCAAGTAATCTTCCCCAGACATTTGCCCTGCAAAACAAGTATGGGCAGAGCCCTGCATAATGTGCTGGTTGCCATTTTACTATCTAATACTCAACAAGAACAACCTTCTGAAACTCTTTGCAGCCACACTGCCCACATCAATAATTTTATATTCATGGCCAACACTACATACTGTATCAAACATAACAGATCTTGTGAGACCACTGCTGTTTTCACTGTGGAAGTAGATACTTTGAGGTTTCTTTTCCCTCTTTTTTTAGTCCAAAATGTTACTTTCCTTCCTGCTCTGATACCAGTTCTTAACTGAGTCTGTCAAAAGCATTCTGCAAAGCCAGAGGACTGCATTGTCTGGATCTCATTCTTTCAAACTGCCCTCTACAGCTTTATTTCCTGCTATAAAAACATGTATATTATTCCCCAATGTATCATATTTAACCATATCTCTACGCATTAGCTTAACTTCTACCAATTTACTTGACATGCAATCAAAATTCTTTCTAATTTACTGTTCTGAATTTTTGCAACTTTTTTGGAGTACCAAATTTCAACACACTTTAGTCTCATCTTATCAACATTTTAAAAATAACCCTGATGATTTCCAAAACATTAAAAACTATATTAACTATTAATATTTAGGAAAGAGACTTCTGAATCTTTTTGACAAAGCAAGTAACTAAGCAATTAGGCAGCAAGTTTAAAAAACAAAAGCAAGTACTTTTCCCCAACCATTCAGCTCAGAAACTCAGCTTGTAAAGTGCAATTCATGGCTGCAAGACTGAATGGAAACAAAAGTCTTATGAATTCAAAACAGGATGAGAAAAGATTGTACAGAATATTGGCTACTCTTTCAAGGAAATGCAAGACTTTGAAAACCTCTCAAATACTGCCAATTGCTGAAATTTGGAATGCAAAACAAAAAAAATCATTCTACAAATACTGAATTTATAATATTCAAGTGTCAAGACTTGAGCTGTTGGTACAGCTGTTCTAATGTCTCCACTTCACATGAAATCTCATTATTTCTAGCAATAAACTAAGAACACACTTCAATGTATGCAACCAAGTTACAATTAGTGCACAAAAGATAGTTACGAACTTGAAGAATGACCACTGAAGGTAGATTCCTGAAGGCTACTGTTTTATAACAAGACTCAAAAATTGTGAGCAGTGTCAGTGAAGCAAAAACCATTAATTTAAGACTATTCTAGTAAATCTAGTATGAGATTATTCTGATAGTTGTTTTCAATAATTACCTCGATCAACTTCAGTCAACTGGTAAGTGGATGTAAAACCACCAGCAGCAGCATCAGTACCTTCACAGCCATATTCTTCTTCTAATGGCTCAGCAAGTGTGGCTGATTTTTCTCGTCTGGAGTAAATAAACTGAGCAGCTGCATTAGGTAAAAAAACAAAGTATTAAAACAAAAAGTCAAATGTTTTTTCCTCCTTTAAAAGCACAACATAACTAAAGGTAAAATAAGGATGCTGAACTGTTGCAGTGGTTTCAAAGGGGCAGTAAGACATTATTGTGTAATAACTGCTACCTGAGGACTGCACAGAGCATACAACAGCTCATGCTAGAATGTAAATAAGTTGCCATCACAGTGAAACTACAGGCTGGGCAATATCAATGTTTCCATGGAATGCAATAACTCTGCAAAGTTCGGCATTAGAAAAAAGATTATACTCCAGGTTTGAAAAACAGTATTTTCTATACAAATCTATGGCCTAATGTCTTCAGAACTTTATTCAACTGGGTTTTTTTTAAACTCAGTTTCAATTTTTAAAAGTTAGCATGAAATTAACATTGCTCTTACAGTATGTCACTGTAAAATTACTGATAAGAATGTAATGAAGTTGAACACATCCTTTCTTTCCTGGAATTTCATTAGAAATACAGCCCATCAGTAAAAGTGCATATTCACAGAAAACTTTAAACAAGCGCGTGGTTTCACTCTGATTTAGCAACATTAAGGCATATACAGCTAAAACTCCTTGCTGAACAAAGCCCCAGCCACTATACTCTATCAGAAATGTTCAAAGCATAATGTAAACAAATTGTCTTATGCTTTGTAATATCCTCCCCAGCTCTGAAATCCATACTAAAAGCAGGTGTATATCCAGAAGCAGTACAGCCTTAGCAACTGTTTCCCAAATGCATACACACCATTTCATATTCAATGACCATAACTGAAGCAACTATTAACCTTGTTATACAATCTAGATCAGATTATTTTATAATTGAAGCTTACACACAAAGCGTTCTTAGGAAAATTACTGTGTACAGGCAGGAATTAATTTTGCCATTTATCAATCTATACTTGAACAAAAGTACACATTGCACATTTTCATCACTAAAATCAACAGTATGAGAGAGGACCAGACTTTTAAAGACCTAATTATCTCAAGTTCCTGAGGCCAGAGGTCACACACTACGTGACAGTCACGGTGGATTTAGATCCAGACCAGTTACCTGCAGCAGCACAACTTCATGTGCGCACCAGCTGTACTATTGCCAGGGCCTACCCAGCTCTAGAAACACTGCCACCAAACCTGGGGAGACCCTGAACTGATAATCTTGCCCAGAGGCTTGACGGGAGAACACAGCCTAATGGTTCTACAGCCAGGTTGAATTCAGCTGGGCTGAGCCACTCCAATTACGCCTCACCTGAGCACACAGCCATCACTATTTTTAAACCCACTCTGCAACATGACAAATGCTGGAAGGCTGATTAGCTCCCGGTGATCTTGCATGAGAGGACCAGCACTGCAACCCATAATCAGACTCCCTGCCCCACATTTACTCAAAGTTGCATAGAAGACATCAGCCACCAGGTGCACAATAACAACTGTTAAGCCCAGGTAGATGCTACCAACCACATGAAACGATAGCAGATGTTTCGAGATTATCAACACATTCCCACAGACCAGATTTTTACACTACCAAGGACATTCCAACCATCGACGATATTATACATGTAGGATTCAAGATGTGGCCAGTTGTCTAGTGGGACTTTCAAAAGTACAATGCCTAACACTACATAACTGACTGTAACAGGCTTATAGACACTAAGCACTTTTCAAAAGTGTCACTATCTTTTAAATATTGTTTTAATTTAGAAATAAGTATGGCAGCAGGTATCAGTGAACAATATTTGAATGTAATTATTTGAACTAACCTGTTGAAGGAGAAATGCAGTAATCATCTTCTACTGATTGGCCATAAACATCATCATCTTCAAAGTCTATGAAGCAAAACCAGCAAGATTAATCCGCACAATTTCTAAATAATATTATAATTCAAAGCATAGGTTTAGCAAAAGATTTTTTGAAATTATGCATTTCCTGTATTCCAGAAGCACAGGTAAGTTCTGTCTATTTAAAAAGTAACATTCTAAGTTACAATAACAGAATTTTATTACAATAGTATAACATTTAATACTCTATTCATTAGGCTGAAAATTTTCAAGAGCTACCATACTTCAGACCTCCTCCTCCAGCATCTTCTTTGCCCTCACAGACCAAACGCAACCCTCAACAGTTCCACAAGTCTTTACCCATGGCACTTCTCTTGACATTTTTGCTTGACCTCTCAGCCTTAACCCCAGACAGTTCATTTACAATTTCCACTCCAACAACTCAGGATCAGCATTTCTACTCCATTCCTATGCACTTCTCTACCTTTCTTCTCCGTTTTATCCTTACGCTCATCCACCTTTCAAATTAAGTTCAGCAAGGCAAAAAACCCAATTCACAATTCCCTTTGAATATGCAAAATTGTTTCAGGCAAAAAGCAAGTATCTTATGCAGTTACTTAAAGACAGAAATATTTTTTTTCTCATAAAAAAGGCATCAAAAATACAAAGAGCGAGTTATGCACCTTTCCCTCCAAAAATGAATCCTAGTATTATGTCAATATTTAAAAAGAAAGCGTAAATTTCACTGAGTAATAATGAAATACATGAAAAAAGTAACAAACTATTATTAAAGACACTACTGAACTTGGCAGTTTCACAAGTAACATCTATTGTTTATTGTTTTAAAAGACTTACAGACCACAGCATGCACTGACCATAAAAATTAGTATTTAAAAATTACATAAGTTACAGAGAACAGAGTAGAAGCTACTGAAGCATCCCAGCTGCATTGCCCACGTATCATATTTGGTTACAATCACAGTATCTCAGAAAGGAGAGGGAAAAAAAATGGAACATGGTCAAATAAAGACCAGAAGATCTAAGGCCTCAGGAGTCTTCTTATGAAAGAAAACCAAAAACTACTGTAAATATTTAGTTTAGAAATGTGACTCATATTTGGGCATTACAGAATGATAAGCAGCATAAAAAGCACATATGGCATTTAACAGAAAAGAAAAGAAGACATAAAGTCTACTTCATTTGGGCCATAAATGATTCTGTGTGACTACAGCAGTAGTGTATGGTACAAGGGTAAAGACCTGATGTGTAACCTCACAGTTATGTTAACAACAGCAATAGCAACTTAATGGCTACAGCAAATTACTGTGTATCTCAGAAAACTCACTCAAAGGGAGTCTGATGAGGGCATGAACACTGAAATTAAGCCGATGGACTGCACACTTAACTTTACAAATGCCAGAGACTCAGCTGAAATCAACATTTCAGCCAATGTGCAACGGAAAACTGTCTAGAAGATGAAAAATCAAGCAGTAAAATTCCGAATCTAGGCCAAGATTTTGCCTATATTAGGTAAATTTACACTAGCAAAAACTGTAAGGTGGGAGCACAGAGACACCAGAGCTCACATGAATTTACAACTTCCAAGAAATTCCAAGATCACAGTGCTAAACCCCATTTGTGCTACAAAACCCAATTTGTAATAATTTGGTATATGTATATTATCAAAAAATGTATATTGGATAATACATTTACACGGTGTAGTCTGTTTTAATAATTTGACAAAGCAAAGCAACAAAATTGCTGCCCTTACCAAAGGGTTCTTTAAAATCTCGGTATGAACTTAAGTGTGTCTATTTCTCCACGGCCCAAGCCAACAAAAATAAAGGCTTTGAGCGGAAAAAAATACTCCGAATTACAGTTTGCCTAAGTTAACGGGGCCAGGGCACAAAGAAACCTGCGGTACTGCAGGTACAAGCCAAGTTCTTATGGAAGAACTCGTTCATTCCCTGCAAGCTTAAATAAAATGAGACAGGTGCCTGAAAGAGAGGTTATTCCTTAAATGCCCAACTCCAGCTTTAAGAATTGCATTTCTTCCACAAGTAACAGCTGTTGACTCCTATCTATTAATATCAGCAACAACTTGCTAGAGTTTGGCCGTGAACACAAATTTTCAAATTTTACAAGACTAAAGATGGATGGGTTCAACTGTCCGGAGACCTTTTTCAAGTCAATGCCGCTGCTGGAAAGCAGAATCAACTTGGGCAGCTCAAGGCAATGCAGGTAGAACCCAGCTGTGGCTTGGACCGCGTACCAAGACCACGCTCTTCCCGTGTAGAAACTCCCGGGAGGCCCGGACACCAGGAGGAGGTCCTATAGGGCAGAGCGGCCACGTGTGTCCGGCTCTCCACTCGGGCGGGAAACGGGCCGGGAATGGGGCGGGGACAGGCCTCGCCCCGAGTCCCGTCCAACCCCCGCCGAGGGGAGGTGAGGGGGCGGCTTCTCCCTTCCCACCGCCCCTGACAGCCCCCCGGGCCCTCCCCTACCGCCGTGCGGGTCCCG
>VYZT01011882.1:14932-48905 GCA_013400735.1 Pomatostomus ruficeps
AGCGCCTGCTCGCCATAACCGCTACCTTCGTCGTAGTTATATCCTCGGACGTTCCTGTGTCGGGACATGACGATGGAGGCGGCGGCGGCCTCGCTCGCTCGCCCGCCCGCGCTGGCGCTGGCGCGGCCGGCCTAGGTCGCCATGTTGAAGACCGGCAGAGCCGGACGGAATCCCCTTTTGCGCAGNGCCGGGGGTGGCTGAGGCGGTTCGGGAGGGGCGCGGCGGGAGAGGCAGCGGCGCTGGTGGCGGAGCGCGCGAGCGGCCGCTGGAGGTGGCACTTGGCGCTGAGGAGGTGCAGATGTCATGGTGGAGACCAGCCCGAGCTTGGACTCGATGATCTTTGAGGCCTTTTCCAACGTGAATAAACGTTGCTGCGATTTTACAAGGTTTAGTAGCATAGAGTCTATCTGTGTAGTAATGTAAGTGAATTACAAGGAAAAACTGGATATGAGATGCCCATTTTCTGTCAGTGGTGGGTTTGATTCAAGCCAGAAATGGGAAGTGTTACATGCACACGTACAAGCAAGTGTTTTAAAGCTTATTTAAAAACAGTTGTGTCGGCGATGACAGGAGAGCATTCTGTATTGGCCTGAATTCACTATGGGCATGCTTATTTAAACACACTTGAAATAACACGTCTGTCATTTGTGCACCACCACAGGAACAGGGTTTGAAAGCTTTGAAATTAAGTACAAGGCGTTTTTCAGTTCTGGATCTGAAACAGCTCCAGTTGACCTGGCTTGTTGGTGATGAGTAGCCATTGCAATACGGGGACTGACTAACGGCTAGGATTAAATGAGCTGCTGTAGGTAAATGCAAGCTGTTGGCAGTGATAAGAAGCAATAATTAACAATAATTAGCATTACTGTTGGCAGTGTTAAGGAGCAAAATGTCAAAGCATGAGGTTCCATGGAGCCTTGATCTGACTTCATTGGCACATTACTGTGACACCATCTGATGCCAAGTTTCAGCCTGAAAAAGCAGTTGCACTGCCAAGGGCTCAGATAACCAAGGAATGTTCCTACAGCTACTGCTCTTGCTGAGGCAGAGAGAGAAGGACAAGCAGACAAGACCTTAAACTCTGGTGGGAAAGGGAGTTGGGATACAGATCCCAATTCACTAGCTCCAGTTCTGACAGAATCTGCTGCTATATTTGCCGGCCCAGTTGTTCCCTAGATACCTGCATTCATCTATGGGCTCAGGAGCTGCTAGGCAGATTATCCCATTAATACTTTTGAAGTCAGGTGTCTTCATCTTTGAGACCTCTAATTATTTATTTACTATCTTTTCATCCACTCTTGACAATACCAAAAATCGAGCCCCTTCCAGCCACCTGCATGCCCCAGGTGTCCTCTAGATAGCCCAGTGCACAGCCACACATCCCTAGGAACACACATGCCCTGCTTCTGTAACTGTCACCTAACTATTGTCTTGTCCTTGCCCACATGCCAGAACTGACACTATCTACCACTCCACATCCTTCCTGGGCACTGCAGAGGCAGGGAGTATTAACCATAACCCAAAGTTTGTGTTCATAGACAAATTGTATGCAAAAGTACAGATTGTTTTCTTATGTTATTTACATATCTCTAACTAATTTCTACAGAGAGGCACATGCAGCTGAACACGCTTAGGTTCTATATAAAGACTTTCATATGGTGCTAGGATCAAAACAGAATTGGAAACAGAGATTTCTAATTAATACTGGTGTCCTGTTGACCTTTAGTGTCCCAAACGTTCTCTGCAGCAGAGGTTTGACAGCAGTTGTGCGAATCCTTATCTGTCCCAATCTCTTGACATGAGTCAAAGATATAAAGGTGAAGACTTGCTATTATCCATTATTACTACAGGCAGGGTAACACACTTCTAAATTCAAAACCTTATTCCAGCATCTGCTTTCTGAGCGTTCAGTGAAGTAACCTAAGACACTGTATCACTACAACTATAGAGCATCCTGCCAGTCTGCCTCCTTTTTTTTGGAAAAGACACACTTTCCAGCCTCCAAAATTACTTAGATCCCATTCTTCAAATGTTAAAAACTCCAGTAAATATGAATAATGTAAATTTAGCTTTTTCTTTTCTTTCATGTAAGGACAGTTTTCATTTCTCACACTTCACCATTGTATTGTGAAGATATTTTTTTATCCTTCCTATTGATGCTTTTTACATAAATCACCAACTGCTTATCAAATAATAAATTTTTCACGTTTGAATTTTTTATATTATCTCTCTTGATTTTCAGTGACTGTGACCTCCACAGATATAATGCTCGTTTCATTTGCTTGATAGTAAAATGTAACATTGTTTCCAATGTTTCAAAATTAGTTCAAAACAGGAAAATAAGTACCAGTTGTAAAAGGATAAAGGTGAATATAAAGGTAAGCCAAATAGAGGAGATGATACGCTATGTAGTCTTTCCGTGGCATTAGCAGTTAACTTGAAAGGTGCTGTTTTTCTTCATTTAAAGTGTAATAGGTTATATCATACAAGACCTAAGGAAAAAGAACCAAAGGACAACAATTTCTTATAGGAGCACAATTATTTCGTATTATGGCAGTATCTTCAAAGAGTCATAAGTACACTGCGATCATTCCTTTTCTCAATTCTGAGACCTATATAAATGTTTTAGGGAAAGGTGTTTGAGAAATAGTAAGCTTTAGACCTCAAGCCCTAGCTACACCTCAGTTAGTACTACATATACGTGAATGCAGGGTTCATGGAAACCATTCATCTGACAGACAAGCAGTCTATAACTAAACATTATTCATTCAGCAGCAATTAAAGCACCATCAGAGAACCTCATCAGTCTGGCTCCAGCAGCTCTGGCTGAGGAAAGACTAACTGGGTCATTTCTGGCATTCATTTCCTTCCTGCCCACTGAGATTATAAATTACTTTAAGGTGTGTGCCTTAAAAAGTGAACTGAGATCACCAGTCACAATCCAGGTGGCAACATTTCTGGCAATCCTCTTTTTTTCAGCAATCTCCTGGACACTCCCAGCTCCAGCACTACAAATTTTATTTTGTAACTGTAAGAATCAGTTAATGAAATATTTAATAATTTCATTTTAGCTAAGTGGAAAGTCTTTCAAATTATGCTATTTCTTCTTAAAGAGAAATTGCCAAGCTTTTTAGTAGTTTAGTAGTCTTACTTTAGAAAATATTCAGTCTACTTCAATATTGTATTGTCCTTTTAAACCAAAGTCAAGCAAGGCCTGGTCTGGGAAAAAACCAGCATAATTCCAGATGTTTTGCCACACTACCCGGTGTGAGTATTAAGTTATAAATATAGATATTATCAATGTCACTAAGCACATTTCCAGCTGGTAAATGATCTGACTAGCTCAAAAGAACTGCAGCCAGTAAATACCTGTCTGTTGTTGTCTAAAATGATGTCATGTAGTCTGAAGCTGATTTAAAAGTTAGGGAAAAATAGTATTAATAAATGATCATTTTGTACATATGGTAAATAGCGAGTGTCTCCAATGTGCCACAGTATGAATGAGCTTGTTAAATATATTTATTATTTCTTTGGGAATGGATCAGTGCAGAACAACAAGTTTCACATGTGAGTGATTTATGTTAAGACCTTACACAGTGTCAACAGACTCTGTTAAGAGCTAAGTTAGATGGCAGCTGATGGCAAACAGTAATGTAATGGCAATTCAATCTGGAAAAGTGACCTATTTGTATGGTTTAACATAGAATCATTAAGACTGGAAAAGATCTTTAAGATTATTGAGTCCTATCAAACCATAAACCTAACACTGCCAAGTCCACCACATTTGTGTTCCTCGCAAGTAGGTAAACTTCCTGTTACAAGAAGGAATAAAATATTTCAGTGACTTTAGCTACATGTATACTTTCTTAAACACTTTGGTTTCGATCCCAAATTCCCCTGTCACCCTGCTGCCCCCCTGCTGGCTCTCAGACTGCTTCTTATCTGCAGTGACCCAAGTATTGGCCCAGAAAGGGAAGTTCAGTCTCTGCAAGGAGGGGAACTGCCTTGAACCACACAGCTGGGAGAGAAGGAGTTCAAACTCGAGCATGGTTGCCAAGAGCATGGTACCTAAAGCCACTGTGAAGCACTCATTGAAAACCTATTATCTATCGATTTTACCCCTGAATAAAAATAATATTTTATTACAACAGAGTGGCATTCACTTCCAGTTGGTCTATGAAATTTATTGTTGGTACAGAGAGAGATAAGTGATGAAAGTCATCAGGGGTATGGGGAATTTCTTATATGAAGAACGATTAAAAGGATTAAGAGAATGCATAAAATGGAACATGACTAAAGTTTACACCAGGAGTGACTCAGAAATAACCATTGGGGTTTTTTCTCAAAGTAAAAGCTTTTTTACGTTTCTCAATTTCCTTGAAACAGAAAGAAGGCAAATTTTAAACTGATAAAAGCAGACAATTTTTCATTCAGCACAGAATTAGACTATAAAATTAATGGGCTAAAGAAATGACCATGGCCAAAAAAAATTAGCAAGATTCAAACAGTTTAGATCCTTGTGTAGATGACAAGAATACTTAAACATGATCACAGTAAATATTTAAAGTCTATATAAAATTCTGTAAGGTATGAAAATCTTCATGTTAGAGATTCCATCTTCTTTTCTTTTTGCAGGTGACTGACAGGATAAATTAAGGGAGCTGCAGACCTAAGGAAGACGCAAAACAGAAGGCTGTCATTATGACTCAGTTGAATATGATGCACATGTCTACACAAAAGCAATTTATAATGACACATATATACATATATTTATAGTGCATATAGGCAGCATTCTGTTGTATGGGATTATATACATCAATTTATCGAGCACTTTTAAAAGTTTGTCATGGATCCTGGCTACTACCATAAACTGTGTCTTCATCAATATGTCTGTGATGATTGGACATATTGTACTCAAGCTTTCAGTAACAGCAGTGAGACCTTTTTCTACTGCCTCTGTAGAAAAAAACCCCAAACTAAATTAGATCCTGGAAAATGCCTTTTGAGAAACATTACACAGGTATCCATAGCTGCAAATCAAAGCAGGATGAATACAGTTTGAAAAGTCCCTCACTTCTCTGGATAGAGTAATTCATGACACAAATCAGACCAGGACATTCCACTACTGATCTCTACTTATAGACCATAAATCAAAACAAATGCCTACACATATATGCTTCTGGGAGGCACAAAAATATTTGGCGTATTGGGAAGACAGCTTGTTAAATTCTAAGAATTATGTTAGAATTACTTTGATTTTGTTTTCTGTGTTCTGCACTTTCACATTTCTGGGGCCTGCCTTTGGCAAGCCCAACTACATATTCTGGGCCACTGCATCAGGGAAACCCTCTGTACTTGCCTCTCTCAGAAATCCACTTCCTCCACGGTTATCCTGAGTCACATTGCTTCACACGTGAGACTCAGAACTGAATCTGTAAAACTGGGAGTTCAGGCTGAAAAGATTTCTGTGGTGTCATTAAGTGTGTCAGGGAGCATCATTAGATGAGTAAGAAATGTGGCTTCATTCAGACTGATACTATAAGTCAGTCTTTGACTAAAGTCTTTGTTTCCTCTCCCCCCAAAAATTTCACTTTCAAAGGGTGAGTCTTCAAGAAATTATCAAGTCCCTCTTTATCTTTCATCCAATTCTCATGTACTGCACACTGAGCAATCTCATAGCAGGTATTGCTAATTCATCCTGCAGTCACAGGATATAATGCACTTCAGATGCCCTTTTATTTTGCATTTCTTGCTTTGTCATCTGGTTATATTTGGTGTATCCTAGAGTCAAATGCAGTCCTGCAGCACAAAGCAATGACACTAGCAGGGAATGGAAATCTTGCACAGTAATATCCCTTTAGTTCAGTTTTTTTCACTTTATCTGATAACCAGAAACTACTTAATAAGATGCTCATTTACTACCTAGTTTGCTTCACGTGTTTCAAGTATAAAATTCTATCACTTACTGTTAGAAAAATGTCCTATCTTCCATGAGCTAATCTTTTACGGCAGATGCACTGTCTTAAATGTATAAATCTATTAGAAAACCAATCTGATAAAAATTTATGCCTGCAAAATGATGATTCACTTATATCAATGTACTTGTCACTCAGCCTTAAAAAAATAAGTGTAATACCACAGAATTGGGTGGGTGCTTAAAATATGCAAGACTTCGATAATAGGAAAACATTAGCCACAAAGTATAAAGAAGAAACACCAATTAAAATATAAAATTACCAGTCCAAAGTTTCCAAGTTTGTACACCATATATTACGAACAGGAGTATGTAAGCTTTTGGTCTTAGAGTGATGCAGCAACTACCTCATGGGTTACAGCATCATTTCAGTTTAACTGGAGATATCTTACTCATCTCCCCAGTTTTCATATCTGCACTTTATAAAAGCAAACATGGCTTAGGCCTTATGAATCAGTATTTTAATACTGGTGTCTAAAGCTGAACTGATGTGACTGTTCTAATTAAACATCATGCTACCTCCAAAATATCCTGTCTGAAAAGATTATTGTCTCACTTTCTAAGCTATCTCTGAAGATAGGTTAACTACATAAATGTTTGCTTAATATGCTTAGAATTTTGTTTTATGTGATTTTGTTGCTGACTGCAGATGTAGTGAGCTTTCATCTTTGTATTGACGTCCACATGTTTTATGTTTGTATCCATGAAATGAATTCCCTGAAAGACACAACAGCATTGCAGTGTAAGCCAAATTCAGTTAGCATTAAAGTAATTTTTTCCCCAAACCATGCATGGACACAATGGTTCTTCCTGTCTCTCTGCTATGGATAAAATACTTTCCCACAATACTTGATACTGGTACCTTGCCCCAATCATTCCTGCAGACAATACCTGTCTAACACAAGAGGCTAACACCTCTGACTTACAATATCAACTACATCATCTTTACATGGAGGGGATCTCTGCCGCAACAAAATCTGTCTTTGCCCTGCACTCATGAAAAACGAGAATTAACCTAATTTTCCTTCTACATTAGTAATTTTTGGTGAGGGGGGGAAGGCATTTGTGAACTTTTATAGATGCGAAGTTTATGAAAAAACAATTTTCATACCTTTAATTATCATAAAATTGAGTCAAGATGCAAGAGAGGGACTCAAATTAGTGCTAATGAAAAACATGTAAAAGTGAATGTTAGATGCTCTGTGTATTTGCAGAGTTTCACATTAGTCATAGTGTGGGCCCAGTGATAGGTCACAGAGATATAGAGACAATTCTGGTTACAGATGTGAAGTGGCTAGGAAACTACAGAAACAGTGCAGAAAAATCCATGTTTCATCCCTTCAATGCTTGTGGAATAGCTTGTTTTATTTGACATAAACTGTTCCTGTAGTCTGAAGTATTTAATAGAAATCGTCACAGTCTATCCACGTTACTTCAATTGATGGTAGTATATTCAGGACTTAATGAAATTACTTCTCTTCAGTGTCTAATAATAGACATACTGCAGGATTTAGAGTAAGTCAATTAAGTCAGTATCATCTACTTTGCAAGGTATAAAAGTCTATTCAGTGAAATTTAATCAAGAATACATTTTAATCCTGTAGCATTACATTTAATAATAAAATGTCTATTTGCCACTCAAAACCCTTATTCTGGTGAAGCATTAGATAGATGCATCAGTAATTTGCTGGATTTCAAAAATTTAGGTCATAATTTACAGGTATGATGCAATGCCAGCCCTTCCTATTGGTCACGTAACTGTTAAAGGAAAGTTTAGAAGAATTGGAAGTGTTACCAGCAGGATGAGTAATGGCATCCTTTGCAATAGTAACAGAAAATATTCCTACTTCACTTTAGCTCAGCTGCAGTCATGAGGCAATCCACATTTCATTCCCAATAAAAGCTACAGCAGGATTCTACTAATACTGTCCAACTACAAGATGCTGGTCATCTTTTTGTAAAAGTTCATTTGGTCCAAACCTTCAGAAAGTCAATAGAGATAATTGCATTTGCTTTCATGAATCAATTTGCCACTAACCAGACCAACAAAATATATAAATAAGAGTATTTTGGTAGAACAAAAGCACAAAATTTTACATTGAGTTCCAATGGAGTAAATTGTGTTAGAGAGACACCCTTTTACTAGAGAAACCAAGAGCTGAGCAACAAAAGATAATAATAGGTATAGCAAATTTCTTATCTATGCTCTCAGGCAGTGAGAAAATGTCAATGGATGTTATCTGTGGAAACATAAGATCATATAAAAAAAAAGTGAAATGTAGGAAAGAGGAGGCAAATAACCAAGGGCCCCTTTGAGCCTGAGGAGGTGGGAGAGGAGCACTGGAACCAGCCAGTCCCGAGCCATTATTTGACCAAAGGGGAAGGCATCAAGTGAATTCTGCTTAAGGTCCAAGAAGCTCGACTGGATCCATGGACTGCTGATTGTAGGGGCCTTAGTCACGGGAAATATCTTGTGATTTGCTGCTTGGTAAAACTTGCATTTCAGGTAATGAACTGTGCCTGAGGGAAGGGCCTTAAAGAGGCCTGGGTGTGGAACTGGGGTTTTTTTCCTTGGCAGGTGAGGGAGCCTGCCAGTTTACAAAAATATGGGGACTTAGCAACTACTGTATGCTTGTATGAGCACTTCACCTTGCAATAAAGACATGACAATTTCCAGTATTTTAAAGCAGACTTGACATATTATATTTGAGTGCATATCAAGAAAAATTGTCACCTCTCAAAACAAAGAGGAAAAAAGAGGTATTTTGCAATCAATTGATTTGAAATTTTTAAGAAAACTTCTTGTGTGTTGAAAAGTAACTATTCTTCAACCAGAAAAAAAATGCTTGTCTCAGGCTGTAAGCTGTTTGGAAAAAGGATTATCTGTAATTTTTTTCTGTATTTTTACCCTACTGAGAACAGCATGATTCTTCTCCAGAAATGACACACAAGAGCAATAGCAGTAAAATATTGGTATCTCAAAGATGAATATAAACTTGCATATATTTATGACCAGTCAAAACACTGTCAGTGTATTGGAAGTCCACTTGTAAGTCTTACAGCAGAGTTGCATTGGTATACATTACATGACATCTGTAGGCTCCTGAAATATATTAATGTTGTTCAAATGAGCATCATTTCTTGACTCTGCAGAAACCTTTAATGTGACTACACCTTAAGTTTACAGGATTTAAAACTGTCGCTTTATAACCTGGGTGCAACTGCCATCTCTTTCTAAAAAAATCTGTTCAGGTATGGACCCAGACGAACTGATTTTTCTCTCTTTTACGTCATGCTCTCATTCTGAAAAGAATGCTAAGCTATGTGGGAAATAGTAGAAAACTGTATTACTTACCAGTGTAAATTGAAGAATCCATAGTTAGTCACTCTGGTTCTGAGCTTCCAAGGCAAAAAATGAGCTATTGAAATATTGTTGGGATGTTTTTCTATTGTAAATAACCAGGGAGAAATCAATAAATTGAGAATGGAGGACAAAAATGTAGCCATAATGAAGATATATACATGAAGAAAGGAAAATAAGAATTGAAGAAAGTCAAAAGGATTGCATATATTTCCTTTAGCAAGGGCAAAATCTGTGATACTAGGTCTACATTCCGTTTTACCCAAACAGAGTGCTAGTTTTTATGCTGTCCTGTCTCTCTGTTTGGAAGCTAAATTTATCTCTTACAATGCTTTATATCAGTAACAAAAAGCAAAACACAGACAGACTTTCAATATAGTTTAAATGTGATCTCTGCATCAGCAGTATTGAGGAGAAAGGTTTAGCTGGTGAAAGGGTGAATGTGTTAATTTGATGTAAAAGTTTTATTTCATGAGAACGCTCAAGCAAACAATGTGTTCCAGTTATAAGCAATGTGACTATTTATAGTCTGAGCCTAATACAGACATAATACACTTGACTCTGCGAACAGTAAATACTTTGTGAGGGGTAGAAAGTGAAAAAAGTGCTGCTTGCAGGCACTGCCACGTGGTGTACAGCGTTTGCTGAGAATGACAATACAACATCTGCAGATTCCCACAGGATGTGTAATTCTTGTTATTTCAGGGTCTCATCCAATTTATTTGACATTATTGTAAGATTCACATAGAAATGAATTGATTTTGGTCCTTAGCTTGTCATGTAAAATACTGGTTAAATACAGAGTTTATATTTGGAGAAGTGAAATAAAACCTTCCTATTCCCACACCCTGAATAAGCACTTTCACCTTGTTTAAGATCATTCCAAAAATAACAGGAAGCAGGCAGGTAATAGGTGCTATCTGGCCTAACATTATAATTGCAGCCCCAGGCAAGAAGGGAATAATGGATTCTTCTATACACATTTTCCCCATGACCAGATCTTCAAGGAAGAGTGGCAATTGTAATAATAATGAATCCAAATCTTTAAAAACCTTTTAAAAGCAAATTGATTCAATCATTACTTAAAAAATCAATAATTTCTACCAGTTCTCTGCAGCACAGACATTGTTGTTTACGATTTACTCTGTTTCTCTTCTTTACTTGAGGGATAAATGTCTAATGAACAACAAAGTATGGAGAGACTTGTATAACCACAGATCAGCAGATGAGTGAAGAAAAGCAAGCTTGTGCTTAAAAATGTAGGTCTCAGTTGTGTGAGAGTTGCTCAGAGTGTTCAAATGCTAGATTATAACTACTCTTTTTTAGGCTTTCTGATGGTAGCAGCTAGGGAAGGCATGAGCTGGGAAGGCATGAGCAGCAAGGGAAGCTGTACTGCCATGCTTCTTCTGGGGATTGTTTTGTACATTAATTTATCCATCTGTCCATCCATCCGTCCATCCATCCATCCATCCATCCATCCATCCATTCATTCTCTGTGAGTATTACCAGCTACAGGTACATTCCCATATGTTGGAAAGCTCTTATATTAATGGTGTTTGTGACTTCAGCTGTTGATTTCCTGCTGTTTGTCAGTGACGTTGGCTTCACCCTTAACAACTGCAGCAAGCTCCAGTTCCATGGTACCTGTTTGTATTTCAGCAGACTCTCATGAACTAAAGTTAGCCTAGAAAAGCAAGAAGTGAAGCCCACACTTAGCCTTTCAAGTGGCAAAGTGGTTGGAGGTAGAACAACAATGTTGACATGACTCAGTGACAGGAGAGTCGGAGGGGATCGCAGGAAGAAGCAAGTGTGGCCTTCAGGTATCTGTTTGTAAGGGAGACACACACACAAATGTGGGTGATCTGCAGGCAGCTGTGTAACACCATCACCTTACCGGTGCACTCAGGACTTACGACAGTCCCTTCTGATAAAGGATATCTAAGCCACCATCAGTAAATAATTTTTTTTAAAAAAGCTATATGCAATATTTTATTTCATTGTTTGATTCATGGACATGAGAGGGAATTCACATAATGATATTTCTCAAAGAGTGCCCCCATTCATTAGTGTAAATTTTTTTACTGAGCACAGCATGGTTGGTTATGCAATATTAGTGTGACAATTCCTGGGGGATTTGTACAACACCAACAATAAGGGCTCTATGCTCATCAAATACATGCCCTGCAGATGATCAGTGTCTATGTCTCAGCTCTCAGCTCACACTATCTTGCTAAACTTGTCTGGACTGAGAAAACTTGTTTTTGCTCTTTCCTGTGGGCCTCCCACTAAGAAACAAAAATGAGTTGATTTCAGTGTTTCCATCTCTGCTCTAAAAACCCACCCTGATTCTGAAAAATCAAAATGTCTCCCCTTAAAAAATCACAAAATGAAATATTGATCTCTGCAAAAGCAAGAAAATGTGTACAAAAAAGCGAATGAATCCTCCGGTCTGTGCACAAAAGGCAATGAGTAATTACCAAGAATAACATGTTTGATTTGTTTAACTAGAAATACTGCACTTCATTATGCTCCTTTCAACAGCCAGTGAAGACTGTAAGGCTTTTCCTGGTATCAGCAGTGAAAGCTGGAAGACAATATTTTATAACCCACACACAAGTTCCTGTTGATTTACAACTTAGCTCCAGCATTCAGTAATAATGGAACTACCTTTAACCTTGAGACAGGTTTCATCTTCACATGAATTACTTACCTGATTTCTATCCGAGCTTATTGTTCCTTTCTGACAAACATGCTTTTCTGTCTTGTCCAGGAATATTGATCATTTTACAGACTATAAATCAAGAAGAGTCTAATGTGGCCACCTACATAAACTATCTGAAACAGTTATTTGAATTGATGCATGGCTTTTAGATGTACTATTCTATCCTGATCTCTTAAGTAAATGCTTGAAAGACAGAAAAAATGTCAAGGCCTGCAGCCAACAACCCCCAATCACTCTGTTCTACCTCCCTTTCTACAACAGGTCTTTTGGACTACATTTACAGGTAAACCACTCTGGATACTGTGCATTGACCCAGAAAACACATGACATGGCTTGAACTGAGATCCAAAAATCCCCATCACCCCATCCGAACCAGATTTATTTTATCCAGAACTCATGGGAAAGGTTTGTGTAACATGCTGTCCACTTAGTGATACCCACACATTTTCAAGGATCAAAGTGCGCTAAAACTGTAGAAGTACCAGAAACTGCAGAAGGGTGCATGAGTATGAGCTCTGGCCCTGTTTTACTTGCATATGTAAGAAAAGCTCAGTGACCTTTATCTAAGATTGCAGCCACTCTCTTAGGTTTCTCCATCTACAATTTACTTCTCTGTCCTCTATGCAACACTCCCTCTCCACATACTCCACTCCTCCCATCTATTTGTCTTGACTACAGTGTATCTAATAAACATATCACCGTCTGGGGGCCTCAGGATCTCCAAGATGTGTACTTACATTTTCAAAAGGCATCCCAGTTCTTCCATAATTTGTTTCCTGTTTATTCTCCCAAGTAAATATGTGTGGTAGCTATCCTTAAAAGCAGGGTAACAGCTGTCTGGGCTGACTGTTCTTGCTGAGGAAATGGACAGGTGGTGTCCATCCCAGGCAAAGTAATGTGTGAGGAAACATTTGCAACGGGTGCAATTGATCGTGGGATCACTGTAATTGTAATAATATAACAAAGTAGCATTTTGAGAATGTAATTTCCCAAGCATTTACAGGAGAATGAGTTATTCTGAAGGAGGAAAACTCGTCACAACTCCATACGGTTGTCTTCTGAAGCTGTCTTAGAATCAACCTTATTTCTGAATTGTGAGTTGGGGGACATATCAGGACCTACTATGTAAGTGACTAATCAGTATGAATTCAAGTATAGTGTTAATTTTTATGGCATTGAATTTTCTTCACAGGTTAAGATGGGCAGTGGAGGCCATTCATTGTTCCCATTCATGTGGGGTGATAATAGAAAGTACTTTTTAATTAGTCATCCATGTGTCTTTTGGTTGGTTGGGGTTTTTCTTAGTATTTCTAATGGCTTGTGGGGGTCTTTTGCCAGTACCTTTCTTTCAAAAGCTATCATAGCCTCTAGGAAAAAGCAATGATGTGAAGGACCCAGCCCTTCAAGCTGAAGTACTTGAACATTGAAAGACACCTACTGATACCATCCCAGTTTTGTCTGGCTGTTTGGGGAGGAAGGAGAGAGTTTTTGACTGTTGCTGCCCAATCATAATTCTTCCATGAGGGTGGTGAGTTTTCTTTTCAGGTAGGCAGCAGGTGTCGCTTCCTTCTTCACTCAATATGTCTGAAGGCAGGGAATGAGGTCTTAGGAAAGAAGATGTCCGCAGCACTTGAATAAGGGGCAGCTCCAAGCAAAAAGACCTTCTGTGCATACAGCTGCTCTGGGGATCACAAGGTAGGACAGGAATGTGGTACAGAGTTTGGGGCTGTTGTATTTGGGAAAGAGCTAAGGAGTAAGAGTCATGGTATGTGATGATATGGTTAGGGCCTCAAATTATCCTAATGGAGGTAATTGACTTCAGTGCTTAAAATGTGTTGCTTTTTGCTTGGCAGTAACTACTTTATAAAAGCAGCTAATTTTCTTTTTGAGTTTCTACACTGGACCTCTGACACTTATACAAAGGCAGACATGATTCATATTACTTTTGAGACTACTTCAAATATAGATGCAGGTGGCATCATGATAGTGTTAGATGTCACCCCCTGCAAAATGTGCCTTTCTCAAAACCACAGTCTGCCTTTGTGGTTGTTGTTTTAGAAGCAGCCCTTCAGCTGGTGTTATCACATGATAACACAAAGTGTGGGAAATGACACAGTCAACAGGTGCTAAGAGGCCTTGAATGCTAGAAACAGGGAAAAAAAAAAGAAAAAAAGACTAAAGCTAGGCCAAGGAGGTACAAAAGCATCAGAAATGTTGAAATTTTTTTTCAAGGTGAAAACAACCCAAGCAAAGAGAATTATAGGTCATTCTGGCTGGATAAGAGGAAACACTGTGTGAGAGTAATGTATTTATAGCCCATATCATCATGTGATTGTAAGATTTCCCTACTCTATTACATCAGGCTTTCTCTAGGACTAAGTAGAAAAAAGCTTTGATTTACTGCTCTTTATTTGGAAGGGGTTTTTTGCAACAGTAAAGCCATACAACACTTTGTTATTTTAGTTGTTCCTTTTTCAGTTGAACTTAGTTTCAGGACATTTATTCCAGGGTAACCATAGATCTGGGGTAAATTCTGTCCTAGAGCTGCTGAAAAGTTTTAGTAGATATTGTAAGTCAAATATCATCAATTTTTCCTCTTCTTTTTTTAACTTGGATTCCTAAGGTAATGAGCATTTGATTGTATCCAGAGGTCTATCTCTTCCTTCGTATGTCTCCTGCCCCATTCCTTCTCATTTCACTAGCCAGTTTCTAGACATTTCAAAATGTGGCAAGTATCTCAAAGACAATTATGATCCTAAGTGCTTCTTGGAATTGAACTCCTTAGTGGAATACCATCATACATTAATACTGAGGAAGAGCAAAATGAAGAACTCAGCAGTTCCAATAAATATTTGCCTTGTTGTCCAATGAACCTACACATACTGGCTGACCACAGAGCACATCAATCTCACCAGGTCAGCCATGAAAAAATTATTGGGGTCAAAATGATTAAGGCACAAAGGACTCAAATCTGTAGGAAGCCATCAATTCCTTTGCTTATAGAACCACCTATTAATTACAAATACAAAACCTCCCTGCAATAGGAATCAGAAATATTCAGCATGCAGTAAGCTATTCAATAAGCATATGCATGAATATCCTAAATGCATCTTTAAATGCAAATAAGTAGGTGTACAAAATAGCTAAGAAATATGTTGATATGTATATGCATCAGTTCTAAACATTCAAATATTTACTTGCATAAACAAATACAATGTACTATTACAGCACTTGCAATATAGGAACATAGAACATTTGATTATCATTTCAGTTTGATTAGCATAATCAATTTTCTGCAGACTACTGATAAAAATCTCACGTCCAATTAAAAAAGAATAACTGTCCCAGAAGTATTTTAATATATTAGTACAAGACCAAAATTGAGCAGAATTAATTGTAAGAATATATGTTTCAAAGCAAAGAGTGATAACAAAAGGTATCTTCTGAAACAAAGGCTGAGACAAACTTTTAGTCCAAGACATTGTTTTTTCATTGCTATCACCAGTGGGGCACATGGCCCATCGTGGCTTCTCTGCCAACTCTTTTTTTTTATGAGTCATCACGGGATCAAAAGCCTGTCAAACAACAGAACAGAGATAACACATCCATAGACCACACTGTTACATGTCTCTGCAGTTTTTTTCTAACATGCCAGAAGAGGAGTCTCAAAATGACTGCTTCCTCAAGTCCAGCCACTTTTTCAAGTGCTGTTCTGTGCAAGCTTTGGGGAGTTGAACAAAGGACAAAACTGTAAACGAGACTAGCATTAGCAAGGGCCATGGGAGTCAGCCTGGTCATTGCTGTAGATTAGCCTGTGCTCCTGACTCCTCTGTCCAGCTGTAACACTGTGGTGCCCCAGGAATTTTTTCAGGACATGCTTAATCCACCTGTGGTAAACCCTTGTTTTCTCCAAAAATGCCAGGAGGGAGAAGTGTAGGGCCAACTACTGGCAAAACTGCATTGCAGCTTTAATTTTATTGATTTTTAATTGAACCTTTATAAAAGGTCAGGCGTCCTATGTAAAAGACTGTATTGTACTGGTAAAGAATATTCCTCCCCAAATCACCAAGCCAGCAATTAATTCCTCTAGAAAGAAGTCATTAACTGTGGTCAGAGTTTTCATATGTCAAATAGTATTCTTCTCAAAAAACACCTTCTGGTGTTTCTTTGTTTATATTCAGTTATTCAGGATATTTCTTTGTCTTTAGTCTTCTTCATGAGTCCGTATTATGAACATCATTAAAATTAACAATAATGAAATTCTTTGAAAATTTCAACAGCAACTTTAAAAAAAAATATAAAATGTTTTAATTTCTAAGGAAGTATTCAGAGAAACTCTGATCCTTTTATTATATATGATTACATCTTCCAAATGTGTCTGTAAGGAATAACATTAATATATCACATCTACTCAGTACAATTCTTCATTAATAGTAAAAATAATAAAAAATTCCAAAGATAGGCATCTTATATACAATACAGGAAGGAATACTAAAACACAAGCCAAATGGAAAGTCATCTTTAAAATCAACAGCAAGACTCTTCCCCAAAGACTGACTACAGTCAAAATAAAAAATTCTACCAGATAATTAACAGGTGTTATTGAAAATGGGGTGAAGTGGTTTTAGGTGTATATCCTGAAGGAAGTAGCATGGTACCATACTAAATATGGTACCATGCTACTATTTAGCATACTAAACAGTGCATTACAGAAGAATGAAATCCTACCCACCTAGTTGCTGTTGAACCTCTAAGAACTGCCATTGCACAGGTGGTTAGTAAAGGCAGGAGCTAAGAAGGAAGTCTGAAGCACAACTGCATCCCTCTTCTTAAAAGTGCTTTAACATTGCTCCAGCAGACCACTAAATTCATCCTGACAATGTTATAGAGGGCATTCTCCAATAACAATGTGGCTGCTACACTCTACAGGAGTATCCAGGTCCAAAGCTCAGCAAAGTCAAACATGAGTGGGCTTCAGTGGGCACTGGATTAGGGCCAGATTGCAGGAGGCAGAGAATCTGCTCTCAGTGCTTGGGAAGAGGCCCACACAACCCATCCTACAGCAATCAGCAAGTGTTCTTCTTGTGTACCTACAGACTGTAATCCAAAGGTGAGTTGAGCTGCCTTTGACTATCCAAAGCTTGCAATAGCTGACCCAGAAGAGGTACAGAACACAGTGTTACACAATTAGCTAGTCTAACAGACTGAAGTATATGTGTTCATAGTAGGGACTCATGGATAAGACTAAAGACAAAGAAATACCCTGAATAACTGAATATAAACAAAGAAACACCAGAAGGTATTGTTTGAGAAAAATACCTGTTTGACATACGAAAACTCTGACCGCAGTATGAGTCACTACAAGCGACTTCTGATGATTCACTGCCGTTTTTAAAACTCTGATAACAATCATAACAATCTCTAGTTGTTTCAAAAACTTTTTTTTCTTCTTGTGAATAAATGGTTTGTGTAACTTTTCATATCAAAAGCCTGTGATTTCTTCTAGTTTTCCTCTTCTTTTTAAGCCTCTAAACAGCCATACCAGTGGGCTTTAGTGGGGCTAGTGATTGCTTACATTTCTTGCTCCTTGGAAGGCCATTTCTAGTGCAGAGAATCAATCTTGACTGCTCTATCTCAGACTGTAAATTACCTGGAATTCTGGTGGTGATGGTCATCTCCCAGGAACTGGACCAAGGGAACAGAACTCATGCTAGCAGACCACTGGAATTCCGCCGGGTTATGTCTCTTGGTTACTTACATGGCCTTTGAGTAGCGACTCCTGCCTTACTTACACAGGAAGGTTGAGTTGCTCGCTTGCACCAATATCATTGCTCAGATAAAAATAGCTTGAACATTCTGTCAGGTATGAGAAGGTTCCTCCCAGTCAAGCATGAATCCCTTTCCAAATGAGTTAATACAAACTGAAAACAAAAAAAAAAGTTTTTCCATATCAGAAAGACACAGTTGTGGGTCATTTGAGTTTAGCTAAATCAAAGTAATTTGACACATTCAGCAGTGTCCATGTGGACACAGTTTAGCAGTGAAAGACTCTGGTCTACAATTACTAGTCCTCTTGACAGTTCCCCCAGTCTTCTGTCCTAAATGTTTTTCCCCCTGCTGATCTCAATTTAGGCAAGGTAAAAATGTATCCTAGCACTATCAAGGTGTTCAGACAAATTTTGCAGGCAACACTTTTGAAAATTGACATAATACCATTCTGTAATAGCTTTGAATAATTTTGGGAAGTCATTCAAGTTTAATCTGCTTTGCAGAGAAATTATTTGAATAAAATAAATTATACCCTTCCTAGTTAATACTATACAAAGAATTTCTTTACTCTGTTCATTCTGTATCTTATTACTCACAGATAATATGAAAATTTTAAATGGGCAACACCAATAGTCAGATAATTCTTCCAGTAATTCTGCTCTGAATTTTTATTCTACTTCAAGGCATACATCAGTGTATGTCTGTCATCAACTACATGAAAAAAAAAAAAATGGGTTTGAGCTTATTTGTTGTTTGTATCATTGCTGACCCTGTGAATATTCCTAGTCCCTTTCAGTGCAATACTGAAGAGGCTAACAACTAACTGAGCCAATCTGAGCCTGGATTGAACTAATCTGTTTGACTTCATAACAGAATGCTTATTTATTTAGTCACCAAACCTCACTTGGAAATAGCAGCTAAAAGTAAATTTTTCCCAAGTTGTTAGAAAATATGGCATATATAAAATCAGGTCTTAGGAGTGCAAGACTAGACTGTAAAAATACTCATTCTGGGCAAGACCTAAGACTGATCTAGCTCAGTATTCAATGTCTGCATTGGCCACTAGCAAATGAAGGGTCTCTCAATTTGAAACCTCCTGACGGATCCATCCTGTGATGATTTCACTGATCTCTTTTAATCAATCTATATTTTGACTTTCTTGTTGTCCTATGGCACTGCTTTTGCCACAATACACTTGGACATCACATGGAAAAAATATCCTCCTTCTCTTAGGCCTGCTGTCTGACCATTTTATGAAGTGGTTCAGGTCCATATGTTATGAGAAATAGAAGTGAAAAACAAGAAAGCTTTTACTAAATGTAAGATCATTTTATTGTATTATATTAAATATAAAGGCAGTGTTTTTACTTATAAGTCAGTCTAAATGTCCAAGTCCCTCCTGAATTTTCCATTTAGGAAAATGCATATAGACCTGGCAGTTTATGCCATTTCAGTTATAGTACGGAGATCAACGCTTTTCTGATTCCTATGGGGACAGCTGTTCGTTAGCACACAGGGTGGCCAATATCGCTTTAGGTAAAGATCAGCTAGTTCCTCTGTTCTACACACTTTGGAAGAATAGCTTTGCTTATAAAATGTAACAAATGTTTCCTGGACTCTAGCCAATATATTTTTGATCCTTTCTTGATCTTCATTTTCACTAATCCTTTTCTTTTTGTATTCTTGCCTTTTGTTGACATGCCAAAATTCTGTCAGTCTTGTTTCCTCTTTCAAAAAACGTATTTTTGTTAAGTTGAATTAAGCATTCTACCCTGTTGCCAAGGGCAAATTAAGTTCCCTCACACTGAAATCAAATTTCGTAAAGTGTCCGGGTAATTAGCTCTAATATGTGGTTGCTGTGACTCTTAATTTTCCCCTTTTAAGGGTTTTCTTTTTTCTCTGTCTTTGTTTCCGAACAGAAGACGTGAGATTCCTTCTTTTCCCTCTGGTTGTCGCCTTTTAGTTCCCCAGCATCCAGCAACCATCCACTGATACTTAGCCAAACCTCACTTTTAATCTGTAACCCAAAGGTATTTAAGTAACAAATTGCTCATTCTTCAACCAGAAAGCCGAGCTGGTGGATCAGCCTGCTGGAACTGGAAGAAAACTTGAAGAACAGACTTCTGAAGAGCTCTCCCAAGCACCACATTTAAGCATATCATATGCACATCCAGAGATTTCCCATGACAATTTATAACTGGCACAGCTCACCCACATAATAACAGAAGTCTTTTACATCAGAACTTATCTTCTTCTGTGCATTTTTTGGCATAGGTTTGATTCCAAGAGGTTCAAGGACAAAATAAAAGGACATAATTATTCCAAGTAGATAGGAAAGGAGAGGCCCAGTTTCAGAAGGATCATGACAAAATTGTGACTGTTGTTGTACGATGGAATGGTCCAACTCTAGCCTAACCTTTGCAAAGCTTTAGCATTCTCACATGTACATCAGCCTACCGTAGGCTTTCTCCTACCAGGCTGCCTTCAGTGAAGAGTTTTTTCTTATCCTGTTCCCCAAACCCTTTGTCTTGGTGCACAGGCAGGATGCCTAAGAATAAGACTTCCCTCTGCTTGCCCTACCAATCACTCTGTGGTGAGGAAGGATGTAATCAGAGCCAAGGAAGAAGTTGTTTCAGTTCCAATAAAAAGTCATCTTATATCAAAAACCCCAAATAATAATAACAAAAAAAATCCTGGATGGTTTCCCAATGTCAACTAGATTAGGATCAGCTAATTTGTTCATGAGAAATTTGACAGTTTGAACATTACTCAGTCAGCCACCATCCCTCT
The DNA here is from genome assembly GCA_013400735.1 of Pomatostomus ruficeps. Classification (NCBI taxonomy): domain Eukaryota; kingdom Metazoa; phylum Chordata; class Aves; order Passeriformes; family Timaliidae; genus Pomatostomus; species Pomatostomus ruficeps. Next base: position 35,549 of record VYZT01011882.1, read on the forward strand.
CTTTCCTTTACATCCCCATTTATTTTGGCAGACTTAAATAGTGCAGATGATAAAGCTGCATTATAGTAACAGCCTTCATGCTATTTTAAACATAATACTAGAAGTCAGAGAAAAGCTGCTTGGACTCCCAAGGGCATGCATATATATAATATATGTATATATGCATGCCTATATATCTATATATCTGCAATTTGGCCAGCCACACTGCAAACACTCTAATGAAGCAACAACTGATTTCAACATATGAAACCTGCAATTACATGAAATACCATTTTGTTTCAAAAATTACTTCTATCTCCAGATGCACACAGAAGTGCTTTCCTGCGTCCATACTTCCCATTGCTGATTGCCAATCCCTGTCAGTGTATTAGTCCTTTAAGTCAAAGACATGGGTATGTTCTGCTGTTCCTCTTCTCCCTTTCTTATTCCTACTCACTCCTGCAGCACTCCTTAGTATACCTCTTCCCTGATTTAGCTTTCTGTCAGCCCTGTAAGTGCTGCAGAAGAGAGGTGCAGCCGAGAGTCAGGTTTCTAGTCCTCACTGATGTTCAGTGGGGACTACTCACTAACTGCCCTTCAGTGTTCCGAAAGTTCCCTTATGAGTAGTAACATACTAATAACTCAGTCTCTATTTCAAGTTAATGTGGCCAGAACAGCACCCACAAATTCATACCTAGTCTTTGCCCTTGGTTGTATGATACCCATCTACTTCAGCCAATTCTTCTATTTCTCCCAGGCCACTTAAAATAGTCTCCTTGTGGCCAAGGTCAAGCAAGTCAGCATGTATCTCCAGAGAACAGGCAGAGGGGTCCTGGGGGAGGATGTGGTGTCAGGTGGGAAGTGAAGCATCTTTTCCTTCATCTGTAGCACCACTGCCCCATGGAATGGGTGGGAAAGGGCTTGGAGCAAGGTCATGAACCTCCTCTCCCTTCACTCTAGGCATTCCTGAACACGTAGGCATTCCAAGCCCAGCACAGGCTCATCATATGTGGTCTCGCCATAGCAACTGTGTGTGATCTGCACCCAGTTTCATGCAGTACAGGAACACGGACAGCCACCTCTCTCTGTGTCATCAATACCAGAACTGCAGTGCCTGTACTCACAGTGCCTCTAAGAAGAGGCTGGGATGTTTGAAGGCAAGTCTTATAGTTCATGAATTCCCACAAAATTCACCAAATTCATCCTTCTCCTCTATTTCATGAGCCACCCTCTACTCTTCTCTCTTCATCATTTCGTTTTCCATCTGGCAGACGGGATTCATGCTCTATGCTGTCCCACATGCTTCAGCTTCTTAATCCTTCTTGATTCTTACCTCTGATAAGACAGACTTCTTTGTTATTAGTGTTATCAAAAGAATGAATTAAAATTAATGCAAGACTTGTAATTCAGCTGCGTTGTTGAAGTGAAAAGTCAAGCCAGTCAAAACAGCAAATGAAACATGCTCAAAGGCATATCACAGCAACTTTTAAAAGAAAACACAGACTCTTTATAAAAGCCTAGGCTTCTAAATGGAAGAGAGAAAGATGCATGACCATACAAGGGACAATATGTACTCATAGAAGCTATTTGTGAAGTACATATGATACCTTTCAAATATTTTAGGTCAGTGACATGATAAGCGCCACCCATCTCATGATACAGCTACAGTATCCCTATGTCAAACCTAAAATATAATCTTATATAAGAAAAACATATTGTTTTTATACTGTAGTCTTGACACTATTTTCCTAATAACATCACTCACATGAAACATGAAAGATACATTGCAATCAGACACTTGGAAGAAAATATATTTTAAGAAGGACAGAAGAGTACCAGGCAGAGTACAGAAAAAGCAGGTTAAAGAATAAATTTAGATTAATGTTTTAGCCAGCAGAGGTAGATGATATTTACTCTAGACAAAACTAGCAAAAGTTCAAAGTCTCCAAACTAGCTGATTTTGTAACTAACCAACTTTCCCAAATATTAGTCATTCCATGTGGGAACCTGGGGAGGACAAAGGAAGCCCTATGAATTGAGAAAAGGGAGAAGTCTTTTACAGAGGGAGAAAGAAAAAAAGATATGAAGATGCCGAGCACCATAAGCTAATCAGTCTATAAAAATACTGTAATGAATTACTGAATAATCCATGTCAACAGCCTTAAAGACAAAAAAGTGATAAAAAAAAATTCAACAAGGGTGTGTCAAGACCAGCTCACTTCACACCAAACTAATTAATTTCTTTGACAGGTAATAGACATAAGAAGCACAGAAGGAATAAGCAGAAGGAGGCTGTATTTCTACCTCAGTAAAACTTCGTCATTGCCCATGTGGTGTTCTCGGAGGGAAACAGAATCTTGATATGGTCACCATCAGGTAGATAAGTTTGGCTGATTTGGTTTCAAATCTGCTTATCAGTGATTTCCCACCAAACAAAAAAACTAGCTCAAGTGGAGGTTATTCTGCCTTGGGTCTACTGAATCCAGTTGTATTTAATGTTTCCATAATGACTTGCACAGTGCAGTAGAAATTGCCCAGTACAACAGAGATGACATACCACATGGCTAGGGAAAAAATGGAAATACTGGTTTATTCTGAGCTGGGGGTATTTCTGATGGTGTCTTCACCACCTGTGCTAATACTAGGGCCCCCCAAAAACATTCTAGTCACATCTATATTGGATATTAGATGTATTCTGCTTCTCAACCCTCTTGCCAAGCCTGGGATCCATTCTGGTTCTCCTGGTAAATCAGAGGTGGAAGGATATTGCTTGTGCTGGGTAGTTTTGAAGAGGCATATGGTATTGTGAAGTTGATAAATGGATCTATGGATTTGACTCAAAGACCACTTCAGATAGTACAAGTGATAGTGGTATGCAGATGGATGATAAAAGTCTTTTATCAGACAGATAAGACAGATTCTGGAAGACTTTACTCACTTCCCTAGAAGAATGACTGAAGTCTTTAAAGATCAGTTTGAATTACAATCTGGCACTTGTTTTTACTTTAGTGGCAGTAGTCTTTTGGGAATAGCTCCACAGTTCCATCATTAATCTACAGTAGTATTGATCCTCAGTGAGGGAAAACTGGCTGCAGCACTACTTGGAAAAAGTAAGTTTGTCTGATTTATAAGAGGTCCTGGATCTGGCCCTGGCTGTACAAATATTAATATATCCATCTGTGTTGTGTGAATGAATTGGTGCTATTTTACCTGGGAGTGTTTTGGGTGTTTATAGGGATTACTTTTTTTAAAAAAAAATTCTGGTTTATATGGCATCTTTTATTGTAAAAAAATCAATTGTTCAAGAGGATTTGGTTTACTTTTGTTTTTACTGAACATTGGTACACATCACATACTCAGGATTTTATACCAAAGGCCAATAACCACTAAGATCAAGTTTGGGGGAAGGATTTCTTTTAGTTACTGAATCATATCTATACTTTTTGTTAACTTCCAAGTCAAATCACCCTTACTTCTTCCCTTTATTTTTCAATCTCAGACTGCCCAGAAAAAAGGCCAGGCTTATTCACAGACACCAAGACACAAGAAGGTTTGATCAAACATAGCAAACTAAAATTGCAAGCACAAGGTTTCTGAATCAAAGATTTAAAAGCCTTCTCAGGCAAAACACCACCTCTCCATCTTAGCTGAGTAAAGGAGTGTCCCAAAAAGCAAAAATATTGGCTTTAGGTGTAGGGGCAGATGAGCTGAACCTTAAAAATTGGTCTCATTTGCTTTGGCAAAAGCTTCGACAAGTAGATCTAGGTTAACTTCCAGGTTAGATGGCTGAGTGTTGTGAAGACTCTGCCTCTGTGGATATTGCTTCAGGAAATGTAATTTCTTTTTCATAGCAACCTTTTTCATAGGTACAAGGACAGTATAAAAGGGAGGAAAAAGAAAGCAGTATTTACGGTTGATCTTTTTTTCACTTAGCTCTCACACATAATTGTGATTCATTTTTACCAGTAAGGGAAAGTAAGAGCATACCTTTCATGAGTCATATTCTTTTTTTCTTGTGGATTTCTCAGTTTTCAATGTTTTGTTTATTGATTATCCTTTTAATTCATTGTGACAGAGATAAGCTTAGCAGTAAAAAGGTGACCACCAGATGTGCTTTCTCCTCATACTACCTTCCTTTGCATTTTTAAACTGAGTTGCAGATCATGTCTTTTTGTTGATAATAACACTCTGAGAGGTTCTGCTGAGTCTTAAGTGCCTAAAGTTATGGAATCTAAATATACATTATGTTCGTCTTCGGTCAAGAAATACATCTCATCAAGCAGGCCATATTGCATAGACAGGTATGCAAATAGACTGAGGACTTACCTTTAGTCTTTACGGTATGAAGATCTTGATCAGCTTTTCAGAAAAAACACCCCAACAAAAAAACAACCCTCCCCCCCAAGAAAACCCCCCAACAAATAAGCCAAACAAATTTTATACATATAAACATAAATTTCACAATTTAGCTCTGATATAAGTCATCTGGGCTTCCCAAATCACACCAGAAATTATTCAGCCATACAGCGGTAAGGCTGAAAGGGCTCAAAAGTATTCACTGACTTTGCATGCCTCTGTTTACAGTTGTCTGGTTTAAAGACTTACCAGCAGGTGTCTAATTTAAGCTATCTAAAAAAAAAAGAAGAACTCGAAATGTGGGGGACTTTTTAGAAAAGATTTCCCCAAGTGGCTTGTACAAGGATTTTGAGTGAGACAGTGCCCAATTCAGAAAAGGCAACCAAGGGCCCAATCCAAAACTGACTGAAGGACACAGTCAACTTGTATGACTCTGGTGCTCTCATGCTCCTGAAAGTGGTGATCACAACAGACACCAGGTTACGTAGTATGAGGCATATGTTACAGGATTCTGAGGCACAGCGGTGATAGTTTTCATAGTGAAACTACATGGTGCTTTTGTACGCACCTGGTCTGTGCTCCATACACAGACCTTTGTCTTCTCTGAAACGAAGGGAAAAACAAAGTGAGGGTTGGTTTTGATCCATTTCATTCATTATCTATGATACAATCCTAAAACCAAGAAAAAAACCAACCTTTAATCTTTCTCATCCAGTCAAGGAGTGCCCGAGGAACCTACTGTAGTTCTTTTGACTAGTACATAGAAACTGTACCTAGCTTTTTTAAGTTTTCTTGAACTTTCTGAAAGATCAGCGTCACTTGGATATGAGCTATTGAAGTATTCTAGGTTTGTACTTCAGTTTTCATCTCCCTCAAAGACCAATTGCACAAGTTTTCAAAACTTAAAATACCTTAAGCTTTTTTTGTGTGTGTTTCCAGCTCTGGTAAAATTGTTCACTCCTCCTCACTGGCTAATGGGTCTTAAAAATTTCAGTTGTCTTGTCTTTCTTAAGATTTTGTCAAAGATTAATTAATATGGCTTGCAATCATCACTTTTCTTAATGAAAGGAAGTCTGTATTTTAATTTCATTTCAAGTTACCACCAGGAGAGTCAGGATATGAAAATAAAAGATTTTAACAGTATAGATAGAAAGACAGTTTTGGAGAAGTTAGACTAATCACCTGACAGTGGTGGAGTGCAAACAGAGGGGAGAAAGGAGGTCAAATGTACATCAGTTTCTCACACCTGTGAGAAAGTAGCTGTGGGGAAGAGCTCACTTAAGAAAAATAGGGAAACTTAAAAGTCTGTAAGACATTGAAAACAGGTTGTTGAACTCCCACCCTTCCCAATTCATTTTGTTGAAATAAGAGGACAGTATTTGTCTGCCTTTTAGTAAAGAAAATCGGGGCAGATTAAGAGGTTCTCTGACTCTTCTACAAAAATAGAGGAAGAAAATGCCCAGGATCTTGGTTATTACATGTATTTAACTAAGCACAGGTTTTTGCCTAGTATTTTTCTTTCCAAGAGAGAATTTATTTTTATATATATATTTTAATGATATGTTTAGTCAAGCAGGATAATACCCAACTTACAAGCAGAGTGTGAAATCCTCCTTTCTGGGTAGGGATCTGAGCTTCAGAGCCCTGGAAGGTAAGGTACAGAAAGGATGCCATGGAGCATCTCTGCTCATAATTCCCACTCTTGCATCCAAGTGAGCAAGTAGAGCAGCCCAACAGGCATGGATGCACTGCCTGGTATGGCTGATATTGAGGATCCCATGTCCACCTGCTGGATGTTACCTGAGGTTTTGGTTTGTGCACAGTTGGAGTCTGGCACAGGTGCTGGAAGCTCCTACCAGGCATTCCCAGCTTACTTCCACCTGAGAGAACACCTCGCCTGTGCATTCCCAGGGCAAGAGGGACAGGATGGGCAGGGATTCCCTTGGAAGGCAGGACTGTGAGGTGCAGTGAAGGCCCTGCCTGTCCCCTCACCCAGGGCCCAGCCAGGTGAGATGGTGGCAGGGGCACTGCCAGCCAGGCCCTGAACCGGTGGGAGGCCCTCACGGAGAAGCGCCAAGGCTCCTTGGCCAGGCGAGCTCAGGCAGGAGCCAGGCCCAAGCCACTCAGCCATGTCCTCACTGAGGCATTTCTTCCACGAGCAGAGAGACGCAGAAGCTTAAGGGGCTGATGGACCTCAGGACACGACCATCTTTCAGGATGGTTTCAGGACCGTGTGTTTTAAACCATTATTCTGCTGCCTAAGCAACATTTTAGGGACCTTTATAGTACTTCAAGTCATTTGTCTGAAGCCACGACAGCCATTTGTGGCAGAACAGGAAAATACACCTTCATCCCCAGAGGCTCTGGCTAACACCATAACCGCACCAACGTCCTTCCTCTTTTCTCCTTCCTCCCAGCTGGTCAGAATCAGCTTGAAGTCACATAAGAGGAACATATTTTGATCACAGAGAGATGGGGCTGTGAGAGGCATTGCAATTAGACAGCTCTTCCTGAAACTGAGACACTTCAATCACAGAAAGTCCATGTGGCACATAAACAGCTGGACTGAGCCCTCAGTGATCTGTCAGAGATGAAATGGCTGCAGCCACATAAAATGAGAGATAGTTGTGGGGATGCAAGGAGAAAAAGGCGGTAGGGAGGTGAAGAGAAATGCTGGGAAAGAGCTCTTATTTATTCAAAAGAAAATAAAGCTCTAAGTTGGCATCCTATTTTACACAATGGCAGAATTTCCACCGACTTCAAGACAACAGGCCGGCAAGCCAAGCACGTGACTATGGAAAGTAGCTGCTAGTGTGCAACTCAGCTGTCACTCCCTGAGCAGCTTTGAGAGACCCACATTTTGTTTCACCACAAATCAGCAGAACAACACAAATATTTGTTTTTTTTTCAAACTGAAATATTCTGTTATACTCTGAAATATACTTTGTTTTCAGTATGTGACAAGATTTATTTTAGGCCTTGAGGTTTTGGCTAATGCTATGATAGAAAAAGCTGCAATAATAAGTATAGAATGCCCTGCCTGTTTACAGAATCACAGAATGTGCAAGGTTGGAAGAGACATTCAAGATCATCTAGTTCAACCATCAACCCAGATCCACCATAATCACCCTGAAACCATATCCCCAATCCAGAAACCTCTTAAGCACTTCCAAAGATGGTGACTTCAACACTTCCCTGGGCAATTTATTCCAGTGTCTGACCACTCTTTCAGTGAAAAATTATTTTTCTAATATCTAACCTGAACATCAGTTTAGTATATCAATAGATAGACTATGAAAATTGAAATGACAGACCATTTTTGTAATTTCTTGCAAAAGTATTCCAAAAATCAGTAATTCACATTGCTTTTTCTTGTTTAATTGAACAAGCACTTCAATATTTCCACCCCAGTATTTCTACTTTCCAGTCATTACTTTTTACAAGCTGTACTTGTATGAGCAGGAATTTTAATCTCAAAACACAAAGCTTGAATTTTCAAAACTCAGGCAAGTTACCATGCTCAAAATCTTGCTCCTTCTAATGAAGGAGCCTTGCCAAAGATTTTTAATGAAATTGTGATGGTACCTATTATCTTTCACAAGTTTTGGATCAGGCTGTTGTTGAAAAATGTTTAATTATCTCTCTCATCACACTAAAAATCTAAAGATATGGAAATTGGTCAAGAGTAATTAATAAACTTTTTTTCTCAAGTCTTGTTCTATCTTGTTGGTTAATTTACTCTAGTCAAATATTTAATTTATAATACTGTATTTATTGAGTGCAAAAAACTGTGAAAAACAATAATGATTAAAAATAAAATTAATGGAATATTTATCTCTATTTATAATAATCTCTGTAACAATTCCCATTTTCTAAATTACAGTGCCATTCGTTATGTTTTCATTGCACATACAGAAGTAGCAATATATATGTGAATTGTTATCAAATATTCTGAGAGACATTTTCTTGTGTCATGTTTGCAAAATTAATACAAGATGTATTCATCTCCCATTCTGTCCTTTATACTAATAAATCATGAAAAAAGAAAAAAGACAGTATCTTGCTAAAAAGATATGGAAAAAGATGTGGCCCTGGTTTTTTCAAACTCTCTAGGTTTATCAGAGTCCCAGTGTCTGAGCTCCTGCAAGAGGGGAAAAAAGTCTCAGCTCCAGTCCCAGGTGCTTGGGTGAGTGCACAGGGAAGACGACTGGTGTTGGTTTTATGACTCTACCATCAGGGTGGGAATGAGCAGGGACAAGAATGTCTGATTACATATGGACTCCATGAAAACTGAGATGAGAATGGTGCTGATGATCAGCTTAGTGTCAGGTAAGAAGAAACTGCCTTTCTAAATTTTGGGCAAAGTGTCAAAATATTGAGATTTTATTTATTTAAAAAAAAATCCGAAAGGTTTTTGGAAAAACATCAAGGCAACTGTATCAAAATACTAAACATTGAAATGGTTCTACTACATGATGTCAACTTAGCAGCATGAAGTGTTATTTTTCTCTCTAATCTTTAACAGAATACAGACATCATAGTAGCACTAATGTAGAAGTTTTAAAAAACTTAAAATACAAGTCAAATAAAAACTAAACACAAGAAAAATAAAATAACATATGGAAGCTGGTAATGGCCATAAGATTCAAACTACTTAACAATTAAATAAAATCTTGAGAAATATTTGTATTTTGACAGTGTCTTCTGATAATTTTTCTATATTTTAGAAGAATCTGAAGATCTTAGGGAAATTATACATTTGGGTCATGCTTATCCTTTCCTTTTATTTTTTGTCATTTTGGTTTTTGGACAATAAAATGTGCAACAGTGGATATTAGTATCTAGTTCTGTTTGCATAATGATGACAGGAAATGATAGGATATGGTTTCAAAGATCTTTTTCTCCATGAATCATCTTTATTTTGAAATAATATAAAACAAATGCTCATCACAGATACAGTCAATACCCTGTAAGAGGAAAGCAAGTTTTGCTGGAAAGTGTGGGAGAAGGTACTCAGAGGAAAGACAAACCATAGCAAACAGCTCAAGCTGGCTCCTGCTCTGGTAAATGTTTCCCTACACTGGGCTGCCAGCATCCCTCCAGAACCCCACTGCCAGAGATGCTGTGCAAGCTGATACGATTTCATCCATATGCCATAACCTGCAGGGTCTTAATTCCTGTTGCCTCACACTAGTTTGAAAAGCAGAAGAAAAGGATACCAGGTAGGAAGTTGCTTACAGTCATTCTGCCACATTGTATGAGATTAAATGAGGGGATTTCCCATCAAGGTGAAGGAGAAAGCACACCTGTAAATACTGAACATCAGCAATAATTTGGCATCGTTTCCTTCCTGCTCCAAAACCTGCTGGAACGTTTTCCACTTTTTTCAAACTCTCTTTTGTGTTACAGATGAAAAACAATACACAATTTTAAAGCTGCAAAGCTGTACTTTCCCACCTGTTCACGTCTTGACATGACCGGACTATTTTTGGGTTAGAAAAACTGAAGAACTGCTTTTATGCTTTTCTACATCTTTGCCTTCCAATCTTGCTCTATGATTTATTTTGTTTCACTCTCCCTTTCTCTCTCATGTGTCATTGTGTTGAGGCTCTTTAAAAACTGCCACACCCTCTGTACTTCACCACCAGGACAGCCTGGACTTTTCTCATGCTTGGATCCCTCACTTGGATGTCACTCTGCTGATAGAAGCCCAGAGTGCAGAGGGGAGATAAACCCTATTTCTCCTATGTGAAATAACGGTTGGACAAGAGTTGACCAAAATACGTCCTGAAAGGGCCTGATCTAATATTCCTTGCAATCAATGGAAGGCCTTTAACTGACTTCAGCAGGTCTCAGATAAGGACCCACATTAATATTGCCATTATCATTTGTAACGGAGGCCCTGAGCACTGCTGCACAGCATGTTTTGTAAGAGTAGGAAACAACTATGGCAAGGCATGTTTGCCTCTGCTGTTTTAAAAGAACATCACTTTCATGCAAATTTTTGCTTGCTTTCTTTTCTTTGCTGCTTTTATATGTCAGATGTGCCCTTGTTAGNAAGAAAGTTTTTCTCACAAATGCTTTAGGCATTTGTGGTGATTAAGCTTTAAGGGGAAAAAATACTTTGGAATAACTGTGACGAAAAAAGGAGTCCCACCTTATTTAATCAGGTCCCATTTGAACGGGTGACAGCGATACCATTATCCTTTATGTTGCATTGTGTTCCAGAACGAAACAGACCTAAATATCTGACAGAAGAACCCAAGCCAAACTTTCTCAGGCCAGAGATGTGGAAGACTTTAAAAAAGGCACAAATACTGCTTTGCTTTTAGAAAATTGCCTAAATACTGCATAATAAAAATCTGTATGTATCAGAAAAATTAATGTCTCTGTTGACTTCCACTGTGTGAAAAAAAAAAAAGGAAGTGGAGCGGAAAAAACTGTTCTAAAAGAGGGATATGTCTCAGAGAGTTCTTTTGCTTCAGCAATTTTCCATTTGATTTACATCACAATCATGTCAGTGACTCTTATGGACTTTAATGGATTAACTTTTGCAATGTCCTCTAAAGAATGAAAATGTTATTCACCCTTGTAGGAGTCCTTAAGCTGGACCTGCTGAAGCTACATGATATGCTTTGGATCATGCAGCACATCAATTGCAGCATGCAGACCTTTTCTCTTAAGCTGTGGCAAGTGAGCTCAGCAACTCCAAGATTACACCTGAGCACCTGAAGAACTTGTACCTGTGCGAATTGCTGCTGGCCAATACCCTTGTAGTCATTACATCTGTAACTGACCTTCACATATTATGTTCTGGGCTTTGTCCTTTTCTCATTTAGATGAATAGAAAAATCCTTTTGATTCTGCTATGAACAGGAGCAGGAACCAAATTCAGGGTTGCATCTGAATAAGTCTGAATTCTGTCTAAATTGATGTATATACTTATATTTGTACATATCTTTTTCTATCAATGTCTAATAACCTGTTCCTTAGACCACTTTACACTTTTACTTCCTCTTGCTGATTTCTTACCATCAGCTTTCATCTTTGCCAGTCTAAGACAGCTTGTGAAAAACTGGTTTTTGTGTGCCCAAACCTCAATACAGGAATGAAGCAGCTAATCAATAAACACTGAGGTCAGCCATGTATTATCTCTAATAATTATCTAGTAACTTCTTCAAGAGCTTCAGATTGTAGGTTTTACTAACTCAGTACAACAAGGAGTGTATGTAACTAGGAAATTTAAATGCAAGTAAATAGTATTATTTGTATATCACCAGGGAGGTTTGTCTGTATGAAAAACTATATCATTTAAAAATAACATTTTCAGTTAAACTGATGAAGTAAAAATAATTGAAATGTGTCATTCACATAAATTTTATCCCAAATGGATAGTTAGAGCTAAATTAATACAAGTCAGGCTGAACAAAAAGAATATGCTTTATACCACGTTTTTACTCTCTTGCTTTCCAGTGTGATTTCAAGATAAACAAACTTAACTTTGGTAAAGATGAAAAGTTAAGTCTGGCCTTAGTATTCTGAAGCACTGAAATGCTGATGAAGTTACAGAATAGCCAAAATATCAGGAATTCTCACAGGCAGCTACCCAGTTTTAACACTGAGTTAGATGTAGGGGAAGAGATCCATCAGTCTGCAATAGTATAGGAAGAGAATATTAGTTTGCCAATCATAACTTTCCTAATCAAGGAGAGAGAAAAAAATAAAAAAGAAAAGAAAATGTGAAAGCCTTGGAAGTCCCAAGAAACTCAACTGTTGCTTTATGTCTAAACAAAGCTTTATGAGATGGTAATACAGCCAAAGGGATACTGCAAAGTGCTTGCTAAGATGTAATTCTGTGAAAGTAATTAAATGCCAGACTAAGCTAGTAATACTTACTTCTGAAAAGGCGGATGGCTTTCTAGTCACATGCCACCGGCACTCAAGGAACACCACTGAGATGACCCTAAGAAATAAGAAGTTGGCCATTTAACAAAGTATTTGAGACAGACACTACAAAAGTATTTGCCGTTACTGAAAGGACACAGAAAAGCATGGCAAGCACATGTGATCAAAACAATAGGCAGTACCTAAAGAATGACCTTGATCACAGATGTGCTAGAAATGCAAAATGTAGGAAATGACAGAGCAAGGGTCATTTTTAAGTTGCGTGCTGAGCAAAAGGCACCCAGGAGGAGCATGCAGAGCCAGTCTTCTCAGGCTCCATTACTTGTGTCGCTAAGCGTGATGAACCCTGGGAAGCAGGTTTCCTACTTCATGGCAAGTATACGAACTTAAAACAGGCTTGGTATTTCTACTGTCAGAGCTAGTGTACAATTATCTTCATTGCCAATCCAAGCTAAACTAAGCCAGTGTTGCCCTCAGTAGCTCAGCAGGAAAACTGGAAATGAGAGGGCAGTTTATGGAGGAGACAACACACAGGGGCTGTTGGTTGAGACCCCGGGTACAGGACAGGCAGAGGTTTGCACTCTGTTACACTGTAGTGTCATACCAATGCAGCTGATACAGAAGTGTAAAGGGGACATCTGAAGAACGTGGATCTCTTTAAAGTGTCAAGAAGGATGAAAAGCTGGAGAGCTGCAGCAGTGATGCAATGATCATATCTCATTTCTTAACAAGGAGAAGATCACTGCAAGTGGAGAGCATTTTCCTCATACAAAGGGAAGCAGCTCATGGGCTTTGTGCTCTTTTGTGATATGAAACCCGTGGAGGACACTTATTCTACAAATGAATCTTTTGTGAGTTTCACTGCTGCCTACACTAGCCCTGAGGTCATTCTGCACAGTCAGCTCATCTGTACCAGAGACAAAAGAAATACAGAATTGATGGGGCCTTTCCAACACCCATTAAAAAATTGTGTAGTGTACCAAATTGCCTGAAAATATTTCTTGTAAAACAATGGTATTGGTCCTTTCCACATAAAAGTAAAATGATTCCTTTCTTTCTTTCTTTCTTTCTTTCTTTCTTTCTTTCTTTCTTTCTTTCTTTCTTTCTTTCTTTCTTT
>VYZT01011882.1:59959-99743 GCA_013400735.1 Pomatostomus ruficeps
TCCTCCTCCTCCCGCAGCTCCTCGGCACTCCCGTGCGCGGCGGCGGAGCGCCCAGGCGCAGCCCGGCAGCAGGGCGCGGCGGCGGGCGCGGGCTCGGGCTCCCCCGTCCTCCTCCCCCGGCGGCCGGTGCGAGGATGTCCCGGAGACCCCGGCACAGGTAACCCGCTGCCTCCGGGCGGGGGACGGCCGGCCGCCCTCCGCGCCTGTCAGACGGGGCGCGGGACGGCAGAGAGGGAAGGCGGCAGCAGGACACCGGCTCGTCCGGTGGACGGGCGGGCAGCCCCTCGCCTTCCGTGCACCTGGTTTACTCCGCCCCCGGTGCCGAGGCGCCCCCTCCTCCGGAGGCGCCGGTGGAGCGGCAGCCCACCGGGACGCGCCGCGGAGCCGCCGGTGCCAGGGCTCCCGGGCCAAAACGCTGCACGCCTGCCGGGGGCTGGCGCTTGCCGCCCGCAGGAGCCAGCGCGGAGCCCGACGGAGCTGCGCGCTCCGCAGCCACAAGGCGGGACAATGTCTGGCGGGCTCGGCGGCGGCAGGTAGCGCGTCCCGTCCCATTCATTCATTCATTCCCGGCCGGGTGAGGCTGCAGGTGGGCGGCGGGTGCGAGGACTCGGTTCGCTCCCTCGACGTTTTTTTGTCCTTTATTCGTGCGGCCCTTTCGTCCTTGGAAGCGCGGCTCTCGCCTGCGGGCCTTAGGTTTTTCCCGGCACACGCCACTCGGCACATGCCGGAGCGCGACGGCGCGGGCTGGGGGGCTGCAGGTCCGACGGAGCGCTCGGCCGGAGCTGTCACCCGTGCCCACCCGCCTGCCGCGCACCCGGGCCAGAGCGATTCCTGCCACCCTGCGCCAGGGGCCGGGGGCGGCGGTGCCCCGGAGGTGGCGGACTGACGGGACGAAGCGGCAGCGCCGCGTGGCCTCGTCCGTGCCACCGGTGCCGGGCTGGCGCACAGAGCGGGGTTGTTGTCTAATTAGCCGGGGACGGCGGGTCGGACACGTGGAGGCTTTTTTCTCTTTCTCTTTGCAGCCCGGCATCCTCCCCTCGCCTTTGGCTGGCTGTGACAGGGGAGAAGATCGCAGCCCTTCCTGTCGCTTGCCCGGCGCCGGCCCCGTCCGGTGGGGACTGGGGGCTTGGTGGGCTCTTTCTAGGGAAGAGGGGCTTGCGGTGCGGGAGGGAGGCGGCGAGCCGATGAGTGAGCGCCGGGCTGTACTTTCAGTGTCAGAGCGGGGTTGTCGCTAGGGCCAGCGGTGAATCACCCGATCCGTCTCTCCCGAAAGAGAGGGACAGCCAGCGCTGCCTCTCGGGCGCCTCCCGCAGGGACACGTCCGTCGCTCGGCGCTGAGAGGCCGGGTCGGCGCGGTGCGGTGTCCGCCTGATCCACGAGCGCGGAGCGGAGCCGCCCCGGTGAGAGCGAGCCCGGGCTCTGCCCCGCGGGGCTGGTGCCCGAATTCCTTCAATCACCGTAACGGCAGCGAGTCATTTCCTCCACACCTCCTCTTTTTTTTTTTTTTTTTTTTCCTCTCCCCCTTTTTTTTTTTTCGTTCTTTTCCCCGTGCATCGTTGCACAAACCGATTGCCTCGGCGAGCAGCGCAGCGCTGATGGGCGGTCGGGGGACTCCCGCTGTCCCGGCCGGGCGGAGCGCCGTGCCATGCCGTGCCGAGCCGTGCCGCCTGAGGGGAGGGTTCGGGGCTGCGGCCGGAGGTGCAAAATAAAGTTTTAGAGCACTTCTGAGGGCCTGGTTGACTGAAGAAACTGCCGAGCGTCCCGGAATCCCGGGACCCTTTTCTCCTGCTGGAGAACACAGGTAGTACAGTGGAGGCTGCTCGGTTCTGCGGTGCCAGCGAGGCCCCAGTCATTTAAATAACCCGGCTACAGAACGGGCCCCGCACCGAAGTCCTTTGACGTGCTGGCCGCTGATGCTGTGCTGCCGCTGCAGAGCGGCGTTCCCCTGCGGTGCCCGGCCCGCGCCGCCGCGCAGGAAGCGCCGCCGATGGATGCGTACCTGCTGGCCGCCGTCTACGGAAAACTCGTTTTCAAACTGATACTTGAAAACTGCGCCACGAAACTTCCTTTGGCGTATGGGCAGTGGCGCAGCTGTCTCTGTGTGTCACTGAGAAAAGCGAATCTACTTTGAGCGGCGGCTGGGGAAGGAGCCGCGCTCGTGGCAGCTGGAGCGTGGGAACTTTTGCACAAGCACAGGAGGCTCCAGATGCCAACGAGGAGTGGGAGCTACAATCGGGGCTCACCCCCGGTGGTCACGGGGGCTGGGGAATAGGGAATGAACCGTGGGGCTGCAGGACTGCAGCGCGGTGGGCGCGGGTGGCAGCGATGGGCTGGGTGGGTGAGTCAGGGGCCACCCGGCAGAGGCTGCGGGAAGAGCACGCATATCACAGCAAGCTGTGGAAAACTTCTTACATGTAGCATAGTTTTCATGGCACATGACACAGGCCAGAAGACAGGGTGGAAGATGTAAGGTGTGATTAGCCCGGTACTTTTATAATATGTTCAGCAGCTTGTGTTTTGGAGGTGTTTGCATCTTGACTAACAGTCACTGTGCTTCACTGCAACTTAATTTAAAGTAATCTCCTGAAAACAGGTTAACACGATAAACAGTGCCTGTTAATTTTATTACAAAATAACTTTCTTTTAATGTCTTAGTCATACTTTTACATACCACAGCATGCCATACCATCAGATATATCACAGTTTTTAATCTTGCAGCATGACATTGACTCCTTTCTAATACTCACAGCTAGCATCTCTTAGCTGAAGTATCAGAACTGCTGTTCATACTTTAAAAGTTAGAAATAAAATACTGTCCACCAGAAAGGCCCCTCCTGTTGCAAAACACTCTCTTTTAGATTTTGTTAGCTTGGTAGAGCAAGTGCTGTTTGTGAAAAGAGTAATGGAGTCCTTTTTTCCCATAGATAGCCTCTGGGGAAATCCCTTAGTCATGAATTAGGTGAGAAGCAGAATATTTCAAAAACAGTATGAGGGATTTAGAAATAGTTTAGCGGTAATACAGTTAGAGAAATGGGGAGTATAGACCGGTTCAATCATTCATTTATTGGTTGCAGGATATTAAACAAACTTGTCTTCAGTCTTTATCTGTCCAAACCTATAAATGGAGATCATATTTTATATTAGAGCTTATTGCATGTTAATGCTGCCACTTACTGTCTTTACTTAATTGTAAAAACTTGTGCCTTCACATATAGAGTCCATAAACATTTTCTCAAACAAGGTTATTTTTTAACTTTTTGTTTTGCTACACAGTCTGTTTTAATTTGGAACAATATAACTATCTGCTGTATTAAACATACAAAAACACTAGTATTTTTCAGAATGTATGGCATGAGTTAAAGATCTTAAACATGTACTCATGTACTGGACACAGCCTCTAGTTGTCTTTATTGTCCCAAACCTTGTATTTTAATTTGAAACCTTCATTGGTTGAAAGTTTGCCAAATGTGTAATTCACCACTGATCTAACATTAGGAGCAGGTCTAAACATGCATAGCAATACGAAGGTTGGCAGCCCTTTGCTTGTATCTGTGGATACCAAAAACAGCAGAACCAGTTCAGAATACTAGAACAACTGAATGCAGAACAAAATCTTGTTGTGCAAGTTTTAAAACTTTTATCTGTGTAACCTTTGTAAGGATTGTAGTGGAGGGTTTTTGTGTTTGTAATTAAGCAGCTCAAGTCCTCATGCACCGCTCTGTCTCGCTTTGTTTCCTTTTGCAGTATATATAGTAGTGATGATGATGAAGATGATGTTGAGGTGTATGATCATGATTATGATGGTCTGCTTCCTAAGACAGGAAAACGTCACTTAGGAAAAACCAGATGGACCCGTGAAGAGGTAAATCCAAGTTCATTCACCTCCTGCATGTAAAAAGATAAGAGAGAGCATAGATCCCATTCTTCTCCAAGTTGCTTCCTGTTCTTCACCATATTGCTAATCTGCAACTTTACTTCAGTGACAGTCTCATATCTCAGGACTTTTTTGACCCACTAGCTACATTCAGTGTTTTGTTTAGCTTTGTGCATAGTTCTTATCTTTTAAATAAAATGGATAAACACAATTTTTTTAATTTCTACCAAGCTCTGTGTTACAGTATGTGATGTCTGAATCTCTGTGTAATCCCTGTTGGAGAAGCAGACTCCTAATCACCTGTAGCAGTGCTTCATTGTTGCTGCTTGCCTCTTTCTGTTTGGAAACTGTTGCTATGCGAGAACCAACTCTGTTCAGTGTTTCACAGCAGTAAAACAACTGTGGCAAAAACTGTTGCAGTCCTTCTGTACCCTTGGAATTTTGCACTTTAATTGCAGCATTATGATTCCAAGTGGAAATAAATTAAAAGCTGGGGGAGAGAAAGCCAGCAGTACCAAAACTGAGCATTCAAGATGTATTTTGCTTTTCAAGATCAGAATGTGTTTTAGTCATGAAACCCTTGTGCTGACTTTCTGGGAAAATTGTGGTATCAAAGTCCATTGCCAGGTGGATATCCTTTGGCCATTTAACTGGTTTGAGTTTGTTGTGAAATACATTAATACAGTTCTTGAGTTATGTTTTGACTTTCTCTTCTCTAACAATGTGTATTGATGTAAAAACAGTGGCAGGTCACCCCTTGCAAGCCTTTTATCTATTTATTTTAAATCATAGTCTGCCCTTACAAAGGTGGATGTGGTTGTGATGTGGCCAGGGAGGAAAGGATGGCCGTGAAGTCCAGTGGCCATTGTCCTGTCACATGAACTGGGAGCACACTGGAAATGCTAACTGGGGAAGGAGAGGGCTACTTTTCTCCTCTCATCTCTTGGGGCATTTCTAGTTTGTTTTACACTATCTCTATCTTTCCAAGTACATAAGATTGGGGGTTTTTTGTCTTTAGGATCTATACTTCTGGCCTTATTATTAAAAAGATTGGGCCAATTTTTTTTTGCTATTTGCAAGTATGCAAAGCTCCCTCACAGAGACCAGGAGCAAAAAGGAGCTGTTAGTTTTATTGTGTATTTATTGTAGGTGGATAGGCCATGAGCAAATCACTGGAACTCCTATTATTTGCAAGACATATAAAGCTTAAGGCTGTGATTTTCAGAGGTCTCCAGGTAGCTGAGTGCCTGAGTGTTACAGAATTTCAAGGTTATTCTGATGCCTGGCATCTAAACACGCATGCCCTTGTGTAAATCCAGTCCAAGAATAACAGTTACAGTGCTTTGATGAGTAAAATGAACAAAATGGAAATGTATATTGTGAGTCAAAGAACTGCACAGAAGCCAGTCTTTCTCATGCAGCAAAGTAAAGAACCTGCCAAAATCCAAAGGAGCAGAAAAATCTTCTGCAATTAAAAGCATGAGAAGTCTACAGACCACCCTCCCTTACACTCAGAAAACAGAAAGAGATGCATAAGAAGCTAGAAGAACAAATTTAAAAAAAAATATTCTGTTCGGATTATAAGAGATTGCAATATTAATTATATCTGGGGGTTTTTTTTAATGATTCAGGATGAGAAATTGAAGAAGCTTGTGGAGCAGAATGGCACAGAAGACTGGAAAGTCATTGCCAATTTCCTTCCTGTAAGTGGATATTGGTTTCTGTTTCCAGGCTTAGTAGTAACTCTTTATCAAGAGGTTTCCTTGATAAAGGGGAAGGGGAGTGGTTGCTTTATAGTTACATTTTCAGGGGAGATATAAAACCTCCGCAAATGGAGACCTTAAAAATTTAGTTGGATTACTGTTAACACCCTTACATTTATTTTTCCTTTCACTTCTCAGAAAGGGTTGGAAAAAATCAAACAAGCAAAAATGGGAGATAGTGGGGACTTGCACAGTAGATGGTCAATGTGACAATGAAACAAAATGTCTCAGCACAGCGAAAAAAATAACTTCAGTGAATTTTAAGTTTGATTTTGAAGATAATTGCTTTGTGAACACTTCGGCTGTTGCTGAAATACTACATGGGAAAGCATGCCAGCTATTGTGCAGATGGGGAAGATAAAGTTTGTGTAGTTTTGGTGATGGAGTCCTCAATGCAGAAGTGATGGAAATCTTATTTATTCTGTCAGCAATTTGATAATTAAGCACCTTCTTCTCGGGCTTATTTTATCACTTCATGTTGTTCAGCTGTCTTAGCTGGCAGTGAAATACATCAAAACAAGTGTATGTAAATAAGAGCATTCTCACTCTGCTTTTGTCTTGTCTAAAGAATTATCCACTTTGTGTATTTCACATTTCACTAGAATCGGACAGATGTTCAGTGCCAGCACCGATGGCAGAAGGTACTAAACCCAGAACTTATTAAAGGTCCATGGACTAAAGAGGAGGATCAAAGGGTAATCAGTTTTCCTTTCTGTCTGATTAATCAGGGGGATTTCAGGTGTTGGGGTAAAACTCTTGGAAACTTTGGTGGTCTCGACGTTATTATGGCCAGAGGCAGATTGTGTAGTGCTTTCTAAGTTTGCTATGCAAATAAATTAATGTTGCTTTACAGCACTGTAATGTAGAATTGCAGTCTAAAAATGCCTTAACTATTACCAGATTTTTCCTTTTGGGTAAAAATATGAATGGGAAGTGGGGAACTTTAATTGCTGTTAGTTTTACTGTGGCAGTTTTGAGAAATGTTTCTGAAAATATTGCTTCATCACAGAAAAACATTTCATTGATTCATTATGCATCGTTAAATACAGGCAGTTTTTATGTCCTTCTCTGAAGGTAATAGAGCTCGTGCAGAAATACGGTCCAAAGCGCTGGTCTGTCATTGCTAAGCATTTGAAGGGAAGAATTGGAAAACAGTGCAGGGAGAGGTGGCACAACCATTTGAATCCAGAAGTGAAGAAAACCTCCTGGACAGAAGAGGAAGATAGAATTATTTACCAGGCACACAAGAGGCTGGGAAACAGATGGGCAGAGATTGCAAAGTTGCTGCCTGGACGGTAATGACATATACCTTTAGCTCTTAAAAAAGGAAAAAAGGAAGAAGCTGCAGGTCTGAGCAGTCTGTTTTGGTCGCCTCAGGCTGCACTGTATAAATAAAAAAAATTTTGGAATCAAAACCTGGGAAGCCAATGACACCAATGTGCATTTTTCTCAGTGGGGAACTTCACTGTTTGGTCAGCACATGGAACAGTATGCTATTTTTACAGGCTTTTGATGTTTGCCATAAGTAAAAAACCCAGCAAGAAGAGCAAGACCCTATGTTTCCTAAATGTCTGTGCAGTCTTATTTGTGCCTGTGATGACTATCAAAATTTAAATCTATTTAACAGGGAAGGATCAGGCTCTGCAAGTGGAACATAATTTACATTCAGCTAAGGGTATGCCTTCAACTTGAAATCCAGTCTGTTTATTCAAAATTATTTAAAAGAAGGCTTCTTCAACTTTTGTAATGGCACCTGAATAATTCAGGTGATTTTGACCTGTTAAAAATCCATGTGTAAAACAGGAGAAACTTTTTCCTCAAACTCTGGCCCTGGAAATATTTGTCTCACTGGAAGCTTTTGCACAACTTGTATATAATCTCAAAGATTCAGTGTCTTCTTTGCTGTGATTAAAAGTGACTCAAAGTGTGGGCAAGAAAATAATGTAAGCAAGGGAGAGGTTTCCCTTCCTACTTTTCTTCCTGCTGTTTAGTAAAGTATCTTCAAGACCTAAATATAAGGCCTAAGATCATTATAGCCTTTTAAGCAGTCATTCCCTGGCCTGCTTTCACCTTCTAGAAGATAATAAGATAGGAATTAGCCCTTGGAAATATTTTTGTAGCTTCCACACATCACAGATACTGCTTTGAATGATATCATGCAGTGGTGATGTTTTTCAAATAGCAGAGCTGTTTTTAAGCATACTCTTAAAATCTCACAGACTTGGTAAGTTTCCTTTTCCAGACTCATGTATGTGAGGATTTGAATCTCAGGTTTTCTGCATCTAAGAAAAATCCCAACAGTTTTGTTTCTTGAGTTTGTGTGTACAGCATGATGCTGTCGTCGTCTAGGTGACCAGCTGGAAAGTTGCTTGGAAGTTAGTCTATTCACAGCTGTCCTCCACAGTCTTTCTTTCCAGCAGTGAGACACAATAAGACTCCCCTGAAATATTAAGATATAGTATGATGATGTTGGCATTCCTTTAGGATAGTCTCAAAGAGATGTTAACCTTTGTTGTCACCTCACTTCACGGGAATGAGGTGAAGCTGAAGTTAGTATATTCTTACAATTTGAGTATGTAAGTCATGAGAGATTGCTTTAAAAAGTACGTAAACAACTGTAACCCATTCTTCTTTTCCCCTAACTTTTATACTGAGCATCTTTTGTGAGAAGTTGGGAGTAGCATTTGTAATGGTGGGGGAATGAGGAAGGTCAGAGAAGAGCTCAGGGTTTAAACAGAAGTGTGCCAGCAGCAGTTCCCTGCCTACTGCCCTGTCTGAATTGGAAATGCTCACTTTTGGAACTCTTCAAACGTCTGTATTTCTGTTGCAGAACTGATAATGCTATCAAGAACCACTGGAACTCCACCATGCGCCGAAAGGTTGAGCAGGAGGGCTACCTGCAGGAGTCCTCCAAAGCCTGTCACTCCTCAGCAGCTGCTGCTGGCTTTCAGAAGAACAACCACCTGATGGCCTTTGCTCACACCCCATCACCATCTGCCCAGCTGCCGGTGGCCGGCCAGCCCCCACTGAGCAGTGACTACCCCTACTACCACATCTCTGAGCCACAGAACGTAAGTGCCTGAAGCGTGAGCGGGGTAGGGGTGCTCCCGTTGCTTTGTTGAATAGATGGGTGCAGTTTAGCCATGCCTGGTTTCAGGAAGCACAAAGGATTTTCTTAGTCTTGGTGGACTTGGATGTGTTTGATGTCAGATGAGGTTTTCTTTGACTTTTACTTTGTTCAGTGGTGAAAATATGTACATTTCAAACTAGTGGCATTCAGTACAGCAGGTTTAACGCCTTGGGAGCAGTTAACATATTTCTCAGAGTTGTGAACATTAAATTTCTTGAGTATCAGTTGAATCTGGTTAATTCTGTGTTCCATGTCAGAATCTCCCACGTTCTCTTTAGTAGTATTCTGTTTGTGGGTTGCCTGTCGGAACCAAGTAAACAAGTATTGTTTTTAATCATATTTCTTTTCTATTAATGATTAATAATGAAAGAGGCTCCTGCTTCAGACAGTTGCATTGTAGAGTTTTAGATGATAATAAATTGCATCTTTTGCTTTTTCACTTCAATTTAGAAAATCCTTACAAATGTGTCTATAAATTATTCATCTTTTCTTGTTCAGAAAGGGTAAATATTTCTTACATGAATTTTCTTTCTTTCTCTCTAATGCTCACTGTCATATTCCTAAAAATCTGATTACTTTCCTTGTAAACATTTTTAGTTCTTTTGCTATTTCATCTCCACAGACTACAAATATCAAATATCTAAAACCAAAGTATGTTTAACGCAAATTCACAATGCAAGCAGATAATATGATGGAAATAACCTTTTACTTTTTGGCCTAGGTTCCTGGTCAGATCCCATATCCAGTAGCACTGCATGTAAATATTGTCAATGTACCTCAGCCAGCTGCTGCAGCTATCCAGGTAGATAACTTGAACCTCATTTCAAGAGTCAATTTCTTAAATATTTGATAAACTAAAATGCAGACATCGTACATTAAGGAAACATTTTAATGTATTAAGTGTGGTGAAAAGAGAAAATGGGGAAGGTGGGGGAGTTCTAACATGGCTAATAATTGCTCCTTCTGAAGTGGATTTAAAATGCAGTAGTTGACATCTGGTGCGATGGCTTTCACTTTCTCCGTTTCAAATGTCTGTACTGAAATTCAGCAGGGACTTTGGTAGTGGAAAACACAATTGACATTTGTTTCATCTTTGAATCTAATTTGGCTGTTATAACCACAGGTCGGCAAACCATGAGCATTTTAGTTGCTACATCCTATCAGACCTTTATCTTTTCTTTTCCCTTAACTCTTAATTTCAGAGACACTATAATGATGAAGACCCTGAGAAAGAAAAGCGAATAAAGGAATTAGAGTTGCTACTAATGTCGACTGAGAATGAACTGAAAGGGCAGCAGGCATTACCAGTAAGATTGTCACTGTGTGCTTGGATGGAGGGATAGCAGCCTTACCCCAGTGCTTGTCTTTTTAACTTTTTACTCCCCCTCTGCCTTTGGTACTAATCAAGGCTCTATATTTCAGTTTTAAAATGATGAAACATAGCACATATATAATCTGTATCTGCTTCGTAAATTCTTTTATTGAAAAAAATCCAAAAAATTTGCAGGTATCTTACTTTGCAAAGTGGGAGCAGGATTGGGCTCTGTAACGAGATGTAATACTGGAAACATGATGGTTGTACAAAACTTAAAAATCCTATGGATCTTTAATCAGTAATGGGATCTGTGTTTCTGAAAGTGTGCAATGGTTCATGTGATGAAAATGTAGTGCCTGTGCATTAGACTTTTCTTCTCTGTTGTATTCTTTCCTTCAGCTGTGTTTTACACACTTCATAAGCTTCAGACTTGGTGCATGTTTGAGAGTTTGTTTTACTCCTCCGAATAATGTTAGATTCTTCATAACTGCATGTGTGGAGCAAGTGCTGGCTATTACTGAATCCTCCTACTTTGTTGTATATGCCATTGGATGTTAATGTGAGAAAATCCTTACGTAACTACTTAACACCATCGCCAAAGCCAAGAATCCCAAAATAATTTTTAAAGATAGGTGATAGCCAGCAGATTATATTTTTTTGGGTAATATTTAAATTAATAGTAAAAGAACTGCATGCCTGATACGTTAGTTTGGCCACTTTTTAACTTTAGTTAAAGTTTTGCAATTTCTTCTGTTGCATGCTCACACTGGAAAGAAACTTCTGTTAATTTGTTCTTCTGCTTTCCTAACCACGTTGATTTGACAGCCTCTTCATTGCATTGGTGTAAGCTGTAGCATTAGACAGGGATAGCAGAAGAAAAGGAGATAAGCAGACAAAAGCAACTCTAACTCTAAATCATTTTAGCCTTCTACAGTGCTGAGCACTCAGTAGGGAAATCCTGCTGTTTCTTGCTTCTGACAGACAAGGACTTGCAGACACTTTCTGAGCACTTGGAGTAACAAAGTATGAATTGATTATGTGTTAGTAATGACATATACCTATAATCCTGGAAATAAATTATGAGGTAACTTTGGGATAACAAATACAATGCCAGTGTTACTTAAAACAAGATCTTGCAATGATGAAAGGAAACATCTTGACAATTGTTTCTTAGGCATAAGCTTTTAGATGATGATGCAACTACTTTTATCTTTCCTCCAGTGGCATCTGACACCTTGTGCAATTTCATTGCTAAGTTCCTTCTGCCTTTCCCCCCTCCCTTTTCTTTTTTTTTTTTTTTTCTTCTTCTTCCTTTAGACACAGAACCACACATCAAACTACCCCAGCTGGCACAGCACCACAATTGCTGACAGTACCAGGACCAGTGGTGACAGTGCACCTGTTTCCTGTTTGGGGGAACATCACCACTGTACTCCATCTCCACCAGTGGATCACGGTTGCTTACCTGAGGAAAGTGCATCCCCTGCACGGTGCATGATTGTTCACCAGAGCAACATCCTGGATAATGTTAAGAATCTCTTAGAATTTGCAGAAACACTCCAGTTAATAGACTCCGTAAGTAGACTTGCCGCCTCAGGTGGATTTGTGCGTGGTCAAGGAGTAAGGGGTGAGGCACTGGGACTGTCCTGAATGTGGTTGTTGGTTTTTTCCCCGAGTGACTTCAAGTTGCTCCAGGATCTGAAGCTTATCTTCTGACATAACAAAACACAGCTGCTCGTAAATTAAGCCCTTGAGCGTGGATGCATATGCTTTTTGTGGGTGTCTCCCTTTCCTGCTACCTATTGGTATGGGAGTGTGAGTTTTGGCAAGCTGCACAGTAGGAGCTTGACACAATCTCTCAACATTAAGTCTCCTTAAAATAAAATCAGAGTCACTGTGAAAGATTTTAAATAATGAAATTGGTATTTGAAGTGACACATGCCATAGGGTTTATGTGTGGCTGCTCATGTATCTACATTGTTTTATAGAATTTTTTGTTCTAGCCTCAATAGCTGCTTCTCAAAGTTTAAGGAGCTTGCCCTGGCATATGGGAAGGACTGTGAACACACATTTAAATGTCAAGTATCTGACTGACAGTGACATGGACCTGTTCTCATTGCAGTCTCTGAGATGCTACATGTAAAGAAGTAGCACATTGAATTACATTTTTTGGTGGCAACCTCCTTCAGGAGCAGAGGTGTCTGCTTCATACAGCATCATGTCCCTTTCAGCACATCCAGAGCAGCGCTGCATGGTAGGACGAGGCCAGTTTTGGTCTATAGCACACATTTTTTGTAGCGAAAGGCACCATCATCACACCAAGTAGAAAACACTGGGCAAGTAAATAGTAAGGACATAGTTTGACTCATTAGTTAGGGACTCAGTTGCCAGCAACACTACTAGGACGTCAGACAGTTTGATAAGATCAAGGTATGTATTGAAGACACAAATTGTGTTCAGTGTTGCTGCTTACATGAACAGGGTCAGGCTGAATTGAACTGGGAAGGACTTTGTTGTTGTTGTTGGTTACAGGCATATCCTAGCGCTGTATTTTCATGAGGTGGCACTATACACTGTCTTATAGCTCCGTGCCTCCCACGTTGTTTCAGGATCCTTCATCATGGGGTGATCTCAGCAGTTTTGAATTCTTTGAAGACACAGACACTCCGGCTAGCAGAGCTCCCTCAGGCACAGTCGCGCAGCTTCAGCAAAGAGGGGCCAGTGCTTGTAGACCTCAAGGACACCCCACCACAAATCTGAGCAAAGTCATGTCGAGTCAGGGCTCTCTTGGCTCACCAAAGACCTTATCTGCCTCACAGGGCAGCGCGGCTCCATGGGTCCTTCTTCGCAAAAGGAGAGGGCACTGCAGCCCCTTAGCCAGTGGCCACAGTAGCACCTTGGTCCTAGCTGAAGCCAGCAGCTCAACTCCTCCTAAGTGCTCCCCTGTCAAAAGCCTGCCCTTCTCTCCCTCGCAGGTAGATCATGACTTCTGCACAGATGTTACTAGTTCTCAAAAGTCAGCCTAGTCTTAACAATTTAGAAACTAATCCTTTGGAACAAATGACTAATTATTGTTGTTCTTGTTGATTTCACTCCATGTTTGAATCTTCTCACTGCTCCTAGTCTTCACCACTGAGTTTAGTTAATCAGCAAACTAACTGTTGATTCCTGTCTTTTAAATTCATCTGTGGGGCTTGGGTTTTTGTGTTTTGCCTTTTTGGATCTTTTTTGTAAGGGAGTATGACTCCTTGCTTTACTCTTGCTGCTAACTCCAACTACTAGAGTTTAACATTTCTGATCATTTGTGATACTTTCCATCTCTGTCCCCTTACAGTATGATTCATTGACCTAGAAAACCCCAAACTGCATTTAAATAGCATTCAGGTTGTGAGACAAACTGACAACAACCAGAAAATTCAAATCACAGTTGCCATCCTCTGCCCAGGCCATGAGAGTTGGAGTGGAATACGAATGAGGAGGAAAATGGCCTGTTAAAATGGCCTGGGCATGCAGTTTCATTCCTGATGACAGTTGCTTTGTTTCACAGCTGTAGCACTATTTTAAAGTGTTTTGGATTTTTTTGTTTGTCTGTATTGTTTTTGCTTTGGTTTTTGATGTCAAAGAAACACTATTTCATGAAGGATAGTAAAAGATTTCATGTAATGATTTCCCTCTGTATTTCCCATTACCTATTAGGTATTTTAATCATATGTCATTTATCCAGTGAAAGCCAGATTTTCTTACATGCCACATTTTTATAAAGTGGCAGACTGAATCTAGAAGGTAATACATTGAATTGTTGTCAGAATAAAGGATTCCACAATCCACTACAGATTTGTAGACACTAGAAATGGAAACGATATTTTAGGTTACTATGTAGAACACATGCAAGAGCAATTTTCTCCAGCCAAATAGTGCTGCCTCTTTTTCAGTCAGCTGTTTCCATTCCAAAGCATTCCAAGCACTCATCACAGGTGGCAGTTTTCATTTTATGCTCCGAAAATTAAGCCCTTTCTTTTGAGAGAGATGATAGGAAATTTATTTTCCTGTCATAAACACTTTATTTACTGCCCAAAAAGCCCCTAGATGCCCCATATAAATCTCTGTGGAATTTAATCCCGTTTCCTGTGGGTTGGTTTCTGAAACATCCCTTGCTCATTTTCACCCAGTTTCTTGGGCACACTGCTCTTAATTAAAATTTATTTGGAGAAAATCCAAATCAGGCTCTGAAAGTGATGGAAAATGTTTCTCATTGGAACAGAGTGTCATTTCCTTTAAAATTTCCCTCTCTAGCTTCCTGAGACAAACCATTGAGTATTTTTTCACAATGTAGTCAGGTATCCAACATACCCCTACTCACATCATAGGGTCAAGAGAGTGACTCACGTCAATCAGAAAAAAACAATTTGTTTTTCTTTTGTTTAATAATGTCATTTTAAGATGTCAGCCATGTAATCTGGGTGTTCCTGTTAATTTTTTCTTTCCACACCTGTAGTTCTTAAACACCTCATCCAATCATGAAAACTTGAACCTGGACAACCCTGCACTTAGTTCCACGTCGGTATGTGGCCATAAGATGGCAGTTACCACCCCGTTCCACAGGGACCAGACCTTCAAAGCTCAGAAGGAAAACCATGTGTAAGTCTGCTGTCTTGTAGAACTCACGAGGGTCCGTTTCTTCAGGTTTGCATGCAGCCAAAGTGCCGGGTCAGCATGTGCTTCAGACTGTAAGAGTGCAGGTTTAGATTGGATACAAGGAAAGAATTCTTTGCTGAGAGGGTGGTGAGGCACTGGAATAGGCTGGATAGAGAAGTTGTGAATGGGCTATCCCTGGATGAAGCCCTGGGCACCCTGGTCTCGTAGGAGGCGTGCCTGCCTGTGGCAGGGTGTTTGGAACTAGATGATCTTTAAGGACTGTTCCAACCTAAACCTTTCTATGATTCTGTGTTTCCTGCAGAGTTGTTTGCTCACACATTCAGATCTTTCTTAGCTGGGAGTAAAACTTCCACTTTATCGCTATGAAGGTAGGTTATTAATACAGAAAGCCATGCATATAGGTTCACCAGTTTTTAAAATAAAGTCATTACACCTTACCACAGTCAAATAGATGTTCTGCTGTAAAAACGAAAATGGATTATAGGATCGCAGGGAAATATTTTCCAAAGTCTTACAACAATACTGCCTGTATGCACGTATTTCTGTAAAGAGGTAGTATTTCCAAGCATCTTCCTTTAAAGTTCCTCTCCTTCTTTTCAAAGTTTCAGGACTCCAGCAATCAAGAGGTCGATATTAGAAAGCTCTCCAAGAACACCCACTCCATTCAAAAACGCACTTGCAGCTCAGGAGATCAAATACGGTCCTTTGAAGATGCTGGTAAGAAGGAAACAATGATAAAAGTTGCTTTGATATTAGTGCAGAGGGATGTTCTGGGACTTGGATATAACATTTCTTTCTTTCAGCCTCAAACTCCAACTCATCTTGTAGAAGATCTGCAGGATGTTATCAAGCAGGAGTCGGAGGAATCTGCAATAGTGGCTGGGCTACATGAAAGTGGACCCCCTTTGCTGAAGAAAATCAAACAAGAGGTAAAACTCAAACTTACCTGAGGCAATTTAATTCAGAACTCTTTTCTGAGAAACTTATACCAATGCCTTTTCTGTTAAATAGCTGTGTCTGTTTTTCTTTCATGTGAGCCCCAAGATCTTAGTGTCGGTTCCATATAGTATACTAGGCATGTCTAATTCATCTCCCGTTGATTTCCATAGAAGTCTTTCTGCTGTTTTCAGCAGGGGTTTGCTTGGGCCGTTCTAATGCAGTTTTCGTTTGAAACTTAAAAAGAAAAGAAAAATTAGACATGAATTTGGCTTGAATCTTTCAAATATTGGTGAAAAGTATAGAAGAACCCCATGGGGACCAAGCTCCATGGAGTGACTTAGAAACCTGAACATTTGAGGACATTGCATTATATTACTTTGTCACTAAAGTTCTAAAAATACATATATTCTCAATCCTTTCTAGGGGATTAAACTCCTGAATACTGACAGAGCACTGAGTGCAAGTATTCAAAGTTTTATTAGATGAGGATTTTTTTGAGGACCTTGAACTTTTTTCTTCTGCAAAGAGCAAGGCTGCTGTAAAAGATGTTCCTGTAAACATGCATTATGTACCTCTGTGAAGAATATTTGTTCCATTTATTAAGCAACTGACAGCAATCTCCTGGTAAGTCATGTGCTGGTTGAATCATGTCTTTTTGGCTTTCAGGTGGAGTCTCCAACAGATAAAACTGGAAATTTTTTTTGCTTAAATCACTGGGAAGGAGAAAACCTGAACACTCAGCTCTTTACACCTGGGTCTATTATGGAAGATGTGCCAGTAAGTACAAGTTTTCACACCATCAAAGGAATTTTTTGTTTTACATCCCTCTTCAGTTCTTAAATGCAGGAGAAAGAATACTTTTTCTGATTTTCTTCACAAGTAGGCTTTATTCCTTATTTCTGTGTCATTTTCTTGTACTAAGCATAAAAAGCAAAATGCTACTCTTAATTATCACTGTAATGCCTATAGAAGGTTGTAGAAGTTGCAGTCATTTTGCAGCCCACAGACTTGGAAGAGCCTACACCAGGAGGATGCCTGCACCTGTGTGTAGAAGTTACTAGATCATGAAGTTAAAAACTGGTGAAAGAGAGAGCAATTCTCTCTTGGTTTTAGCAACGGAGACATTGCATGGACACAGTTTCCTTTGCATTGCCAGGACTCATGGATTATTCAGTGTTACTGTTATTCTTGAATTTGGGATTTTCCCTGGATGGAAAACCTTTGCACGTGGCAATGCTCCTGCAAAGCCAAGTCCCAGGGACACCAGGCTGAGGTCTGCTCCTCGTCTGTGGCTGTGCCCACTACAATCAAGCTGAGTTTACTTACAATGCATTCGAATTCAGGTTGTTCTCATGAGTTGCTGCAAACCTTTTTCTTTTTTCTTTTCCTGTTCAGAATCTTCTTACCAGTTCCATTTTAAAGATGCCTGTGTCTGAAGATGATCATAGTTTTCACAAAACAGTTGCAGTACCTAGAAACAGGCCACTAGCTAGTCCTCTGCAGGTAACTATTCTTTGATAAAAATATCCTTTGTATATAAAAATACGTATATACATTCATATATATATACACATATATATACTGCTTTCTCACAGACTGATTTTAAGTTTTAAGTGTGGAAGAATGAAATGTTCAGATAGATGTGGCTGAGAATCTCACTTTGCCTGTGGAGCATGAGGGCACAATGGCTGCAGGAGTGCCAGGAAGCTAAACAGGGCATAGCTCCACGTGTGGGGTATTGTAACTCATCTGGGTGCAGTGTTGAATCGGTAGGACTGAGAATTAATGTGGACCAGAAGCTTTTTTTTTGCTATAGACTTCTTGCAGGCAGCACTGCTGTTTTGGAGATTTGAGTGGTGTGGTGGTGGCCAGAATTTGTGACTGGCCTTGAGGTGAGAGGAGAGACTCTAGCACTGCCTGCCTGGCACAGGTGTGACCAGCATTGCACATCCAGGCCAGCCCCAGGATGGCCTTTCCCCAGTGTAGGCTAAATGAGTAATTGTTGTAATGTAAGTCAGATGTGAGGCTGGAGTTTATGTGTCTATGCTTTTGTCAAGTGTTAACAAACATATACCTTTTCTGTCCTTTAAAATATACCTGTTACACAGGGACTGATCCAAAGCCCACCGAAGTCATTAGCAGCCAGTTTGACAGCTCTTGTGTACTTTGGGTGGAACCCACAGCAAGTCGTTCAGAAAACAAAACATAATTTTTGTATTTCTGAGGTAGATGAGTAAGTGATTTTATAGCCCTTTCTCCACATTGGAGAACTAAAGAAAGTGTCTCATTCCCCAGGGTGAGTCATGGTCAGGAAGGAAATTGTAACTCCATAGTTCCTGACTTTCAGACAGATAGTCCACATGGCTAATCCTTTCTTTCCTCCCTCTTTCCAGAATTTACATTAGGGCTTATTTACAGTAGAAGGGAATGAATAAAGGCTGGTTTTGATTAAGCATTTCTAGCCAGGCATTAAAAAGGGAGATAGTAAAATTTTACACATGTCCCCATTTGGCACAGTTTGCCATGGAATAGGCTTGTATTTTGCGCTGCAGAATCATTTGATGAAAAACAGCTTTGGAGAGCAGGGACAAGGACTCCCCTTGGCATGGGGGTGCCTGTAGGGGCCAAAGACTCACACTCAATATTGTTTATCTGCTCTTTCCTCATGAACTGTATTTTTTTGCTGCACCAAGGTAGACAGCTAAGAGAAGGGTTTGAAGATCCACTGCCCTGGTCTAGAGCAGTATATAGGGGCTGAATTCAGACCCACCTCATGGCAAAGGAGCCTGGGTCTCCAGCTTGGCAGGGGTTTGCTGGAGCTCCCTGGTGGGTGTGTGGGAGGAGGCTGATGGTCCCCACGAGCTCAGCTCTGCTGCATCCCAAACCTGTCCATGACCCCAGCCAAACTCTGAATTCCTCCATAGGTTTAGGGCAAGATTTTCAGGTAGCTAAGCAGCACAGGCTGTGTGTTGTCCTGTTAGTGGTAGTTGCCTGCACTGTGGCTGTAATAAAAAAGAAATATCTGAGAGGGCTGTAAAATAGTATCTTTTGATCTTTGATGTAACAGTGTTATGTTTCCTGCTATCTAAAAATAATTTCTTTACGGGGCTGCTGTAAATGAAAGGGCTTGTTTAACCTTCTGTCCTCACTCATGCTGATTTTGTTCAGGAAGTTTATATAAGTCAATTTGTGGATCATTCTGGATTCAATTCTTCAGTCCTTGCTCAGGAAAACCACGTTAAAAGTCAGGTATTCTCATTGTTTGTATAAAGAGGACCTTTTCTTAAGTAGGAACTGAGTTAAAAAGGACTTCCCAACTCCTCTCAGTGTTTAAAGTGTGTTGAACTGAAAGAAAATGTAGCTGTAAAAAGGCCCCAAAATGAATAGTTAGTATGCAGCTTCTTGGTGTTCTAGCATGAAGGTTAAATTGTCCTCTCTGCTGATGAAACACTGAGCTTTTCAGCAGAAAGGTAATCTTAAATGAAGAATGAGGCTCGGAGTTTCTGTGGTGGTGGCACAGTCAGTTTTTTCAGAATGAAATACAGACCTTTTATAACAATGCAGTATTGTCTGCCAATGGCTGCACTCTCTGGTTTGGACTTGGTGTCATGGTTAAAAGTAATGGTAAAGCTGCTTGGCTTCGTGTCAGAGGGGAGGAGTTTGGCCCCGTGCAGCTCAGAAGGGACGTGTAGTCTGGCTCTGTTTCACACCAGAAACTGCTGTGCTCTGGCCCTAGTGCTTCCCCTCCTCCACCCCAGTGTGAATGGACTCCTGTGACTGGGACACAGGATGTCTAAAAGGTGCAAAGCCATGGAAAACATTAGCCTTTGTGCTTGTTGTTGACTGGTTGCATTTTGTACATGACCAGATTTTAGCACATTGTTGTTCTATGCTTTCTGCCCTTCCCGGTTTAGAATTTCGTATCTTACCCTCATACATGAACACATGCATGGACACAAACACTGCACTAAATCCACTGATCCCATGAAAGTAGATATTGAGCATGAGGGAACTCATGTGGGTGAAATTTAATTGTGTCTGCGTATGTTGACATTGCTGCTGTTAATGTTTTGGGCCTGATCCAACTGTTCTTACTTAGGCAAATTCTCATTGACTTCAGTCCAAGAAAGAATTACAGCAATCTCTGCACCTTGGGATCTGTGCATGGAGAAGGAAGAGAGAAACAAAGACAACACCAAGCTTAGAGGATTTTTTTATATGCTCAGTTCTTAAAATTCCATTTTCTTTTAGATTTGAACTTAGATAAGAGGGAGGCAGTATATTTACCAGCCCACAGTTTTTCATTGCTTTAATAATTTGCACTGCATTTACATAAAGATATTTGGCTAGTGATAAACTGATCAAAATCCTTGATTACTTACTGTTTTGCTGTTAAATTCCAAAGAAGGCGAGAGTAACAAATGTTCAAACAGATCTCTAAGGATATTTTTTACTGCATTTTGGGTACATGACTGATCACACACCACCTAGTAAATAGCAGCCGATGACCATATCAGATAGCACGATATGATTCACCATCACTTAGCAGGAACAGCACATTGCATCATTTGGCATGTGAGGCCAGGTAGCTCCATGTAACACCACTGGAGTGTGGTGCTGTCAGTGCTGTGTAGAGCAAAGTGAGACGAAGGGTCTCTGTAGACCCAAGAAGAGTTTGGACTTTATCCTTGTTCAATCCCGTGTTAAGTCTGTCTAAGACATTGGATGTAAAGGCAGTTTTATGTAAGGTCTTTCTGGTGAGGTATGGAAGTTCAGCCAGCTTTTTTTGTCCTGCATGACAAATCTCATGGTTGTGCAAAGAGCATTATCAGACTGGCAGGATCAGGAATGCCTCACCAAACCCACATGTTGCCTTGGGGTGGACTTACTCTCAGTCTCCATTGCATGGATCCCAAATACTTTTGCTTTACATTCGTGGGGTTAGTTAAAACCTGTATTTTCGCACCCTACATTTTTGTCAGTTGCACGGCAGGGAGATTTTGGCCTTACTAGCAACTTTTCCAAGGGTTAAAATTTTGGGATAACATATTCAATACCGAGACAAACAGATGATCTGTACTAAGCATGTCCTTGAATTGTGCCTCGTAAGAGGTTACATAAAAACCCCTCTGCTTCTGGCCCTTCCTGTGTAAAAGTTAAATTTTATTTCACATTATGTTCTGTAGCGGTACATAATACAAACTATCCTAACACAGACATTTTAACAGATGGAAAAGTAGGCTAAATCACAGACCTTCCACCTAACCCTGCAGGCTATCAAAAGACACCATGAAATGGAGCCTTTTAAGAAAATAGCACTGCTTTGATATCTCCTTCCCCCAGTAACAAAGGAAACAACACAAGGTAGAAGCCCTGCAAGCTAAAGAGAATGTTCTTCAACCCCTAGCTCCTGTCACTTTCCATTTTTTAACCACAGACTGACACATTTCAGCTCGAATTTCCTGACTTTCTGCGGTTTATGTAGCCATTTTCTTCAAAGAGTAAGTTTAAAGGATTTTAAAACATTTACTTGGTTAACCTTTTTTCAAGTGTTTGAGCTGTCATGAAGCTTAATTTTCTCAGTTTAAAAAGTGAAATGTTGCTTTATTTGCAGCTGGTTTAAGACAAAATGGCCAGGAAGTCAGCCTGGTCTCCTGCAGCAGCAGGCTTTCTCTGTTTTTCCTCCATGGCTTTTTGGGGGAAAGAAGATCCTGAAATCTCATACTTTTCTTTGTTTAATCAAGGGAGAGGGGGAAGCACGCTCTGTTTGAGATTTGCACGGCAAGGGAAGGTAGCCCCCAGGTTTCCCTCGCTTGTGTTGTCCCTTCTCTCTCCAGTGACTGATATGTGCAGGAAGGAGCTGTGCCTGGCACAGCTGAGGGAGCAAGAGAAGGCTCAAAGTTACAGGTCAGTCATCACATGTTTTCCTCCCAGGTCAACAGAATTTGGGTTGCAAGCAGATCAGAAGTTACAGCTGCCCTGAGCTGGTGATGGTCTCTCAGGAAGAAAAGTAACAGTCATTTGCAGCGATGTATTCTGATCTGTGGGGGGAAAAGAAAAAGAAGATTACTTAAGGACAAAACTGGAAAGGGGCTGAATATCCTAGTATGAGTTGCAGGTGATTAGCTCACTTTCATACCTCATTCGTCATCATACTTGGAAAGCTTATACAACTTGAGTAGGAGTTTTATCTGAGCAAGAGCTTCAGGGTTAAGCTCTTACAAGTGCCATCAAATAGCTCTTTCTAGCTCTGGTGTAATGCTTATAACAAAAGCTGAAAAGTTGGACTATCTTACTCTTTCACATTTAGCAAGCTGTATTTCTGAGCAACTCAGAAAGCCCCAGAGTTTAGAAGTCTGTCCTGTGCCCCAGAGGAAAAGGAGCAACAAGGGTAGAAGTAGGGGTCTGTCTTGTCAAATGAGGTAGAAAATTCATTTATGGTCACTTTAGTTTTTAATTAGTCTTTACTGTCTGGTCTTAATAAGTAAATGGGTTTCTGCCAGTTCTGCATCCTTACAGAATAGAAAGTCGTGTTATTCTACGTGATGTCCATTGTATTCTGCTAGGAAATTATTTTGTTTAGTGCATTGTTTTACTATTTCAGGAGTGCTGCATTTCTGTTGCAAGCCCTCTTTTCAGTGGCACATTATGCCAACAATCCATACCATGTAATCTAAGGGAAAATTGGCAAGAAATCCAGCTTTTTGCAGCAGGACAACATGATAAGAGACCTTCTAATAGTCTAAGCCTTGTAAATATTTAAAATACGCCAGCTTTTTAAAAAGTTATTTTTAAATACCAGCCCAGCTTGACTAAATTAGTGGGAATGTTTGTAACACCACTAACTGTGCTGAAGTTGCTGAAGATACCTGGCCAACAGAGTGGAGATGTAAAATCTGCCTTCTAACACAGCTCTTTGCCCAAGGATTTTTACTACACTTTCATCAGTTTGGGAGCTCAGCAGTGCAGGGCTGCAGCAGTGTTTGGTTTTGGCATTGGCTTCTAACACACAAGGTGTTGTAACACAGGAGCTTTCCTAAGATGTAGAGATAGCACATGAAAAGGTGGTCCAGGCTACGAGTGCAGAAGGACTAGTTCTGTTAGAAAAACACCTTTCCACAGTGTTTTCTTCTCTTACTCTGGTCTGTTTTCTCTAGATGGTACAAGTTTTTATTTAAAGTGCTTCAACTGGATATCCCACTTACAGCTTTGACAGCTTGTTTATAGCTCACATTTGCCTGAGGGCAGTTGAAGGCATATTACAGGATAAATAAGGGAGTTTTGCTGCCAGGAGAGGAGGTACTGGTAGGATTACTGAGGTTAAAAAAAAGAGAGCGAGAAAAAGAAAAGGGACAGGGAGGATGACAAAACGAAATAGCTGGAGTTTTACCATGGATCTGTAATTTTATCCTATGGGTACTTGTAGTACTATACTTTCTTTTTCTCCCCACTCCCTGATTTAACTTAAAGAGAAGAACCACTGTGTATGGAAGAGGAAAATACAGTGGAAGTACTGGCTGAAAAGGTTTAAACTCTTTTAATTGACAGCAAAATTAGGACTAGTCTCCCACTCTGAGGCAATGAAAAAATTGTGTATATGGAAAGAATTTACTGTGGAAACCCCTTTCGCTCCTCAGTGGCCACTGTAACAGAGCCCTGTCAGTACTTGCTGCAATGCTAGTGTGGAAGGAGGCATTGTGCCATCTCCTTTTTACCTTTTTTATCAAGAGATCCCATAGCTGTGTGTGACCAGGCCCAGCAAGGCTGGGTTGTAGGACCCTGTGCTCCCTGCCAAGGAGGGAAGGAAAACTGCTCCCATCAGTATGACTTTCACACACGCCTCTGGCACTGCACTGGCAGACTGGCAAGGCATGGGCATTGTGCTTTGTTTTGTGTTGGCTGAGAGTCAGGGCTTCAGACAGAAAATGTTTATTAAAAATACCCACTTAAATGTTATCTGAGTTCCCCAAGGGTAGAATTGAAAACTGTGTTAGTAAATATGCTGCATCAGAAAACATACTACTTTGGGCCAAATTCTGCTTTCTTCACTGGAGCAAAGATCTCACCATCATCACTGAGATGCAAAGTTAGTCTTTTTTTATAAATTTGTCACAATAGGGAGGAGGGAGAAAAGTGTAAATAGTGTAATTTTCTGGGAAAATAATGCATGGATGAAAACTTTTCTGTCCCTACAGCAAAGCTGAGGTTGTTTCAAGCAGGCTCAAGTAGGGGATGGAGCTGGTCATCCTGTGCTTGTTGTGTATGCTGCCCAGTGCTCCCCAGGGCAGCCAAGCCCAGTGGGAGGGCAGAGGGTTACTGCCTGCCTGAGCAGATTCTACCGCACTGACATCAGGTTAGAGATGAAGACCAGGCTTTCTGTGGAATAAGTGACATGTAGCAGCCTGCTGAGATGCTGTTGATACCAGGATACAGATTTTTTTTTTTCCTACTAAGCACATGGCTGTTAATACAAAGAGCTCAGTGTGGATACTAACAATTAAGCCTAATTTATGAAATAGGGACACTCCTTGCCTGAAGTTACTTGTATTTTTTAGAAATTGACATACTATGACAAATGGACTCTTCCTTACGTGTTTTCCGTTATTTAAGGCACTGCTGATCTCTTATTTCCAGACCAGTGCATTGAAGCTTTGGGGGATCACAGGGAAATACTGGTTGCACACATATTTCTGTCCTTGGAAATTATGGATATTCAGGAACTATCAACCGCTTTTGAGGTGTACAGAACAAATCCGACTTCTAAGCAAAACCGATGGCATTGTACCAGGCATTAATTTGGTTCCTCATGCAAATACCTCTAAGACAGCAGGGGAAAATATGTGCAGGTGCCTGAGTCCCACTGAGGATCAATAGGGGCTTGTAGGTTCCCAGCTTGGGTAGGTGCCTTCAAAAAAGTTACCCTGGAAGCTGTTTAACCAAAACATGAAAGAAGCTGTGGTGCGCTGCATGGATGTCTGTGGCATGCAGAAATTGTGTCACACCTGCTCTCTGACATGTGCCCTAGGCTGAGCCACAGCACAAGGTACACAGCCAGCCCAGGCTCAACTGCTTTAGAAAAGAGGTGTCTGGCATGTTTGTTCAGTTCACAGATGCAGTTTTCTCACAAAAAGCTGCAGAAACTTAAAGATTTGAGGCCTGACATGGTTCTCCTTCAGAAAGGGAATTCCTACTGGAGCTCAGCAGTTTTGCTTGCAAAATGGCATCCAGAAGAGGCAGCATTTGGAACTTCTCTACAGAGAAGAGAAAGCCATGTCTCAGGAAGCCCAGCAGAAGTTTGCAGAGAACTAACATGCTTGCTTAGTTATTCACTGTGTTTGTCCTTTTTAGACTGTAAGCCCTCTAAGGCAGGAACCTCAGTCCCTGTCTTTGTACTGGTGCCCTGACTAGGGCATGTTATGTGAAATTATCTGTATTTCATAGTTGCCCAGCCTTTTACTATCTGTATGTCTCAGATAACACTGTTTACAGTCAGAAGAGCATTCTGTAAACATTGAGGCCAGAGAATAATTTAAGGATTCTCTTGCAAAGTTAGCAACTGGAAGTTGAAGTTAGCAACTAGAAGTTGGCAGAAAGAGCCATAGGCACACCAGGATAATTCTGCTCTTAGCAGATGGTTTGCAGTCCACTAATTATGATTCATCCAGTGTCCTAGAGATTGAGAAAGCTTTGGCCATCTCTTTGAGCAATGTAGTTATTGTACTGCAAGGATGATCCTTTTTGAATGCAATGGAGAACAGAGAAAGTTTTCTCCTGACTTGTCTTTACTGGTGGATCTTAAGCATACATCTTCTCAATATTCAGCAGTACTGGGATCCCCTTGTGGAAGGATAAGCACAATTGTCTGCATTTTTGAAATGCACAATATTTGTACAGCTAACTACGTGATAATAGAGGTTTTATTCGGGTCTTAGAGTATATTTCAGTGTGGAAAGGCAGACACACTGGGTAAGTGAAAGAGTTCAATAGAAAAAAAAAAAAGTGTGTATCCTGGTAAATTCCAGGAGCTTTGAATTGCTGTTTATAGCTCAAGGCAATGAGAAATGTCTCACATGTATAGTGAGTAAATAAATACAGCGCACACAGCCCTCTGCAGATACATTTATCTCACTTCAGCATTATACTAAATGCTGTCTGCAACCTCCATAAATACCACAAGAAGTGAAATGGCTTACACGATAATTAAAACGCTGTTTCTACTGAGAGTTGAGCCCCCCCCCCCTTCTCCTTTGCCAGAGGAGTTGTCTGTTGGGTGGGTGCAGATCACTGCACACAGGTGAGAGCAGCTCTGAGCACGGGAATCCTTGGCAGCAGTGCTCAGGCTGTCAAGGTTGTCAGGTTCCTTTAGGGAACTTTGGGACAGACCAGCTGTGTTTCTAGAATGGAGGTTCAGCAGGAATTTGTGCATAGTCATAACGCTGAATATTTTAACTGTGGGCTGCAGCCCGTCCATTCTCTGTTGACTGGA
Organism: Pomatostomus ruficeps; assembly: GCA_013400735.1. Taxonomy (NCBI): domain Eukaryota; kingdom Metazoa; phylum Chordata; class Aves; order Passeriformes; family Timaliidae; genus Pomatostomus; species Pomatostomus ruficeps. Next base: position 86,123 of record VYZT01011882.1, read on the forward strand.
AAGTCTGCCTGCCAAGTATATTCTCATTTAGACCTTCCTAAAGGATTAAAGGCAAGGCTTATGGATACGGCCCTATAGAAAGCACACTGTCTGAGACAAGCAGGGAGGTTTGGATCCTGGCTCTTGTGGTGTCCCCTCTGCAGATCATCTGGTCTGTCTGCCCCTGTTGTTGCTAACCGAGAAGTCAGGGTGACTTTTTTTTGCCTGTTGTGTTGAGATTGCAATTTCTCAGGGGAATGGGACAACATCCCACTGCCTGCTCACGGAACAGTTAATTGTGAGTGGGCCCAGCTTTAGGTGGGGCTATGGATAAATCACATTGCTTTCAGCCCAAATCTCTCTCTCTTCTAATTTAGCACCTGAACAATGCCTGGGAGTCAGCGTCCTGTGGGAAGATTGAGGATCAGATGGCTCTGACAGATCAGGCACGCAAATACATGGCCACCTTCCCCACCCGGACGCTGGTGATGTGAAAGGGTCAACGCACAGAGAAGCATTATGGTTTTGAGAACACTTCACCTCCACTGGGAAATTCCTGTTCCTCTGCATGAGAACTTTTCATGAATGGGAGAAGAGCCTATCTTTGTTGTGGTACAACAGTTGGGAGCAGCACAAAGTGCATTTAGTCACTCAGCATATATATTCTTGTTGGATTTCACCCAACTTAAGAGTTTGTGTTTTTTTAATGATACTTGCCTAAATTATTAGGTATTGAGTTTGAATCAGTAATTAATGATCTAAAGTGCAGTCTTATAATAAAGATAATTTTTCTTGTACTTTTTGAGATCAAGCAGACTTAATACACCAGTATTGTCATTTCAGTGATGTGCTAGCCAGGGGTGGGGTTTAGTTTATTTCTTTTTGTTTTGGTTTGGTTTTTGTTTTTTTAGCAATAAAAGAGCAGGTACTCAAACAGATATATTTTAAATCACTGAACAAAATGCATTGGTGTAAAATACTGAAGTGAAAAGCATTACTACAAACGCTTGTCTGTGCAAAAGGGGAAAGATGATCAAGATCGTGAATGCTCAAACATCCATGCCTCCTGAAATACTCCCTTCTGTTTTGGTCCTAGGCCATTATACATTGTGTGTTTCTGTTGGGATGGGTGAGTAATTAGCTTGCTTTAAAAAATATTACTGTATGAAACATAGATTTATGAGAAAAATTATATTTTTATTCAGTAATTTAATTTTGTAAATGCCAAATGAATACTGTGTTTTGCTGCTACAGACCTTAGCGTGTAGACATGCTGCTAGTGTAAAAGGAGCAGTAGAGCTTTATATGGAAAAAAAACAAATGTTGTTAGCTAATTGACTATGCACTAGCATTTCAGACCTTTTTATTTTTTTTTTTATATCATTTATATTTTTCCCCCCTTTTTTTATAAGCAATATTTTTGAACACTGTTCTTGGGAGATTTTTTTTGTGTGGATGTGTTGTATTGTTTCTCATTGGTTTGTAACAGCATGAATTGCACCTTGATATGTTTGAGAGAACACTGTCTTGTTCATGTTGTCTCTCTTGTTCCATGTCTAGCTAGTTGTTCCCTAACTTGGATCTTGTGTACTGAATCAGGTTCTTAGAAATACATGGTTCTTTGTACTGCCATATCAAATCTCTATTGATATGGCAAAACACTGATTTTAATTTTTTTGTGTGTGTGTTTTTATAACAGCCTCTGACTTTGCTGCCTTAATAGCATTTGGTGCAGCTTTATCTGCACTTAATTTTTTTATACAACAATGTACTGCCTTGTAGATAAATAAAGTGTGTTCTTTTTTACTTAAACCTGCATGGCCTCCTAATCTTGTTTGTCTTTAGTTTTTGGCGGTGGTGTTAAAGGCAACAATCAAGCCAAGAAGGTTTTTCCCAGCACACGTAGATAAGCAAGAAATAGAGTTTTACACACCATAGCCTCAAAATCCTTGGTTCTCATTGATTGTTAAGGAAGTGGAAAGAACACAGCACAAAACAGTGAGTGCTGAGCATGTTGTGGTCTCAAGGCACATCTCTATTGACACCAAAGTCCAGGTCAGCTTCAGTCAGTGGGAGAGTCACTGCACCTTTTGTGCAAAAGTGCCCTTCTCCCACAATGCTGGCTAATTTGTTTTTTCATCTAAGGACCATCAGGTCAGAAATCAATTGAATAAGAGAAAAATATTCTGGAGTTCTTATAACTGTAGAAGAGGCTTTTTTCATGCTTGTCTTAAGGAGACAGAGATGAGAATATACTTTGAAACCCTGGTGTATTGTGCTTCACAGCAAATAATTGGACAGACCTGCAAGACCCTCACACTGCTGACGTTCTGAGGGATTTTCAGCCTTAGGAAGGCTAGAGATAAAAGCAGTTCCTGACAAAACAAACAAACAAATAGAAAGGCAGCCTATCAGGAAAAAGAAAGGCATTTTATTTAGTAGCTTGAAAATATATTGCTGAAATGTAAGTTGATGCAAGCGCTTCGAAGTCAGACTGATATTCATGACAGCAGACTTCAGCTCCCTGTTGGAAGAGTAGCCATGGATGTACTGAGCTCCAAAGGTGCCTTCTAGTCCTTTTTGCTTCTTACCCAGCACCTGTCTAGTCCTCCTCCCAGCTAAAGCCACATGTTGGCCCTCAAATCATGCAATGCACAGAAAAGGAGGAGCAAAAACACCCCTTTCACCCTCTGCACAGGTCCCTGCTCGCGTGCTTTTGGCTTTTGTTGTGAGAAGGGACGAGTGCTTGCAGCAGTCCCCTCCGAGTCATTTTGTGTGTTTCACATCCATCCCTCCTGTGCGATTTGGGCTCCCATCCCAATACTGGGGCTGGGGAGAGCCAGCCCCGGGGCAGTTTCTCAGTAGTTACCGCAGGCAGGACCCCGGAGCCGGGCATGGATTACTGAAAAGGGGAAGTCTGCGGGAGCCCTTGCCTGTGCCAGAGCTGCAGGCTCACACCGTCAAAATGCTTGTGCAAGTTGTGAGGGCCCTGTGGGAATGTGGGAAGAGGGAAAGGCCTGCCTTGAGGCATGCCACACAGCTTAGGCAATGTGTTACAGCTTTAAAAGAAAAAAAAAGCAAAAAGAAACACCAAGCACACAACGGGATTTCAAGGCAAAGCTCCTGTCTTGTACAGCTCCAGTGGTAACTGCACTGATCCTGGCTGAGTTTAAACGGACCATTATCCCAGTGCTGGGAACCATGGAAGCTCAGCCTGCAGGTGCCCAGCTAAAGGAGTGGGCTTTTTTTCTCCTACACCCTCTGTTGTTTTAAAATCCATTTTAAACATGTAAAACTATTAAAATAATTGTCTTTTTGATGGGCACACTTAGAGCTAATACAGAGAAAAATGTTTCTTTTCCTCCTTTCTCATTTGACTGAAAAACACTCATTAGATTCAGGCTGATTTGCTTATGTTTCTACATGCATGAGGTGCCCATCATGGGCAAAGGAAGAGGGTTTCTTTGGATGCTAGACCCAGGAAGCTGATTATTTTCCCTCCACCAACAGTGGCTACATTTCCTTTACAGCAAAATGCCACCTCCTACACATCTTTCTCACACAAATATCCCCATGTGACCTTGCTCTGCTCACTGTCTGAAACGCACATCTTTCAGAGACCCAAAAGGATTCCCACCTCTCTGGTAAATTCCATCTTGAGCTGGTCAGGCAAGTGCTGTCCTGAGACAGGTCCATGTAAATGGTCTTGGTGACAACTGCCTGACCTAACAGTGGCCCATTGCACAGGTGTATGGCCATCCTGGACCCACTTAAACCTAGAGTAACCTACCAAAATGAAAGGAAAGCAGGTTCAGTCAAGTTCTCATTTAATGGAGAGTAGATATTTGGCTCAAATTCCTATTAACCTTTTTCTTCTCTGTAATTATAACTTAATGATGTTGTCAGTGAGAATTCTTTTGATTTCTGAAAAGAATTTAAATTATCATTTCAGCATGTTCCACTAATTAAAAATGAAGAGGCAAAGGAGCCAGGGCAAAAAATATAGGAAAATACCAGCGTGTGAGGTGTTTCCCAGCTAATTTCCTGTCATTCTTTAGCTTTCTATGCAGGGAATCCTAGGGGTTCGACTTCCACAGGTCTGACCCATGTGACAGCTGTAAACCTAAACTGAAAAAGGGCCAGAGCTTGAATTGGTTTGGGAAAAAATATTAGAGCTTGAATGAAAGAGCCAGACTTTGTAGTTAGGAGTCAAAATAAATCTGCTGAGGGTAAAGCAGAGAGCAAGCACAGCATTGAATATTCTGTAGCACAGAGTGATCCTTCAAAAAAGCCAGGTTTTTCTCCATTTTTGTAATCTTGATCCTTATCTGTGCCAGCTAAGTCAATGGCAATCAGCCCTCCCTCAAGCCCACACAGGCAGGCGCATAAGCAAAGGATGTTTCTGTAAGTTTGTGACTGGAACATCATAATTATCACCTTCTCTTAATCCTGCCACATTTAATTTTATTTTTACCTCAGTCCTGATCTGAGACAGGTGTGATGGCAAAGCACAGAACAAAAGACTTGTTCCTAGAAATCTATTTAAATTGTGTTGGAGCTTGGGTGGTTTTTTTGTTGGTTGTTGATTTGTTTTGTGTTTAAGGAGCATGTTAAAAATATTTCAGTTTGGGAAAGAATGGTTTTGAGACATTGGTCTGCACTTTGCCTGTGTCCTTGTTTCCTAGCATGGATGGAGTCAGTCAAGAGCCCAGACATTGCTCAGAAGCAATGGTGGAGTTCTGAGTGGGTGGCCAAGGAAAGACACTGGTCACATCTTTCAGTCTCCAGTCTAATGTCTTAATTCAAAAGGAAGTCATGTTTCCTGACCAAATGCACATGTTCCCTTTGTTTGCCTCTTTTCTTTGAACTTGACTTTGATGTCTCAGCAGCTTTCACTGAAGACCCTGCTACCAGCACAAACTTGTTTGTGACTTTTTTTGCTCTCAGTGACTGATGGAGGTGAGAAAATAAAGATAGACCAGAGAGGTCCAAATTCTGCCTTCAGCTGTGTTTGCAAGCTGACAGTGGTTATACAGCTCATTGTTAAGGGCTGCAAAATGCATTCCCTCTGCTATTATTTTTCCATAAGTTATTGGTGATCAGGTTGTTGAGTTTGTTTTTGTTTTCTACAATCCCTCTTGATACATGACATTTCTAGAAGGCATTTTTCCAATCCATTTGAGTATCAGAATAATTGCTGACTTTTAAACTGTTTTGTGAAACAGCCTCCACTTCTCAGACTGTGCAGATCCACATTTACAGCCTAGCTCGACTCCCAGCCAAGGAAATTTTGTTTCGCGGGGAAAACAACTTTTACTGCTTGATTCAATCACTACTCATCACCCCAGCTCCAAGACACACTCTATGCACACATCTGTCACAGAAGCGAAGAAGACGAAGAAGAAAGTTTCAGGAAGCTCTCCCCAGACAGGTTTCTACACTAACCATAGAGACTACCTCTGCATCTCCCAGTTCCTGCCAGCCCAGCTGCAAGCCTGCCATGGCCCTCCCAATACAGTCAGCCCCCAGAGAGCCTTGAAGGGGTGCCTGCAGGTGTGCTTTCCTGCCCGCTGCCTCTCTCATGTTTCATTAACTCTCTCATCAGCGTACATCAGCACAGGAGTTATCTGAAGGTGCAGGGAGGCTATCACTATTTCAGTGGTGGGTTTTTGATATCTGTGTTCCTACCAGCTCAAGGCAGAGACCTCTGAGGTGCTGGCTCAGCCTTCCTGTGCAGATAAAGGTGCTGCTAGTCTGTGCTGCTGGCTGGTAAATGGAAATCTGCAAGACGTTAGAGCTCTTACCTGCCCAGCCAAGCCTTCCTGCACCAAAGAAATAAACTGAGAAACAGCTGTGGTTTGCTGCAGTCAAAGGCCTAAAATATCTTTCAGTGAAATAATAAAGAAAAGAGATGATACTTTTCTTTTCTGCTCTGCTCATACTGGCCATCCCCTCTGCACACCTGCCTACTTCATCTCTGTTTCACCAAGGTGCCCACCCCTGATGGGGTCAGGCCCTAACTCTGCTGCAAATGGATTGATAAAAGTCGCTGGTCTCCATAACAGCAGTGGACCCAAGCCCACACTTGGCCAGAAGAAAGGACATGGATCATTTCCCTGTCCATGGTTGATGTGCTCCTACCACTCCCACTCAGCAGAGGCCCCACACACAATGGTGCTCTTGGTATCCCCAGGTTCAGGATCATCTTCACTGAAAAGCAAGCTCTGGTTGTATCTCAAGTAACATCCTCCTATCAGGGAGGTGCACAAAAGCCCTTCACTGGAGGTGAGTTGCCCTCGGCTGGAAGGCCCACCAGGAAAAGGGAAGACAGCCCATATTACACCCAGCTTTGGCACACCCTCAGCAGCTTCCCACCTGCCCAGGAAGGGAATGGGTTCTCCTGCTGCTCCATGAAGGTCCCATGGTGGCAGCCCAGTAGCAGCAATTCACAGGGTCCCCTCCTGAGATATCACCAACACAGGAACAGCCTTAACTTTCTTTAATCAAAGAGGTTAGAGCAATCCTTTCCTTGCCAACCTCTGATTTGTGGCCACATTCTCTAATAGAAAACCCATAACAAATACAAGAGCAGTTTGTGTGGTGATAAGCTCCAGAAACAATGTGATAGTTACTCCTCCATCACTGCTCTGAAACCCAGGGCTTTCTAGCACAAACCTTCCCTGCAGCCAGCTGGAGTAGCCACTGTTCAGGTCTCAGAGCCAGACCCAGTGTGATCAGGGAGGACTCCACCCAACAAATACCTGTACCGCGATTCTGCCACAGGCATCACAAAGCAGCAAGAATGATGATTAAAATAAGATGCTGGATTATTCCAGCAGTCCCCTCTCCTTGCCACTTCCAAGCTTTGCTGTGCTGTCTGTCTGACATCCAAAAAATACTTGTTACCATCGTCTCTGGCAGTTGATCAATGGAGCAACTTGGTATTTACGTGACAGCTTGAATGGAGTGAAAGTGGAAATTTATTTGATACCTTGGTTTGCCTTCCTGTCAGTGATACAAGCTCTTCTTCCTTCCTCTTCAACACCCATAGCTAACTTTTTCCAAAGGATTTCCAGTAACAGAAATCCACTTTGGTCTAGAGCACAGGAAGTTTTCCAGAAGGCTCAGTGTCCCAAAGATAGCCCTGTACTCTCTTGAAGACAATGGTGAAGGTGCTGCAGCTTCAGCCTTGCTGTACCAAAGCAGGTTTCCACACCCTAACCCAACCTTTCCGGTAAAACCAGGCTATGTGAAAGGAGAGCCCAACTGCTACGTTTGTAGGCTTGGACTGACCAGATTTCTCCTGACTGTATACACAGGTTCGCCAAGGACACCCTGCTTCTGGAGCAATGTTCAAATGTTGCAGTGATGAGGATGTTTTGAGAAGTTGCGTGGAAAGTAATACAACCAAGCAACAGAGTGTGCTGCCCTTGCAGTTTTCAAGTCCTCGAATCTCATGAGGAAGTTTGTGTTCATAAGAGAGCTGCTGCAAGTCAGCCAAAGGTCTTCCCTGGGAGGTGATCATTTTCCCTTACATTTACTTATGTTAAATAAGTGCATGCAAATCTCTCTCTCAGTTGTATATATGTTATATACATATTATTTATTCTATTAGAAATAAAGGAAGGATATTTTACTGAGCCGGCCCAAATCCCTGAATCTGTCATAGGCTGTGTATCATGTGCTTGCATTATGCAGACTCTTGTCCACCAGAACAAAAAATCACAAAGGACAGAACTCAGACAAACATCACACTCGGCACTCAGAAAAAGAGAAAACCATCCAAACAAGAGATTGCTGTGAGAACGTCTTCTGTGATGAGAACTGAAACTGCAAGTCACTGGTTTTCATTGAAAGCAATGCAACCAAGAGTCTGAAATCAGTCATGTCCCCCAACTGATGAGTCGTCTGAAATCAGCCACCTTCCAGAATACACTGATCCTGAGATTTCTCAGCTTCCTCATTTGTGTCGCAGATTTTCTGTAAAGAGGTATTTAATGATTAAAATCAAATTAATAATAGTAATCACTAAGACACCATGGAAAAGAAACATACACTGAAGTCGTCTGACATGTTTGCGGTTTTTCCCTGAATGAATAATGTGTTAATTTTTCAATTTATGCTGCAAGTGATTTTGCATCAAACCGTTTATCTTAGAAGTTAGGTTGGCAGAGGTTAGTTCAGATACATCGTGGTTTAGAGTGGACTGGACTTAATTTCACAACCGTATTTTAACCTAATTCTTCCATGCCTGCTGCAAGAGTTTCCAGCCAAGTCAATGGGAGTAATCACGTGAATAACACACGCAGGTTTTGGCCTGAAAATCTCTACCACCCTCATTTGTGGGTCAAGGTTGGTGTGCTTGGGGAAAAGCACAATGCAGTGCCAACAGTGAATGGCCTTTACATGGTCCATTTCCAAGAGATACAATGATACCACCAAACCACCAGGACTGTATGCACATAATGAAAAGTGACAATGCACTCATTTGTGAAGGATATAAGACAGCCATGGTAGTTAGGGCAACATTTGCATAATCACATTAACTTTAAGGACCTACTTTAAAATTGACCTAACAATGGCTGTCATTGTTTAAAGCCACAGCTGTCCATGCTGATCAGACAACATGCTTGGTCAACTTGTGTCACAGCCATCTTCTTCAGGAGGACTTAGAAAGTCTGACTGAAAAAATTGTAGGCTCCAGGACATCCTGTGAGTGTCTGGCCTCCCACCATGGTTCAAGTATCAGGGAATCCACAGCTTTCAGGGCTGCACCACTGCTGCATTTTTATTGGGACTGATGTAATCTATGACACAGCTTTATTTTTCAGAAATGTTCATCAACATTGTGTGAACAAAGACACACCGATTACTTATTGACTGCTAAAAATATTACAAAATGTGAATAGTCTGAGCCTGGATTATTTTAGGCTTGAGCTAGCTACTGCTTAAGATTTAAAAAAAAATCAGAACTTGTACTCCAGACATGACACTTCAGTCAGGTGTTTCTTCTACACACAGGGAAGACTGAACCATTTGCATCTTCATACGTCTTGCACAATCATCCCCCACCACAAAATTGCTGATATTCAGCCAAAAATGTACCTGGTGAATGTTCTCCAGTAGAAAAATATTTACATACATTATCACCACATTTCAAGGTAGTTGGTCATATACATGGTTCTGATGAAACCCAGACTCTTCTTAGCTAAGATTTATTTGTTCTGATTTTAGAAAGGCAGCCTTGTCCACTTTGAAAAACATGTTTAACAGTTTTCAGGATTCTCAGACAACTGAGGTGGTGCTGGATTAGCTGGAGGGAACTCAGAGTTTCAGTTACAGTATGTCTTCTTTGAATAGCACTAACCACAGGTAGGAGAATGACTAGAGCACACACTCTAGAATGGAAAACAAATAAAGAGAAATATCGAAGAAAACAAAGTTGTAGCAAAAATGGTTCAGCCCTTTCTGAGAATGAGGCTGAGGAAAACTCGTTTTTCCTTGCCCTGGTAGGCCTAGTTAGCATAGCCTGAGTCTGTGAACTTTAACTGACTTTTTGTTTTGCATTGCATATACTGCGATTAAAAACTCATTTAGGCTCCCCACTGTCATTTGGTCTCAAACCATAATAACCAGTTTAAATATTCTTATATGGGTTTCAATTAAGAAACTACCCTGGTTTACACTGTGGATCAGGGACTCAAAATTTCAGGCAGGAGTGTAATTTGTGACTCTTTTTCCTATGAGGATTCATATAAACTTGACGAAGTCATGCCCTCTGAGCATTTTGTTCGGCACAGGAGCACGAGGGGCTCACTGCAGTTCAGCAGTTCCCCTTCTGGGCAGGACACGCCACCCTTCTCAGGGTCTGGGGCTGCACTTTGTCATTCACTACCCTGCTCTGTGCTGTAGGGGCCGATGCAAAGTCACACAGGGGCTCAGCCGAGCTGCCTTGGTCCCTCGGGGGGCCTCCTACAGCTCTTCACTAAGCCTGTTGCATGGGAAGGACGAGGTTACCCAACACCAATGCGGAGCAAGGTGGGTGTAAAGGCAACTTGGAAGTAATGGGAATTACTGGCTATGAGCCAGATGTAAATGTGTGTATGAGTGTGTGCACACACATAAATGTGACTGTGTAATTAAGATTAGTATTTTAATGAATAAACAGAAAAGTGGGGAGTGAGGAGAGGGTGAATTAATTGCATGTTAAACCTCAGTTCTGACTCCCCTAACTTTGAAGTACTGTACTCCCAAGCCTTAACGATCTTTTAATTTATACTTAAAATGATAATTTTTACCTTTTGATTATTCAAAAGATGGGTAACATTTGACACCAATAGTTTACATTTAAGCAAAGTAATTGAAAAGATGCAAATGCCTTTACTGAGCAGATATGCTGAATGCCCTTCTGTCTTAAGCACAGGTAAAGTGAACAAGCATATTAATATAGGCAAAGCTTCACTAACCACACTTATTTATATTTTAGGCACTTAGTTCATCATGAAGATCAGCATTTAGTCCTCATATTCATATCTGATTATATTAAGTCTACTGGAACAGTTCAATAGCATTACAAGAGAACTGCATCTAGAGCAAAGATAGGGTTGAGATCTTTGAAATCTCTTCAGAAACACCTATGCTGTTTCAGCACTTCTGTGCTCTTTCAGTACTTCGGAAACCTCTGTACTTTGAGACTGAAAGAAAATGAAGCTTCTTATCACTTAGACACACATACCATTCCCACAGGAAGGAAAGCCTCAGGTCACTCAGACGTGAGTACTGTTAAAGACAAAAAATGTAATGGTTGTGCACTACTATCTTCAGACAGTCAAAACAAACCTTTGGCAGGGAAAGTGATATGACATCTTCATTTGAACTTATTTGAGGATTCAAAAAGCTATGGCAGTCCCTTTATGTTGAGTCAATGTCAAGATTCATTATGTAATTTCTACTTTTGAAAATCAGGATTGTGGCATCCATACATCTCTATGGATTTGGTTATTATTGTTGAACACAGTTTTGTTGCAGTATGGTAACTAGGTATTTCATTACACAAAAAGTCTTATGTAGGTTTCTGCAGGGATCCAAGGTTGAATGGCCAGATTTCACTTTTCAGTGTGGCAAGGATGGCATTAGTAGCTTCAGGATTTCTGCCTAGAAAAAATCTTAATGTTGCATGGGAGCGACTAAAAGGTGTAAAGCACAAAGGGCTGAACTAGGGAATCCATTAACATGCTCAGTGGGTGGAGTACCAAACCCCTCCTCATCATCAGACATGTCCAGTACCACCTGCCTGCCAAGAACATTTCTGCATTCACACTACAGAACACATGTCATTAGGTGCCATTCCCAGCCCATCCCCACATACAACGCCACCCAGGGCTAAACATGGACTAAACCCAAAGTTTTGCCCAGGGAAAGGCTAGCAGCAAAACAACAGCATCCAGCTCAGGCCTTCTCTACTAACTGGGCCCATCCAAAGTTTGTGCATCTAAAAAGGAAGTTCTCTTCAGGGAATCACACTTGCCTTTCAGGCTCAGTCCATTTGAGGTAGAAACTTGCTCCTTTGTTCAAGCAATGAACATTCACTGTTACCACTATCTGCTGACAGAGTAGAGATTTCAGGTTTCAGCTCCACCATTTTACACAGACTCTAGCACTTACACCGAACACGTGTCTGCATTGGAGAACAAGTTGAAATAACTTGAAAATTATGTCATATATGAGCTCACAACAGCATAAAATTGCCTATCGACAAATAGCACCTCTGGTAAAATACGCAGACTCTAAACATAACCTTAAATTTATCCTTTGTAAGACAAAATTAACTATTACTAATGCATCTGGATGTAAAACAAGGCATATGAATAGGATCGTAACTGCTTTATGTAACTCTCCATACCAAAGAGAAACAGTGAGTCATTTACCTTAATGATACCAATATTCTGCCAAACATAAGATAAAACTGCAGAGTGTGGATAGAAAGTTCAGAAACCCATTCAAGCACCAAGCAAATTCTCATCAGCTATCAGGAAAAGTAACTCATTTACTACAGAGTCAGGCAAGGTTTATGAGGAGAGCAATATTTTTATTAGACTACCTGATACAGCTTCTTAGATCAATGGTTGAACAAATGCAAAGATATTACAGACTTTTATTTTCTCTGCAGCAGAAAGCATAACCTCACTTGCACCCTTGGGCAATCACAGGTAGAGGAGCACTCACTCAATTGCATGACACACGTGGGACAAAGTGTTGTCCCATGACTGCATGTGAAAGTGGTGGTGCAAAACGCGTCCTGGCAAGACCTCCTACACTAACTAAGGGTGGCATTGACACCACACGTCAGAAAGCCTGAACAGCACAGAGGCACAGGAGCACACTGTGTGTATAAAAAAGCAGCTAAGGTCCTCCATCCAACTATTATCCTATTTTGCCTCACACACACTGCAGGTGGTGGTACCTGGTGCTGTAGGGACAGGTGGGAACTACCTGCAAGCCAGGTAAGTATTTTCTGCAGAGGTGGAGAAGAGGCAAAGTTATTCTTTTTGGGTACTTCACGCCCTGACGTGAGATTTGGTTAATCTTTCTTAATACCAAGTGTTATTTTGTAGCCAGCTACCCATGTTATACATATAAATATACACTGTTTAAAGACAGATTAGCATTAGAAGGTCATAGGCAGCTCAAAATAAAATTACACAAACCCAACCCAGCTACCTCCTCCAAAGTCCCCACACACTTCATTGCAATATGCATGTGGGTTAATTTCAGCTGCTGTAACTCACTGATCTCCATTTAGCAACTTCTGTATTTTTTCCTCTTTTTTTTTTTTTTATGGTACTTTGAAAGCATGGGCTTGTAGAGCAGTGATGTAAAACAATAAGCCAAAAAACCAACCTAAATTAAGCATCTGTTCATATCACTTAAAAAAGAGGGAAAAAATCAGATGTCTTTTCCTTCTGATAGTATTTTCAAAACCCACGCAAACAGCGCAGAACTCTTTAACTTTTCCAATGGATGTTTTGGGGTTTTCCCCTTGCAGAAAGCCCATTCATGGAGAATATTATCCTGTAAGTCTTTATGTTCCACTCACATTTAAATATCTCAGAACTTCATACTGCTATTTACCTGTTGTTCATTCCTACCACAGCATCAGTCAAAAGTCAAGGAAAGCCTGACTGTAAGACACAGGGTAGGACAACCCTAGAAAGTTCATTTTGTGTCAAGCAGAATTTGCTGCCAGGAGAATTATTTAATAGTAAAATACTGTTGCAAGAATAGATGTTGTACCTTGAAAGAGCCCATATGTTTCCTGCTGCTTGCAGCAGGCAGTGAAGGTGCCTTCACAGACAGGTGAGACTACTCATTTTCATCGTGCATGAACATATTATGACATAAACGTACAGGGTCTCTGTGAGAACTTCTTTCATAAGCACACATCAAGACATCCAGCCAGAGCTCCCAAGCATTCTGTTGCCTTTCTTTGGATTATTGGAGGAGCTGCAACAGCTCCTCTGTTGAGGAACTGCAGTAGTGATATTGCAGGGTGTGTGCATACAGTGGTGGCTTGTCCCTTCAGTTATGGTCAAGCAGTTTGGGATTCCTTCCACGTTTTCACTGTCTCTTCAAAAAAAAAAAA